>KZ627147.1:422842-592527 GCA_002917775.1 Glaciozyma antarctica PI12 | reverse complement strand
GAGCTGACCCCAGCCTTGCTCCTACCAGATCTGCTCCCACCTCGACCCTCTCACGCTCCTCCACATCTCCCGTACCTCGAAGACGATTCGGCGGCTTCTCCTCGCTCCCTCGGCCAAGTCGATTTGGGCTTCGGCGCGTAGGAGCATCGACCTGGATCGCCAGTCGGAGGACATGACGGAACCGGCCTGGGCAAGCTTGATCTTTGACAGGAACTGTATGGTCCGTACTTCGAGCTGTTAAAGGACTGGGATCAAGCTCATACTCGAGTCTCCAGGTTTGTGGGAAAGGACGGGCCGTCCTCGCGGACTACTCTGCTCGCGCGAGGTACTGCAAGGCCTGCCAGAGGCTGAAGTACGTGCTTAGGTTGACATTCTTGAAGTGATTAGCTGACCACGTTTCGCACTTTCCAGCTTGCTCAACGGTACGAAGCTGCTGCGCGAGACGGGATTCCTTCATCATCGCACCCTCGGTTGCTGCCCGTCTACCACACGTTCGCCCTCCTTCCGCGTCTGTTGCAATTTGCTGCCGCCTACCCCCAGTCTCGACCACATGACGCTACACCGGCAAGCTGTTCTACTTCAAGCCCATCGTCCAAGCCGTCAACGCGCGCCTCCTCGAACTCTACGCTTCTCATCTCCTGGTCGCGCCTTCTCTCGCGTCGGAGGGAAAGCCTGAGGATACTCAGTACGACCGCTTTATTACGTCTCACACGTCGCTAGAGCGCGCGAGAAAGCGCGATTCGGTGAGTGTTTTCTGGCACGACGCGAACCTCGCTGAACGGGGGAGAACAGGACGCCAAAGCTATCGTCACCTGGGAGAAGATGGACAGGAAAGGACGCTCAGATCTCGCTACTGCTGCGGGCGAGAGGAGAAGCAAAGCGTGAGCCAATTTGTCTCAACCTGTGGCCAGGCGGCTAATCAGCTCTCGTGCAGCATCGAGGAGAAGGTCGTTGCGCTCGGCTGGGACCGCAGAGAGTAAATCGGTCTCCCTCTGCGCGATTAGCTTTTCTGACGCTCCGATTTCTTGCAGTTACCTCATGATCAGCTACAGCTCGCTCGTCAACCAGCCCACCGATCTCAGCGACAAGAGTGCGTTTTATTCCGTTTGCTTTGCTGCTCCCACTGACCAAGTCTCTTAAATCTGGACGAAGATCAAGGATGGCATTCTCGTGGAGCTCCAGCGTGTCAAGGATGGTCGTCTTAGGAACGAACTGGCAGTCAGGCAGCAGGAACGCGCTGAGCGTCTTCGCCCTTTCGCAAGCCGTCTCCTCGAGACTCAAGCGGACCATCTCTGCGACCTCTTCCCTCCCTTCCACAGCTTCCTCAAGCTCGACGCCGTTAGACCCCTCTGGGAACCCGACAACGCGCCCGCCGACGAGCTCGCCTGGCTCGGCGAGAAGCTCCTGGCAGACGTCGAGGCGGATCTTCAGGCATTTCGCAGGACGACCACCCTCGTATTTTTTTTTGCCATCTCGCCGAAGCTCTCAGTCAGTCCGGCACTCCCATCCCCGATGACATCCTCGCCAAACTCGACCCTCCTCGCCCTGCCGATTCCGCCCTCGAATGTCCCCTTCCTCTTTCCACCATCAGAAACGCCGAGATGGATCCCTACTTCGCACCCTTCACCTCGCAATTTATCTGCGGCGTGTGCACGACTCTCCGCGCCTTTCCCGCCATTTGCGGACACCTCAGAACGCACGCGGGGAACCTCTTTGTCCCGGGACGGTATAGCGCCTACGTTTCGAGCTCTTGGATGGGCATGGTATCTCGGCTCCTTGCGGATACCGGGATCGACGAGCTGGAGTGCACGAACTTGAAGCTGGAGGAGATGAGCGCCGGCTTTACTTGCAAAGGCTGCAGTCGGAACGGATCGAACGCTTGGACGGTCGTCTGGGGCAGAGGGGGTACGCCAGCGGTCGCGCTCAAGTGGTCGGTGATAGTACGTCGTTTGCTCTTGCCTGCGGCGCGTTTGCTCAAGTCGGAACCGCAGGTCAAACACGTCAACTCGTATCACATCAGCTCGTACTTCGAGTCGCCGTGCAGGCGCATCGTGTACACCGGGCTCGACGAGGACAGCTCCCACGATTCTTTCGATGAGATGGACGAGGAGTACGATATTGGGAGGAGGTGGGAGGAGGGGTACGAGGACGACGAGAGGGCGGGTTTCTGGGACGACAAGGACGACGAGAGGGGGAATCCCTGGGGCTACGATGATGAAAACAGGGCGGGTCCCTACGAAGATGAAGGTGAGTTCATTTCGCCCTCTCAATCCAGCGAGGTCACTGACTGCTCTGGCGACCTTTGTTGATGAGTTTTGGTTTATGTAACTAGCTTTGCGTTTACGTTTCGCGTCGCTGCTGCTCGAGCAACGAGAGAACTGCTCGCGCTTCGCTCTTCATCTTCGCACTGCACGTTCGACTCCCTTGCGTGATAACTCGACTTTCAACGACTCCTCCCTCCCCAATGCCTCCACCAGCGACACGATCGACCTCAGCTCTTTCGCTCGCCGCGCGCCTACTCGTCTCCCATCTCCTCCCTCCTCTCCGCTTCTCTCCTCCCCTCCCGCCCGCTTTCCTCGCTCCTAGCGAGCCCACCACGGCATCTATGATACCTCGACTCCCCGCACAACAGGCGATCGAGAAACCGGCGTCGGCGTCCCAGAAGGATCGTCGCTCGCGTACATCGGAGAGGGAGGAGGAACAGCGGGGTACGACTTCGACGAGATCTCGTCTCCAGCGTCGGGGGAACGCGTTGCCTCTTCTTCCTCCTCTTGTATTGCGGACGGACGACGAGCTGGAGATCCGCCGGCGCTCCAGGCTTGCGACCTTCGCTCGAGGAGGGTGCGAGGTGTGGCGGGAGGTGGGGAGACGGGGATGCTGGCGGGGGAGGAGGAGCGGCGGGCGCGAGGAGGGTCGATGAGGGGCTGGAAGAGGCGAGGTTTCTTCCGAGTGTGAGGAGAGGAGGCGTCGAAAAAGTGGTGGCGCGAAGCGTGGGCGAGGTTGATGGCTGTAGGAGGGTGTCAGTGGGATGAGAGAGGTGCGAGCGAAGGACGTACCGTTGATGCGCCATTCTTCGTCGTCGCCGTCCTTCTGGAACTCGTTGTCCTCCTCCCCTAGCACACGCATGAAGTCCTCGAAGTCACGCTCGCTGAGAGGGTGGATAACGCAGGAAGTGGCGTCCGAAAAGTCCAGCGCGAGGAGCTTCTTCGCGCTGCCTGCCTCGCGAGTTGGAAGAGTGAAGACGTTGTCGGTCGTTCCCGTTCGTTCGATCCGGACACGCAAAGGAGGGAGAGGATACGATTTGATGATCGTCGAGTCCTTTCGAAGAGAATCTGCGTAAGCTTCGATTGACGAGCGAAAAGACGCAAAAATACCGACGCACCTGGGAGCTTTTGAGAACGACGAGGTTGCCGTCGTCGACCTCGATACATCGGAGGTGCCAAATTCCCTTCGAGCGATCTCCGAGAGCGAGCTTGGTCCCTTTCGAGACGGTGGAAGAACGCTTGTAGATGAAAGTCTCCTTCTTGAGGTACGGCAGGTGGCACGACCGCAGAGGCCGGTCGAAGTAGCTTGGGCGTGGTAGGATCTGAAAGTAGCATTGATTGTTAGCGAGGCTCTCTGAAGGAGTAGGAGTGTGAGGGAGCAGGACTCACGGTGATGAGGTCGGTTTGAACGACCTTGCGGCCTACGATCGCAGAGTCGCCAATGCAAGTTCCCTGCTCGGAAGAGGTATTCAGATTCGCCCATCTTTGTTTGAAGAAGGAGACACCGACGAGAACGGCGTTCATAAGCCTGTACCTCCTCATCAGCTCAATCTCCTTCCCCTCCTCGATGCTGCTCCTCCTCTTCCTAGAATCCTCCTCCCCCAGCATCTTCCCCGTTATGTAATCCTTCTTCCGCAAAGCATCGCGAGAATCAGGCATGTTCGACGAACCAGGGCTTCCACCGCATTGGACGCTCTGACGGCGGCTCAGTCGTCCAGGTCACTCGGAGCGACGGGTCGGAGAGGGGAGAGCTGCGTCGTCGAGGGTATTTGGGTGATCGTGTGGTGATATTGGAATAGTCGGAGAGTGGGCGAAAGTCCTGGTGGGGTCGGCGGGAGAGAGAGAGGTGGGGGAGGGGAGGCTGGGTCGCTGGAGGAGGGAAGTTTGGCCCTGTTTCCAGCGTCAAGTTAGCTACGTGACTCTCGGGCTTTGCAAAAAGGGACTTACGAGCGCGAGAGATCCTAGCTGGAGCACCCTCTTCCCTGCTCGCCCGATACTCTTCTTCCGCGCAGCGAGGATACCGTTGGGCTTCTCGGTGCTAGCCTCCGCTCCCTTTCCGGCACTCTTGAGTCGCATGAAAGGTAGGTCCACCTTCTCCATCCCCAAATTGGATCCCACACGCGAGAGCTCCGCACCGAACAGCCGCTGACTCCCCTCCCTCTCCTTCCCTTTCCCTCCTCCAGTCTTCTCCGCTGAACCACCTCCCTATTCCCCCAGCTTGTACTCATTCAAACCCGCTAACCCACCAGCCAGTGTCTCCTCCCTCTCCAGCTCCGCCTCAACGAGCCCAAACCGCGCAAGAAGCTCTAGCTTGAGTCTCGAGACCTTCCACTCCCTCAGCACCTCCACCTGCAGGTATCGATCCGATTCGATGTGTCGTACGGTTAGGATGAGGTAGGTCGTGTCGGATGGGAGAGGAGGGACGACGAGGGGGACGAGTAATGGGTGAGAAGGCGGAGAGGACGGCGGGAGCTCCTGATTCGGGGAGAGGAGAGGAGTCGAGGGTGAGGAAGGGGAGTTGCGGCGGAGGTGGAGGCCTTCGACTGGAAGGCGGAGCATCTGCACAGTCTGAGCTGGCTTGCTGGGGACGGGGGAGGAAGAAGAAGAGGGCGAGCTGCGCTGGACGAGCTGAAACGCGGGCAGCTTCGCGCAGTCCGCAACTGTCCGCGTAAAACGGCTCCAAGTCCACAAAAAGTGGAGTTCGTGGTATCTATAATGGATTGCAGAACTCCCGCTGAGATAGGTGGAGCGGTGAAAGAAGAAGAGACGGCGCGAAACGAATCGCAGTCACAGCGCCACAGCCCGTTCTCAAGTCGCCCCAAAACTGGCTGTTGCGAAGGATCCTACCGGAAAGCTGCAGAAGTACCCAGTGCTTCCAAAAGTAGAAGACGCAGCGAAGAACGAGGGGAAACAAAGTCAAAACAACGCGACTGGACGCGCGGCGCGCGAAGGGAGGACCCCACGCGAGATGTTCGACCACTCGCCTCGACAACTACAAACGCTGATCAACGCGAGGATGGTACGCGATAAACGAGCCAGCACCAGCAAGCTCGCCTACAAAGACCTGGGGAGCGACGAGGAGGGGGAGGCGGTCCGTGACGAGCGCGACGAGGGGGACGACTGGGGAGGAGCGTCTGACGAGGACGAGGCGTACGCGGGAGGTGAGTCCACCGTTACGGTTTGCGAAGGGAGCTGATGCTGCTGGTGCGCAGGAGGGGAGGAGAGCGCACCGTCGAGGAAGAAGGCGCGAGCTAGCACGAGCGGAGCCACCGGGAAGGCGCAGAAGGGCAAGGGACGCGTTAGCAAGCTCGAGTACTTCAAGAACATGCCTCTCGACATCCTGAGTGAGGTGCGTGGCGAGTGGAAGACGTTGGCGGCGGGAGCTGACCTCGACGACAGATCTGCTCCCACCTCGACCCCCTCACACTCCTCTACATGTCCCGCACGTCCAAGGGAATCCACAACCTCCTCCTCGTACCTTCTTCAAGGCCTCTGTGGACCTCAGCGCGCAGGAGCGTCGACCTGCCGGACCTCGAGTCCGAAGAAATGACGGACGCGGCGTGGGCGAGCTTGATCTTCGAGAGGAACCGTATGGTGCGTCTTTTCAGGTGGCCGGAGGGAAGGCGTCAAGCTGAATTGGACGCGAGCAGGTCTGCGGCAAGGGACGAGCGAGTGTCGTCGACTTCTACGTCCGCGCCCGATACTGCAAGAAGTGCCAGAAGACCAAGTACGCCAGCTAGGCAGAGCCTTGGGAACGGGACGCTAAACAAACCTGTCGCAGTCTCCTGAACACAAAGCAAGTCCAAAACGAGCTAAGGCCTCTGCACTATGGTACTCTCGGCTGCAGTCCTTTCACTCGAGGTTCGTCCAATCCACACTCCTTGGATCCTGCGAGCGGGAAAACGCGATATGATCCTGATGCCGACGCCTGTCCTGCAGTCTCGATCACGGGGTGTCACAGCACTACCCGCGAGTACTTCTTCAAGCCTGCGGTCGAGTCCCTCAACACCCGCCTCTCGCACCTCTTCCACGCGCATCAGGAAGTTGTCGACGATACCGACGAAGGCGAAGAGCGCGAGGAGACCGAGTATGAGCGCGTCACTTGCGTTCTCGGGTCCCAAGATGCGAAGAGGATTGCGGTGCGTTCAATCTCGTCCAGCCATCGCGGGGTACGCCGAGCTGAAGCGTTTCTCGCAGGCCGCCGAGGCTATCATCGCCTGGCTGCGAATAGACAAGAGGGAGCGCTCGGAGCAAGCTTCTGCTGCGAGTTCGAGGAGGAGAGCAGCGTACGCTCTGTCGCCCCGTCTACTCCCTCGCCTTTGGAACCTAACTTTCCACTCCCCGCAGGTTGAGGAGAAGGTCCTCGCTCTCGGCTGGGAACGTCAAGAGTAAGTCTCATCCTGACTCGACCAGGCTGCTTTCTGACGAACGTCGCTTGTCGCAGTTTTGGCTGGGGGTGGCACGGCTCGTCCCAGATCAACCAGCCCAAGGACTTGACCGGGAAGAGTGGGCGCTCCCCCCCGTGCTCAACTCGAGAAGCTGACCCTCTGCTACAGTCTGGCTCAAGATCTCTCCTCAAATTATCGCCGACCTCGAACGGAACAAGAGGGGACGCCTCAATCGCGGGCTCGCCCAACGTCAGCGTCAGAGATCCGACCTCGTTCGACCTCACTACACGCAGCTCGTCGCGACGCTCGAGGACTCTGTCGAGAAGGACCTCTTCCCTCCCTTCGACGACTTCATCAAGCTCGCCGCCGTCAAGGTACTTTGGGAAGCAGACGATGCGAAGCTCCAAGACGACCTTTGGCTCGGAGGAATCGACACTGACGCGCTCCAGGACCAACTCGACGCCTTCCGCACGACGACCAAGATCGCATTCTTCCACCATCTCGTCGAAACGATGAGCATCCCCCTCCCACCCGCTCTTCTCGCTAAACTCGCTCGTCCCTCGCCTACGGAATCGAACGCCACTCCTCCTCCCGCCCTCACCGACGCCGAAATGGACCCCCACTTCCTTCCCTACATGTCGCGATTCCGCTGCGGCCGGTGCTCGACCTTCCATCCCTTCCCCGCCATCTGCACGCATCTCAAGAGTCATGGATCAGGCTCACGCCCTGGAGGGTACTACGCATCTCTTTCAAGCGACTGGCAGGTCACCGCGTCGCAGTTCTTCGTCGATTTGGGAATCACGCCGAACGAGAGGACGGACGACGAACTCGAGGCGATGGGAGCTGGATTCGCGTGCAAGGGATGCTCGACGATTCCTCCTTCGACGTGGCTTGCGGCGCCGAGACCGGGGGTACCTGTTGATGGACTCAAGTGGTCGGAGCTCGTACGTTCCTCCTCTCGGTCGTACTCTCGCGAGCGGAATCACTGATGCGGCTGGTGATTGCAGATCCAGCATGCGTTTTCGAGGCACTTCTCGAACTGGAGCAACGACTGCAAGGGCTTCGAGTTTGTCAAGCCGGCCGAGGTCGTCGTCGTTGCTGCTGCTGGCGAGGGTGATCACGACGAGGACAAATCGTCGATGGAGGGTGACGAAGTCCCGCCGCTCGTGACTTGAGCTTCGTATTCGCCTGTAAAGTGAGTCGCTCTCTTCTCGTTCGCACGCAGCAGCTGACTCTCTCTCCGTGAGCAGTTGGTCCGCCGTCGATAGCTTGCGTCTTTCGAAATGTGATTTTGCTTTTTGTGTCTGCGATGTATCCACACCCGAGAGCTCCTTCTTGCACTGAGAGTACTGCTACATTTCGAATCCAATCTACACCTAAACAGCTTCCGCCAACACCCGTAGCAGTTCCATCTTCTGCGCCTCGAGCTTCGCCAACTTCCCCTCCGCCTCGCGCATCTTTCCGAGCAGCCCCTCGACCCTCACCACAATCTCGTTCGGCACCGTACTCCCTCCACCAAAAATCCAGCGTCCGTTTGCCCCGCCGAAGAGCTGCGAAAGCTCGACGAGAGTCTTGGACGCGGCGTCGAGCTCGCCTGAGACGGTCTTGGTCTGCGAGGCGTTGATCTCGAAATCGAGCGAAGCGGAGAATACGGGGTCGTAGAGGAGGCGACGGAAGGCGGAGCGGTAGACGGGCTTGCCTGGACGGATGACGGAAGGTCGGCCTGCGTACATTCGGTTAGCGACGTCGAATAGGGCACGGAAGGACGACGAACCATCGCGGTGGTGCACGCTGATCATTTCGGCGTTCTCGAGAGCTCGGAGCGCCGCTTCGTCCGACTTGAATGGCGCGTTGACGAGCACATCGGCGTACTTGAGCTGCGGCCAAGCGTCAGCAGAGCCTCCTCAGCAGCGTCGCCGACTCAGCTCACCTCCTCAGTCTTTGTCAATCCCTTCGCGAGCGCCCACGCCTGCTCCCGCGTCCACTTGAGACCTTTCGCCTCCTCCGCGTCGTCCCCAAAGTAGCTCTTCCTGAGCTCCGTCGCGCTTCGGCCGACGATATCGTCCACCGCCTCCTCCGGCCCTAGACCAGCGCGTATCTTCTGCACCAAGAGCTCGAGGTCGGTTTGACGTCCTCCAAGCTGGGCGACGTAGGGACGAGATTCGATGGAGAGCGTCTTGTCGATTTCGGAGAGCTTGCTTTCGATGTACTGTATCGCAGCCTCAGGAGAAGCGTCGTTGAGAGCGATGGAGTTGAACGGCTTGTTGGGGAGAGCTTTGGCGAGGGGCTTGGCAAGAGTGACGGAGTCGCTGGTGAAGATGACATGCGCGACCTGTCGGCGAGAGGTCAGCGATCGTCCGGCTTGAACGCGAAAAGACGCACCCTGTTCTCGACGAGCACCGCTGCCCAATCTGCGAGCGCCTCCCACAGGATCTCCTGCTTTGCTTCGCCCTTCGCAGCGAATCCGCGAATGACGACGACGGGTAGTCGCTCGAGGTTCGTCCGCTGGTCAACGACATCTGCAGCCGAGAGAGTCTTAACCGACGACGCGCTGTTCGGTCCAATAATGATCCTGCGGAAGTCCATCAGCCCCTTCCCGCGCACTCAGAGTGGGAAGAACGCACGCCTGATCCGCATCCTCAGGCGGTTCGATCCCGACGCCCAACTCGCTGATAACCCCGTTCCCAGCGACGGTATCGATCCTCCCGTCCTTGACGCCCTCCGTGTGAAGCTGCTCCACGAGCTTCTCCCGCTCTCCCGCATGCTGCCTCAGCGACTCGGCCTTCTTCACCGCCTTCGCCGCTCGAGCGCTAGTCTCTGAAGCGAGGTCCTTGAGCGCGCTGGCAGTGACTTCGAGGATCTGTGAAGGGGTCAGAATTTCGAAGCGTAGGCGGGCGAGAGAACGAACCTGCTTAAGCTGGACGTCCAACGTCGATGAGAAGCCAGCTTTTTGACCGATAAGGCCCATGGATGCAAGGTCGATCATGTTATTGAGACTCGACGCGAGGACGAACTGAGGCCAGTACCCAACGGCGGAGGCGAGTTCCTGTGGTCGAGGAGTCAGCTGCCGTTGAGAGTGCGAGGGAAGGTAACGCACAGAGACGAGCTTCGTGTCGGTGCGCGCGTTCTTGCAGATCTCAGTGCAGTCGATGTTGAGGACGTTCCTGCGATCCTCGTTAGCTTTGCGAACGTGCAGGAGGGAAGAAGGCGCACTTGGCATCCGCTGCGATGACCTCCTCGATCAAGCCCGTCTTGCCACTCCCACGAGGACCAGTAACGACGATGAAAGTATCTACGCACTCGTCAGCTCAGTCCCTGCGCACGACAGCAAAACGAACGCACCAGGAACATCCCTCAACCACCCCTCGAGCATCTCCCGCGCGTCCTGCCGCTCCTTCTCGATCCCCGTCCTCGGCGTGGCTCCAGCGCTACTTGAAAGTCCCAATCTACTCCTCATCAGCCTCGCTTCCACGCAGCACGAGCGAACGAGCTCACCTTCCAAGCGTCTCCCGCTTCAACCAACCCACGACCTTCCACCTACTCGCCTCCCACGTTCCATCCACCTTCCTCTTGACACAGAACTCTCGGATGGGGTCAAAGACGGCATAGGAGAGTCCTCCGAGGAGCGCAACGATGAGGGGGAGCATGATTCGAGGGTGACTCGCCGCCCAGTCCTTGATGTGGTTCGTCGAGGTTCGTTCGGCGTATAGGATGCGAAGGAGGGTTGGAGGGCCGGCAGGAATCGAAGGGAGAGGAGTTGGGGGGACGACGTGAGCGTGTAGACAGTTGCGAGCGGCGGCGGCGGAGCGGATGGAGGTGTAGGTGATTGAGGCCGTGCGAGGGAGGTCTTTGGAGGAGGGAGAGGGGGGAGTGATGTTGTGGATCTTGCCGTACGGGCGGAAGATCTCGTAGAGCTCTTCTTGGGGGATCTGTGAAGGGTTAGCGAGGGGAGTGGAGATGGACAAAGGAGAAGGACGCACCTCGGGACCTTCGAACTCGACACGAATGGTGGCAGACGGGAACCGATTCATATCCTCCATCCAAGGCTTGCCCTGTGGACCGCGTCGTATCAGCTCCCAGCTCCCCGTGCTGCACCAACCTCCGCACTCACCTTGACTAGGAACGCTCTGCTCTCCCCCCACGTAAACCAGGGCTTGTACCCTCTGCTGGATATGCTATCTCTCGTCTCCTTCTCGACAGTCTGCAGCACCCTTCCCTCGAGCTCCGACCCCTCGACCGCTGCTCCATCCTCGTACGCCGGAGAGGGAGGAACAAAGCTGAACCGAACGAAAGCTCCGCCATCCTTTGAGCGTTCGTTCACATCTTCGACGCGCAGAGAGTAGGCGGAATCCTGGGGGACGAGGGTGCGGAGCTTGTCGAGGAGAGCCTGAACGGGACCGAGGAGCGTCAGGATGAGGCGAGCTCGGGAGAAGGGATGAGCGCACCTGCTTCTCCGCCTGAGCAAAAAGGTACCGCTGTATACAGTGCGCTAGGTTAGCTCTCCTCCACGCTGCTCCGAGCGCCGTAGCTCACGATATCCCAGAGCCCTATCCGGATCTGTTCGACGCACCACATCGTCAGCGCCTGCCCTCCCTCCAAACCAGCAACTCCCGCTCGCTCCCGACTCACAGGAAAGACTGAATCAAAGTAGAGGTACGCTTCCTTGCGTTTGCGCTCGTCGGCTCGGACCTTGCTGGGCTCGGATGCTGCCCGAAGGTTGGCGGGGATGGGGTCGGCGCCAAAGGTTGACGCAGCGCGGTGGGAAGGCGAGAGTCGGCGTAGAGAGCTTGGTGGTAGAGCTAGGCGGCGTGATCTGACCAGCATCGTGCAGGCAGTAGGGATGGGAGGAAGGGGAGAGGGGCGTCCAAGTTGACACTTCCCCACAACCTCCGGCGGCCCTTGACTTCCTCCCACAGCTCCTTGATGCAAGTACTAGCAATGGCGGCGCTGAACAACGGCGTAGACAACAAGAAGGTCCTGGTGGTCGGTGAGCTCCTCAAACTTCGCAGCAGGGAGAGCTCTTGTTGACGGCGGATGGTTGGGCAGGGTCGGGCAACTTTGGGAGGTGAGGCAGGCCAACGCGTCGAGGATCTACTGCTCTTGGAGCTATCTGCGTGATGGCTGGGTGCAGGGAGCAGATCCTCCCAGCGAGGAGGTGCCTCAAACGAGCTCCCCCAACGATAACTCTCTGGCACCACCTGACCTTCTTCCTCCCCAAGCTGTCTAGCGGACCATCTTGCAGACGTGGGCAACCACGTATCCATCTACTGTCGATCCAGCGACGTGGTCGATTCGTTCAACAACCACCATCGCAACCCCAAATACCTCACCGGTTCGTCCTCCTCCTCGAGTCCATCTCCTCCCCAACCTCACCTCGGCCCCAACAGATCACACCTTCCCTTCCAACCTCTGCGCTATCGGGCCCGACATTCCTGATACTGCATTCCTCTCTTCCTGCGATGTCATCGTCTTCGCCGTTCCTACACAATCAATGCGGTACGTACTCCTGCCTCCTCCCCTTCTTCGCTAACGCCGTGCTCCACAGTTTCGCCCTCGAATCCTTGGACCTCCCTCGCGTCGATCCCCTACCTTTGCTCGTCTTCGTTAACAAAGGGCATGCCACGCGCTTAGATCTCTTTCGCGCCTCGCTGACCTTCCCTTCGCAGTATCGAAACGGGCACCAACAAGCTTCCCCTGGAAGTAATCGAAGAAGCCTGCGGTCCTGATATCGCGAAAGTTTCCTCTTTCCTCGTGCGTCGTCGTCTCTTCCTCTGTCGACCACCACTTACGTTCTTCGCGTGCGCAGTCCGGCCCGTCCTTCGCAAAGGAGATTGTCAAGCGACAACCGACCCAAGTCTCCGTCGCCTCTTCCTCCCTCGCACACGCGCAAGCCACCGCAGAGCTCTTCCACCAGCCCTGGTTCCGCTGCTAGTGCGTTCTTCCTGCTCTCCTCTCGGCAGCGAGCTTACCCCCTTCGCAGCGTCAACAGCGACCCCATCGGCGTGGAGCTCGCCGGCGCGCTCAAGAACGTCTACGCCATTGCTTCTGGCGTATCAGGAGGACTAGGGTACGAAGCCAACACGCGAGCTGGTACGCCTTCCCCCCTCTCCCACCGACTTCGCTAATCGTCTCTCGCACGAAGGTCTCGTCACTCGCTCTCTCGCGGAGATGACCCGTATTGGAGTCGCTTACAACGCCAACCCTCTCACGTTTGTCGTCCCTCTCCCCCGCCAGTACGAGGCTGATACGAATACCGCAGATTCCTCTCCCTCGCCGGCGTAGGCGACCTCTTCCTCACCTGCTCCTCCGAGAAGTCTCGCAACTTCACTGTCGGCTACCGACTCGGGAAAGGCGAGGACCTCGCCACTATACTCGAGACGCTCGGGAGTGTGGCGGAGGGCGTCGATACTGCGAAATCGTGCGTTCGTTCTTCCTTTTTTCGTGCGTAGCTCAGAGTTTTTGCAGAGCGTACGCGATGGTGCAGGAACGCGGGATTCAGGCGCCGATCTTGGAGCACGTTTATAGGCTGCTTTGGGAGAATGGAAATGCGAGGCATCTTGCGAAGGGGCTCATGGCGCTGCCGATGATGGGGGAGACGCACGGGATGGAGGGGTAGAATCGCTGGTGTATGGTGAATGTATTGTGAATGTATTGGGTTCGCGAGACATTTTCGAGCAGGGCGACGGCACGAAAGGTGCGCAAGGACGGAGGAGCGAGGCGTCGAGCAGGTCTCTCGTCGCCGACGGCGCAGACTTCGTGCAAAGCGCAAGGCACGCTTGTTGCAGCAATCTTCCGAAGACGCCTGCGAAGTCGTGAAGCGCGTTAGCTCCGTCGGAGAGAAGGGAGGGAGAACCGCGTACCAGCTATCGACCGTCTCAGTTCGCCATCATCCGCCGCCAAAGCGCGTGCTGTGGCGGCACGACATACTCGATACCTTCGCAAGGCACCTTGCTAAAATAATGCAAAGGATGCTCGAACGCATGCTTAACCTGCGTCGCAAGCTTCAGTCACCTCCCCTCCGAGTCCATCGAGCGACGAACTCGCCATCTGAGATCATTCGAGTCCCCTGACCGGCACGCCCTTCCCTTTCTTCTCCCACCCCCTACGCTGGTCTTTCATACAATCCTTGCACCCGAATCCAGCGCCCATCATCTTTAATTCCTCATCCGTCCTCTCCGCCTCGTCGATGCCAGCAGCTTCAAAGAACTTCGACATCGCAGAGACCCAGGTGCTAGAGACGGAAGCGCTGTACGGTCCTGGAAGATCTCCTCGTGACATTATGTGCGGAGTGCTGAGGTGATCGAAGATGGCGGGGAAGGAGTGGAAAGTCTCGCATTCGGCGCAGAGGAACTGGGACGTGAAGAGGGAGAAGTAGGGGCGGCGTCGGTGATGGTGGGAGAAGGAGGACGAGATTCGACGGGGTGGGGAGGGTCGAGCTTGGCGAGGAGAGACGCGGGGAGAGGAGTGCTGGCGGCGGCGAGGGAGGTCGCCAAGTAGCGGAAGAATGTGAGAATAGTCGTCCGCCGGTATGTCTCAAGCTCCGCCTCGACGTCGACTTGCTTCATCCCGCCGAGCCAGGCTTCAGGATCGATGGTCGCCTCGTCGGACTCCCATAACGGCCTGACGCTATCGAACTTCCGGAAAGCTTTGAAGGAGGGGAAGATGTCGATGAGGTGGTCTGGTTGAGGCTTGCGAAGGCGGTCGAGGTACGGCTTCACCAGCTCAGCGCGGTCCTGCTGCCTGTCTTCGAGCGCGTGCTGAAGGCGAAGATCCTTGGCTACCTGGATCTCAACGAGGATAGTAGGCTTGATCTTCTCCCAGACTGCGGTACTGTCAGTGGTAGCAGCGCGGAAAGCGAAGAAAGAAAAACGCACTCTGGTCCGAAAGGTCGGTCGGCTGGTTGCAGAGCGACGATTTGGAACGCACGATGTAGATGCTGCAAGGAATAAGTAGGATTAGAAAGCCGCTCACACGGGTGGCTAGAAGGGCGATCTTACTCTTGCCAGCTCCATCCGAGCTCGGCAAGCTTCGCGTCGATGCTAGGAAAGGACACTCAGTCTTCTGCTTCGTCAACTGTAGCGGGAAAAGCTCACGCATAACGCCTGCTGACTGCCGCAACAGCTTTCAAGCCGGCTCGTCTGTCTCCGTCGGTCTGTTCCCAGTTACGGATTGCCTGGCCGTCCTGCGCATCCGTCAGAAAGCCAACTTTACGGCACCGGTGAGTAAGGACGCACCAGCACTCGCTTGGCGGCGAGCTCATCTGACGTGCGGAAGGCAACGAAGCGCTCATACTCGGACTTCTCGCGCTCAGTACTCGAATCGAGCGATGAGTTGGCGGTCTTGTGAATGCTCCAAAGCTTGCGGAGGTGCGCGTTGACTGCGATGACGGCGGGCTTGAAGTAGTAGCGCTTGCCGGTGCAAGCCCTCGTTATCGACACTATGAAAACGATTAGAGCGAACATCAGGGAAGGAGAAAAGCAGGGCGTACTGGGAGTAGAAGGGCAGCAAGCGAGCGTCTCGTGATGAGGTCCCGTCTCTCACAGCAGAACCTTCTCTTCAAGCAAGCTGTAGCGAACCAATGTCAGTAAGCGTATCCTAGGGCAAGACGAAGAACCTACTTGAGCTTCCGGCAAGGCTTGCAGTACCTCGCTTGAGCCAAGTAGTCCGCGAGAACAGCCCGTCCTTTCCCGCACACCTGCACGCAAACAAAGTCGTTAGCTCAAATGCTCCGTATTCCTCCTTTTAAAGCACGCANTATACAGTTCAAGCNNGCACCATACAGTTCCTGTCAAAGATCAAGCTTGCCCAGGCCGGTTCCGTCATGTCCTCCGACTGGCGATCCAGGTCGATGCTCCTACGCGCCGAAGCCCAAATCGACTTGGCCGAGGGAGCGAGGAGAAGCCGCCGAATCGTCTTCGAGGTACGGGAGATGTGGAGATGTCGTGAGAGGGTCGAGGTGGGAGCAGATCTGGTAGGAGCAAGGCTGGGGTCAGCTCCCAGTCAACAGCGCCAGCACCTCCGGAACTCGACGCACCTCGCCTAGGATGTCTAGCGGCATATTCTTGAAGTACTGCAGCTTGCTCACGCGTCCCTTGCCCTTCGCCGCCGTCGGCGCCTTCGCCCTCGACGCGCGAGGCTTCTTCTTCGGCGGCGCGCTCGACTCCTCGCCTGCGACCTGCGTTAGACCTCCGAATCTGCAGATCATCTCCAGGAAGAGCCCTCACATTCCCCGCCCCCCTCTTCCACCGCTGCTGCTTGCTCTCCATCCGTCACGTTCTGGCGCGCGGTAGTCGCCCCGTCCTCGTCCACGCTCCCGCCGTCCGCCGCGGTGGTCTTGCTGGTACTCGCTTGCTTCGAGTGTACCATAGTGAGCGCAGGTTGCGGTTGGGTGAGGTGAGGTGAGGTGTGGTAGAAGACAAGGGGCAGGCCCGCGTCCCCGTCAAGCGCGTTTCCCTTCGCAGCCCTTCGCAGCCTGCGACTTGGGCGGGAGACTCCTTGGGTTCTTTTGCTTCCTATAGCACGAATCTCTTCGTCATGGATACAACATAAACTACGGCTCCTCCTCAAGCCTCACCCTGCCCCTGCCTCCGCACCCTCGAACCCAGTTCCACCCGCTCCTCGCGGCTCCCTTCACCCACACCACTGGACTCCCACTCGTCTCGATCCTATCGAGCCGTATCCGGTGTTCTGAGTCGACGAGTACCGAGAGGGTGAGGATGAGGGAGATAGAGACGCAGAGAGTAGACGTGGCGGTAATGAGTAACATGATCACCTTTGCTCCGAGGGTGAGCGACGTCGAGCGAGGGAGGAGGGACGAACCATTTGCATCTTGGCCGCTTGTTCGACAGATTCGCCGCCGAGAATAGCTCCGGTCATCACTGTGAAGTGGGGAGATCAGCTCCTGCTCGAGAGCGATGCAGCGAGCGACGCACTGCCTGGGATCGAGATGAGTCCGATTACGCTCATCTGGTTGACAGTGGGGAGAAGCCTGCACAAAGAAAAATCAGCCGACTCGTGAGGAGTCGAAGGATGAACGCACGCCAGCCGCAGGGCGTCCCTCGCGAGGGGCAGGCACGCCTCCATCCTGCTCGCTCCGAAAGCGAGGTACGTCTCGACCTTTTCCCTGTTGTCCATCAGCTCGCGCACGACAAAGTTGGTCGCCACGGCTGTTCCGGAGATGGCGTTTCCGCAGATCATTCCCCTAGCGTTCTAGTCAGCGAGGTCCGGTGCGAAGGCGAGGAGGGAGCGCACAGGACGGGAATGAATGATTGAGGAGCCCAGAAGGGTGTGCGGACGATGGCAAACTTGGCTCCAATGGTGGCGATAGGTACGACCGAGCACGCCAGGGAGAGGAGGGTGGAGAGGAACTGCGTGGACGGGGGATCAGCTGCTGAGAGCGAGGAAGCGATCTGGAGGCACGAACAAGGCCTTGAGGTCGCTTCTTCAATCGTGCGAACGTAACCTCGTTTGCTCCTGCGTATCAAATCACCCTCAGTTCTCCCTCGCACCCGCCAAAGACAGTCAGGACGCACCGAGCAACAGCATCCCCCCGCTCATCGCCGCGACCGCCCACGGACTCTCAGCCCTAAACACCGAGTCCAGCACCAATCCCATCAGGCTCAGCTGCACTATACATCGTACTGCAGCGACCTGGAGCGTGGTGCGTGATGCCGAGGCGGAAGGAGGAGGAGATGGCGAGGTCGAAGAGGATCAGGGAGAGGGCGATGGCTACGTTCTTCCACGTTACTGGAGACTTGACTGGCGGATCGGGGGCATTCAGCAGGTCCATCTGAGGTCAACAAGCGCAGGGAGCAGAGTGGTAGGAGGAAGAGCCGCTTCGTCCGCGTCGAGCCTCCTCGTCCTCGACCTAGTTTCCGCTCCTTGTCTCCTCCACCTCACCGCCTGGACAGCTCTCTGCCCGCGTTCTCTCCCAAACGCTTCCATCAGCAGCGTCGACCAGCTGGCAAGCGATGGCACCCGTCCCCCTCCTCACCATCACCTCCCTAACCTCCCCCTCGTACGCCTCCTCCCCACCCCTCTGGTCCTCCCTCTCCTTCTCCCTCCTCCCTTCCTCAATCCTAGTCCTCCGTGGCCCCTCCGGCTCCGGCAAATCCGTCCTCCTCAAATCCCTCGCCTCCCTCCTCGTCTACCCTCCTCCAGGCGAAGTCCGGCTTCGAGGCCAAACGGCCTGCGAGATGGGAGTCCCCGAATGGCGTAGTCGGGTCATTTACATCCCTCAGCGCACGGCGATGCTCCCTGGGACGCCGGCGGAGTTCTGGAAGACGGTGATGGGGTTTGCGTCGAAACAGGGGAAGGAGGTGGGAGATCCGAGAGAGGTTGCGGAGGGGTGGGGGATCGGGAGAGGGATGTGGGAGCAGAGCTGGGGGAGCTTGAGTGGGGGAGAGGCGCAGAGGATCGCGTTGGCGGTTGGGGTGGCGCTGAGGCCCGAGGTGCTGCTGCTGGATGGTGAGTGTGGCTCCTCTCTCTCTCTCTCTCTCGATTGACTGCTGTGAGGGCCAAGCTNTCTTTTGGGACGGATGCAGCGTTTCGGTATTGATCTGCCCGCCTGATCTTCCACTGCCCGAGTGAGGAATGGAGAACTTTCGAACCTTCGAACCAACTACTCACTTCATCACTTCTCCAACTCTCCACCGCGCTCCGAAACCTCCTCGCACCCGACAAGCAAGGGAAACGGCAAGCTTGTATCTGGGCGACGCATTCCGATGAACAGGCGAAGCGTGTGGCTGACGCGACGCTCGTGATCGGAAAGTGGGTGGAGACCGGTGGAGCGAGTGGGGAGTAATATTGCGAAGATAGACGAAGAGTAGGCAATGCAGTGTTGTTACATTACTCTGAGAATACCTGTGAGGCCGTCTTCCGAGGACAGGCGCGCCAACGCCGCTCAACCCGCTTCATCGCCCTCCCCCTCCCACCTTCTCTCCGTCCCCCTGAACACCACCTCTCCAACACTCCTCAGCCCCTCCTCCTCCAACGCAAACTCCACCTTCCCCCTCGCCACTCCAGGTCCAAAGACGACCTCCATCCTCCTCCTCACCGCTCCTCCCTCGGTGCGCGAAAGCATCATCCTCGTGTTGACGATATTACTCCACGAATACCCCAACGCCGCCTGTTTCTCCCTCCTTGGACTTTGGCCCGAGAAATGCGGGACTTGGTATCGGGAATATAAGAGGGGAGGGAGGGAATGCTGTTCGTGTGGTCTGCGCGTCGGGCTCGAATGAGGTCGGAGATCCGGGGGGAAGGAAGGGGCGTGCTCGAATACGTCGGAGACTTGATTGATGACGAGGATAGCGAGACGGTAGATGTGGGCGAGGCGTTTGAGGCGGTCCCCTATCTGCCCGAATTCTTTCGAGCGGGAGATGAAGCCTCCGCTGGATTGTTGATGGGCGCCGCGGAAGAGGGCCGCGATGGAGTCGATGACGAGGAGTTTGATAGGGAGGGGAGGGCGCAGTTGGGTTGTGCGTTCGGGGGGCGAGGGAGTGTCGGTGGGGAGGAGGAGGTCGTTCGTCGCTGCTTCGAGGATGTGCTCGATCTGGGCTGGTACGCCGAAGGAGAGGAGGGAATCGAGCGTCTCTGCATCTCGTGCTTTGACGGTGTGGACATTGTCGAGGAAGTCCCAGGCCGTCTTGTCGAGGTCGGAATGTTCGGAGGGGGAGAGGCGGGAGAGGAGCGAGTGGGAGAAGAGTGAGGAGGAGCTACGAGGACAGGATCCCTTCCGACGAGATGAAGATGGTCCCGCCTGAGAGACCGCCTAGCGACAGAGGGAGTTGGGCCATGGCGGCGAGTTGTAGAGCGAAGTGGGATTTGCCTGCCGCGCTGCGAAGGTCGTCAGCTCCTTCACACAGCGTCCGCGTAAAGGAAAAGACGCACGACTGTCCCGCAACCTCGGTGATACTCCCCAGCCGCACTCCGTTCCCCAGCAACGCGTCCAACCCCGGATCACCCATCGAGATCCAATCCACCACGCTCTCCCCCGCCGTCTCCTCCTCCCCCTCCTCTCCATCCACCTCCATCTCTTCCTCCCCGGCTCCCAGCTCCCGCCCCACGCCCCCACCGAAGCCCCAACAGCTCCGCCACACTCCTCTCCTCCCCCCCTACCGCCCTCGCCAGATCCACCAAAAGCACCCTCGTCTCCTCGACTGGCAACTTTGTTCGCTTCGCCAGCACGGACGGGGGTGTGAGGAGGACTTCGGCTGAGGTTAGGTAGTTTGCTGGAGTGGGGGGTCAGCGAGGGAGCTCGTGAGGTGGGAGCTCGAGGGAGGGGGGGATGGATGGGGGAGGGGAGGAGGAGGGCGCACCTTTGTGGAGGTGGGACTTCCATTTGCTCTTTAGAGGGAGCGAGGAGAGCTCGGGGTTCTGCATCCGCCCCCGCTGCTTTAAGGGCAGGGAGCTCCGACCGATCGCGATGAGGAGGAGGGAGTCGCGCGTGAGCTGGGATGGGCTGTGGCTGGGGTTGGCTGAAAGGTGGGTTGCGCGTAGCTGACCTGGGCTGGAGGGAGCTGAGTTGGAGGTGGAGCTGAGTGAGAGGTGGTGGTGGAGGGAAGAGGAGCGGACGCGCGAGTCGCGTTGAACGACTTCGCGTCTAGTCGACTTTGGCGCTTCTGGCTGAGCTCCCAAGGACCATAGCAGCGTCGGATCGAGCTCTATACCGTCCTAGCCGCTCAATCAAGCTCTCGCAGGCGCAGTTCTACGCTCTCCAGAGCTCACCAATCTCTCCGCTCCCAACGCGCGTGATCCAGCAAATCGAACGTGAGCCATTCCAGCACGAAGGGGGTAATCAAGTGGGGCAGAGAAGGGGGTTAATGGAGGAGGGAGGAGGAACCAGGTTGTACAACTACACAGAGTAAAACGACGGAGAACGGAGGAGAGGGGACAGGAGGGAATGGGGTCTGGTGGGAATCAAGCGGAGCGCCTCGAGACCGTCACAGTCGTCTCCCCAAACGTGTTCTCGCCCGAGTAGGTCACGTAAAGGAAGTTGTCCTCGTCCCTGCGCCCCACTAGTCAGCTCCACGCAGCAAGAGAGAGGGTAGAGCGGGACGGACTTGTGTTCCTCGTAAATGGAGCTCATGAGCGCCGCCGTCGGGGGCAAGACCTCGTCCACAAAGATGAAGATGGCTTTCTCTGGCGCCAACTTGATCCGCTTGCGAATCACGTAGACGAACTGCTCTCAACACTCGCATCAGCTCCCGCGAGCCCCTCCCGCCATCTGAGAGAACGAACGCACCTGGCCGACAGTGAGGTCCGCAGGTACGAGGTACTTCTTCTTATCAATAGCAGGGATATCCGTCTTGTCCGCCTTCTCGCAGATGACCTGCGCGCGTCGTCAGCTACCGCCACCTGGCCCCCTCGTCCTCCTCGTCCGTTCGCGCCAGGGAGAAGGGGACGTACGGGAATCCTGTCGGGGTACTTCTGGCGAATACGCTCAGCTTCGGCCTTGCGCTTCTCTGTGCGGGAACGAGGGAGAGTGTTAGGGGGGCTGAAGCGCGGGGAGTGGGGGCGTGTTGGGCGAGTCGCGTACCGAAGATGTGCTCGTCCTTGAATCGGCTACGGGTCATTCTCGCGAGTGTTGTTGGAGTGGGCTGAGGTGGCTGGGGTGCAGGTGCGTTGGGTGCGAGAGCAGGGGAGCTGGTCCCCAAGGCTGGCTGTGGAGAAGGTAGTACTCACTTGAAAGTAGTACTCAACCTCGCTACCGAACCATCTCTCCCTCTCGCAACCACACCGCTTCTCAAGCAAATCTTTAGCTGATGTTACACCTAAAACAACCTTATCGGGGACTAGTAGAGTGAGAGTGAGGGGGGAGGGAATGCAGAAGGCAAGCGAGTAGAATAAAACAATAGCGGACGAGAGCGGTGATGGATGCTAAACTGAGTGAGAAGTGAGGAGGGGGAGGAGCCACGAATACGAACGCTACCACGACGTCCTCCCGAACCCTCCTTCAGGAATAGTCTGATAAGCCACCTCGGCCCAATCCGCCGTCTTCCTAAAGACGTTGTTCCCCCACCAATCGACGTCTGCGCCCTCCTCGTCAGTTCCTACACATGAAGCGGGGAAAAGGGGACGCACAGAGAGTCCCACTTTTAGGAAGCTGGAGAGAGAAGAAGATGAAGAGGCCGCTGAGGACGGTACCGGCGTCGAGGCCTGCCGAGAGGACAAAGTTGAACTTGCTCCACCAGCGAAAGTAGCGTCGTCGCATCCAGAACTCTGCGTTCCATCAGTACAGCTCATCACAATGTCGAGGAAAAGGACTCACGAAAGATGAAGCCGATGAGGAACCAAGACGAATAGTTGATCCCGCTCGCAGGAGGCATGTAGGTCGCTCCGGCGAGGAGGACGGGAATGTTGACGTACTTGAGCCAGCTCTTGGGGTACTTGAGGCTGAGGAGCCAGAATGGGATCGGCAGGAGGGCGCCGACGAGGAGCCACCAGAGGATCGGGTTGTACATCATTCCGATACCGAACTGCCGCGCGGGGCCGATGAGTCCCCTGCGGTGTCAAGCGTTAGTGCGTGCGTGACGAGGGAAGCGAGGGAGAAAGTAGGGGAGAGGAGGGAGGACGCACCAGATGATGGACGAAGAGTAAAACACCGTCGTCACCGGGCAAGTAAGGTACGCCGCCTGATACGGATCGCACAAGTCCTTAACATTCTGCACAAGCCACTGCTTGACGCCAACCTGGAGGATGCACGACAAGCCCGTCGAAACGATTTGAACTGCCTCGCGTCAGCTGCGCGCGCCACAGCGAGAGCGGACAGACGGACCGGTGAAGGTTGCGCGGGGTGGGACTTTCATGTAGTGCCCGAGCTTGAGGTCCTGGATGAACGTGTAGGCGAGGTTGATACACTGCGAGCTGTAGACCTTGAAGAGCTGTCGGTTCGCACGCGATTAGCTCCTGCGCCACCGTTCGTACCCCATTCGCGGACGCACCATGTTCCCCAACGGCTGGCCGGGCATCATGTAGCCTCCCATGAGCTCGACGATGAGGTTGATCGTGATCTGCTCACCGAATCAGCTTCGCGAGCTCTCCTCCTGATACGACGACGAAGGAACGCACCTGCTGACTCGTCATCGCAAAGATGAAGCCCCCGGGCAAGATATAAATGAACCCAATAATGAGCGCAATGATGAGCGCCCAAACCGGCATCTCCGTCTCCCAAGCCTGCATCCCCATCAGCTCCCTCCCCTCCGCGCGCCCAAAACGAACTCACCGCAACGGTAGCGATCGACAGTCCCGTAAAGAGCACCAAATAGCTCCAGTACCACCAATCCGGTACCTCGGGATAGTTGCGCATGAGCTTCGCATGAATGTCGTCGATCTTCGATCTTCCGAATCTTCCGAATCTGGTTGACGATATCCTTGCCGTGGTAGATGACGGTATGAACGATCGCTGCCGTCGAAAGCGCGAGTGCAAGACCGTAGACAGTCGCGTAGGTGATAGGGAGGTAGAGGGGAGAGTAGGCCTCGTACGCGGTGACGTTGAGGGAGGAGGTGCCGACGTCGATTACGCGAGAGGTGTTGTAGGCTGAGCCGAAGCGGTCGAAGACTTGAGGAGTCGAGATGGGGAGGTAGACGCTGTCCCAGACCTGTTCGGAAGCGTTAAAAGGGTAGAGGAGGAGAGAGGAGGAGAGACGCACGTTGTTGTAGTACATGATTGGGGAGATGAACCAGAAGGCGACGAGGAAGCCGATGAAGATGTTGACCTCGGCCCACCAGGGTACGACGAGAGGAGATCCAATAAAGGCGATTTGAGCCCAGTCGAACGTCAGGAGACTCATTCCCAAGCCCGACGAGACGCCGAAGAGCTGGTTGACGACGGCGTTGTCTGCGAAGCTCGTCAATCCAGTGCGCGAAGTGAAAGGAGTGGGACGTACTGGGCGCTGCCCAACAGACGAAGGAGAACGCCGATAGGGCCTGGAAAAGGTAGCCTGCGAAGCGAACCAGCGTCAGCTACAGCTCTCGCACACCATGAGCGAAACCGACTCACCTGGCAAGAAGTACCAAAAGAACGCTCCCCCAATCACGTACCCGAAGAACCGGTACCTCGTAATCCCTCCCGCGGCGCCATCGTCGTCCTCGGCATGCAGCGTGTTGAGCAGCGTACAGAAGACGAGGTTCTGAGGCCAAATGAGCGCAGCGGGCCAAACGAGGAATCGCCTCGACAGGCCTGCCATGCCGAAGCCGACCATCTGCGTCGTGATGATGAGGAGCATGTCGAAGCCGACGCCCTGCTTGATGCCGTAGAACTTCTCGGACGCGACGCTAAAGTTGAGCGCAAACGCCGGCGCGGTCGCGGTGTTGGCCATCATGATGATGATCGTGTGCTCCTTGATGTTGAAA
Organism: Glaciozyma antarctica PI12; assembly: GCA_002917775.1. Taxonomy (NCBI): domain Eukaryota; kingdom Fungi; phylum Basidiomycota; class Microbotryomycetes; order Kriegeriales; family Camptobasidiaceae; genus Glaciozyma; species Glaciozyma antarctica. The sequence goes on along the minus strand of KZ627147.1, from coordinate 568,523 downwards.
GGTCCTGGGTTGAGACTGACCTCGTCGCCGAGTCCGAGTTTGGTCATCCATCGAGGGAGGCGCCAGGAGGTGGCGGGGAGGATCCAGGCGAGGAGTTTGCCGCAGGGGTAGGAGAGGACTTGAGTGATGATGGGAGTGACGATGGGGGCGGGGTAGCGGAACATAAAGAAGACGTTGACGGCGCTGACGATGCAGACGAAGAAGAGGCCGAGGAACCAGCTCCTGAAGGTGAGGCAGGGCATGTCGGGGTCGTCGATGTTGGAGACGCTCGCGCGCACCTCCGGGAACGGCGAATCCTCCTCCTCCTCCATGAACGGGTCGAAATCGAGCCCGCCCAAACCTGCAAAGCTCCCCTCCCCATGTCCATCCGCCATGACCATCTTCTCGTCCTCACTCCTCGTCGTCGCGATCCTCCTCCGTCCCAGGTCGTCCATCCGTATCACGTCTCCATTCATATCGACGCCATAAGCCGCCGCACTATCCGTCTCGCTCCTCGCCTGATCCTCCCACGCGCCATACTGCCCATCCTTATCCATCGTCTCGCGACTCAACCCACATCCCTCGCTCCTCATCCTCCCCCACTCCCTCCCATGCACATCAAACGAAGGCGCCGTGCCATTGCTGTACGTCGGGCTCTCAGGGTACGCCCAGCTCCCCCTCTTCCGCGGGCCTTCAGCGCCAGAGGGCGGCGCCATGCTGGCGCGCGCATAAGCTGCTGCGGGAGAGAGGCCGGTATCGAGGGAAGGGGAGTACGGGGCCGAAGAGGAGTCGCTTGGAGGAGGGCGAGTGGAGGAGAAGGGCTGGGAGGCGCCGTGCGCGTCGATGGTGCGGATGGAAGGGAAGTAGGAGGCGGTCGAGGTGCTGGCGGTGGGTTGGTAAGTGGGATGGAGAGTCGAGGGAGGGGCGGGCTGGACAGAAGGTGGAAGGAAGCTGCAGTTGCTCTGTCGTAAGCTACCCCACACGCTGACGATGAGAGAGAGGTACGCACGAGAACATGCCGGGGTCATCGTCCTCGTCTGAAAGCTCCTCGTCGGACCATCGTTCGCGCTCCGGACCAGCAGTCGAAGGCGCTCCCGTACGTAGTCTTGAATGCGGTACTCCAGGCGGCAAGGACGACATCCTTTCGCTGCAAGAGAAAAGTCCATCAGCCTCCCTTTCCATCTCCCTCGATGCTGCTTTTCTCCCTCGCCCTGCAGCTCCACCACACCCCCGCCAGGCGTCTCCAGCTCCAGCAGCCTCTGCTTGAACATCAAAGCGTGTCCTCCGCGCCTTCTAGCTCCTCTGCAGCCCTCCGTTCGCCAAGCCACGCTCTGCTCACCGATCTCGCCTGAGGTGGACGGCTCTCGCCCGTTAACCAGTCGAGCGACCGTAGAGCGGTATGGGCGGGCTATCCTCAGCCTGCGTGCGTATCGTTTCCACTGCGATTGAGCGATCCAAAGTCGGGCGCGCTGGGGGCGTTGAGGGGAAGAGCGAGAAAAGGTGGTCGGTCAGCTCGACCGTCTTTGCTCCCCGACATTTGGCAGACGCCGCAGTTGGCGTGAAGGGAAAGGAGGCGGAGCAACCCAAGCTTCTCCTTCTGCTCTGGAAGCCTCTCCCCTCTACGCTAACGCGGACACTCTCCGTAAGGGGACGCACTACTCTCCGCGCGCTCACTCTGGCGCCGGCACGTGCGGCTCGAGAGCTCGAACAACAAAGGGAACACTCACCCGAAAACAGAAGCTCGTCTGCAGTTGATCGTAGGCTTGAGTGGAGGGAGAAGAAAGGATTTAGAGTGCGCCGTGCGGCGGGTCCGGGCGTCTGGGGGGACAGGAGTCAGGACGCGGTGTCCCTGCGCTGAGATTTGGAACGTGCTCGTTCGTGCTTCGAGGACGACGACGGCGGCGCAGAAGGAAGGCAGGAAGGGCGAGCGAGCTGGGACTGCAGATCAGCGACCGGGGAAGGACGAAGGACCTTCGCAACTCGAATCTGAAACCCTCCTCATCAATCCTCATCCAGGGCGTCCGAGAGAGATGAATCTGGACCGATAGAGCAGATAGTAGGGCCGGCTCCTCGTTCCAGAACTTGTCTGAGCGAGAGGGTTTCGCAGGATCAGCGAGGGAAAGCGGAGACGGAAGCGAGGCTGGCAAGTGACTCGTGCGAAGATCACCTCGCTCTGATGCCTGTTCACGCTAGAGCGAGCCTGCGACGGAAAGAAGGGCTACGAAGCAGCGAGCGAGACGAGCAGGCAGCCTTCCTTCCTCTACCCCAGAGCGTGCAGAACAACCTCATAATGTATTTGCGCAAGAAAACAGGACGGGAAGAGGAGAAGAGGAGGCTACCTAACTGGTCGGGAGAAGCAAAGTCAGCGTTCTGCGCGCTTGAAAGCTTGAGAGATGGGAACGCACCTCTAGGCGTCGGTGGGCTCAGCGGAGATGGGACGGGGCTTCCCCCACTGGCGGGCCTCGAGCTGCGCGAGAACGAGTCAGTTCAAGCTCGGTATCGAGCAAGCGAGGAAAGAACGTACATCGCGCTTAGCGACGGGCTCCTAGATCGGGATGGGATTGCCCTTGCCCCACTCGCGAGCCTCGAGCTGCAAAGTCCAGTTAGTTTGAGCTCGGCAGCAAACGAGCGAGGAAGGAACGTACGTCGCGCTTGGCAACGGGCTCCTCAACAGAGATGGGACGGGGCTTGCCCCATTGACGGGCCTCAAGCTGTGGGATGACAAATTGTGAGCGGGTAGAGCTGAGACGGGGGAATAGCCAACGGGGAACTCACGTCGCGCTTCGACTCGGGTCCGTCCTCAGAGATAGGACGGGGCTTTCCCCACTGACGGGGGCTCCAGCTGAACGTGTGCAAGTCAGCAAGGAGCGCGAGGAAGGGCTTGGCGGACGACCGCAGACTCACCTCGGCGCGCTTCTCGACGGCGACGTTCTGGAGAGGGAGAGAGAGGGCGGGAGTCAGTGCCGGACGCAGCAGTTGTGGGAGAGAGACGCACGGAGTTGACGTCGAGAGCAGTGGGAGCGGCGGCGACTCCGAGAACGGTGGCGGCCACGAGAAGAGCAGAAGTGAACCTCATGGTGGTGACGTACGGGGGCGGTCGGGGTGGAACGGGAGAGGGGAGAGGGGAGGTGGTAGTTCGCGAGGAAGATGGAAGGAAGAGAGAGCAAAGAAGGAAGAAGGACAGCGGACAGCGGGAGAAGGGGCCACACCTTCTGGTTGTGAAGCAGCGATCCTTTTTTGTCACGCGCAGCTGCGCTCGGCACAAGGAGAGAGTTAACGCTAGTAAACGAAGCTAACGAGAGCCTTACGAAATTGATAATCGAAACCAATCTCGTCCCGTCGCGTCGCGACAATTCAAGCCGAGGCGCGCAGACTCGGCGTCCGTTGGCTCTTCTTCTTCATCGCGTCGAGTTATTCCCGCCTCGCTGGAGGGCGGGATACGGAGGAGATAGTAGTACGGAGAGAACGCTCAAGTTTAGCCACCCCTTGAAGAGAATCTTAAAGTCAAGGGAGCCGCATTCTCCCAAAGGAGAAGGGCCGCATTTTTGAGTTGACGAGGAACAGCGACTCTCTCTCCTCGACACGATGGTCTGGACGCTCGTGTGTAGATGCTGCGAGTCCGTTACCGCCGTTACGTTGCCATTCGTCAATCGGTCTCTGGCCCGTCTTCAGAGACAGCAAAACTTGAGGAAGGAACGTGCGAGGGCGTTCGCAGCTTCCTCGACGATTTATCCTTCGACAGGGCTGCGCTGCTTAGGGCACCTTATTTGGCGGGTCAGACAGGATCCTATTGCCGACTTGCAGCCCTGAATTACATCGAGTCGTGGCCCTCCTTCGCCTTTCTCTTCCCTCCACGTCTCCTGCTCTGCTCCATCAACTGCTGCTTCCCAAAACAAAATCCAGCGCCGGTACTGCTTGTCTCCTTTATAGTGCGCTTCTACCGGTCTGCTTTCCGGCTTTCTTCGCGGGACTGGCAACTCCTCTTTGTCCCTCGGTCCCACCTCCGGCTCACGGCAAGGCCTCTCGCACCAACAAAGAGAATGTCCCATTCTCTCGATTCCCCGCATCCTCCGATTCACAATCCAACCTGGACGACGTGGGAGTGGTCGAGGAGAGGTGGTCCGAATCGGTGCTAGCGCGTTCTTTCCGTTCGAACAGGTGCCTGGCTGCCAGTTCGCTGAACTTGTCTCCGCAGTGGGAACACCGAGATGACTACGCTGGGTTGCGCTCGGCACTCAGGGCGACAGCTGTACAAGAAAAGTACCGAGCGGTGAGTGTACCTGTAAACCTTCGCAACCGCTTTCCTCGGCTCCACTGCTTCGCTGATCCCAGTCAGCCACTCTCTCTTTTACAACCGCGCACCCGCACTTCTCCCCGTCCTCGCTACCACGTCACCTCTTTCCTCAAAAGCACACAAAAGCTCAGACATTCCCTCGGCGTCTGTCCCGTCCTCCTCTCCCAACGGTCGTCGGTACTTTCCCCGCGATCTTATCACCTGCATCACAGCTTCTGCATCTCTTCCGCTAGCTCCTCGCACTCGCTCTTCGGCTCCGTTGTTCCGGAACCACGTCGCGCAGATCCTCGAGTCAACTGTCTGAGACTGTTCCTCGCGCTTTGTTAAATCATACAGTACCTCGGAGTAGCGAAGGTGCGAAGCTGCAAAAGGTGGAAGAATCAACCGAAGTACGGTCGCCTCCTAGCTTCAGGAAATCCAGTCGACGCAGAGTACGCGAAACGGCTCCTCCGCCCTCTCACTCGCCTCGCTCACCGCGCGAACTCATCCCCGTGCTCCCTCGTGCTCAAAAGAAAGATCCGATTCCCAAAAAAAACATGACGAGAGAACCGAATCACAGCACCGACGCTCGATCACTGAACTCCCATCCAGCTCCCCAGAACCTGCGTTCCCCATCAGCTCCTTCCCAAACGACCTCTCACACCAACATACCCAGCCGCCGCAATCCCCCCCGCCGTCACCTCCGCTGACGAGACCACTGCCAAAGCGCGTCAGCGAGTGCGCGCGCCAGAGGAGACGAGGAACGTACCCCAATCTGGCAGCGGCGTTCCGGTGCGGAGAGGGAAGAGACGGTACGCGCTCTCCAAGCCTGCGGGGCTGAGGCCGGAGAGGACAAGAGCGAGGGTTGTAGGGTTGCGAGGGTGGGGAGTGAGGAAGAGGAGAGCTGCGGCGGAGAGTTAGGTCGGTGAGAGATGGGGGAGAGAACGGACCTTGGCCGGGGGTTTGGAAGATGCGAGTGTGGAGGGTGAATGCGGTGGGAGAGAGGTATTGGACTGTGGCGAGGAATTAGCGAAAGGAGGAGCGAGAGGGTGCAAGGACTCACCAGGTGTAGGCCAGCTCTTCGACCATTCTCGCACGACCGAGTTCGAGAACGCATCTCCGAGCAGAACGACGTTCCCTCCTCCTTCCTCGGTGACGAAATCGACGTCGAGAACGATGTGGAAGCTGAGCTTGCCGTAGACGTAGGCGTCGTGAGCGATTCGAGCAGCGATGCTTCTGAGGTGCGGAGCGGTGGTGCCGTGGGAGCCGACGACGAGAGTGATGGGGAGAGGAGAGGAGAGGATGCTGATGAGAGGACCGTAGCGTCGTGCTCTTGGGTGATCGTCCTCGGCGATTGCAAAAGCTCCTTGAACCTTGACGAAGCGGGTGGCGGAGCCGTTGAGCGAGTCGAGAAGAATGTCATTACCAGAGTCGATAGAGATCGAAGACAGGGAGAGGCCGAGTCGGCGCTGAAGCGATTCGAGGTCGAGGGAGAAGGAGCGAACGTTGTGCGTGCGCAACGCAGCTGTGCGAAGTCCGTCGACGGCGAGATCGTAGATCCTGACTGAGATCCTCGCAATCCTGCATCATCGTCAACTCCTCTCCGCGAAACGCACCTCGAGAACGACGCACCTGCCAGGTGTTTCGAGCTCCAAAATCCTGAAGCCGTTCTTGCTGCCACTCTCGTCCGGGTTCGCCACCGTGAGCGTGGAAGCCACCTCCTCCGCATCACCGCCGTCCAAGTCGTCGAGACTGTCGAGGAACGACTGCACTTCGGGATCGTCGAAGACGGCATCGAACCAATGCCCAGCTCCTGCGACTTCGCTGTACCTGCGAAGCACTTTCAGCAGTCAGCGTCGAGGGCAGCTGCGCACTACGCACTACGCACTTGGTAGAGCTGTTCGTCGACCAGGCGTCGATGAGCGAAACCATCTGCCGAGAATGCTGGACAGGGACGTTGTCGTCGTTGCCCTGCCCGGAGGTCAGCTTTCCTCCCGCTCAACGAAACGAAGCGAACGCACCCCGTGTCGATTCAGGATCGGAATTCCAGCGAGATTCGACGCATGCAGATCGTTGTCAAAGGACGCGAGTGCCGAATCCAGGATCTGGCACCGCAAGTCAGTCTCCTCTTCAGATTGTGTCGACGAGGACGTACCCCCGTCAACGCCGGATCCCGATAATGTCGTCCAAGCGAAAGGTGGTACGGCACATAATCCTGCATCTTGACACTGCATCCTCATCAGCTCCTTCCTTCACACCTCGGGCGAAAAAACGACTCACTACCCCGCCGCCGGCACCCCTCCCACCACCTCATCCGGAAACCTCGACATAAAATACCACGTCCCTTGGCCCCCATTACTATGCCCCAGCACCACCAACCTCTCCCTTCTTCTCCTCCGCATCACCTCCGCATCCCTCCCCTCCGCAGCCTCCCACCGACCTCTAACTCCCTCCAGCGCCCCCAGTGCCTCTCTGACGTCCCCCAAACTCGCCCCGTGCCAATCATAACCCCACGACGTCCCTCCCGTCGGCCAGACGATCCACCCTCGCTGGGGAGGGATAGAGGAGGTCCAGAATGGGGAGGAGGCTTCGACACCGGCGCCGTGGAGGGCTAGGAATGTTCGATCTGAGGGAGGGGAGGAGGAGGAGGGGAGAGGGGGAGTGTAGATTGCGTAGGAGGGGGTCGAGGTGGTGGAGAGGAAGGTGGAGGCGAAATGAGGGGAGGAGAGGGTGGTGAGTGGGAGGGTGCTGTTGAGGATGTAGGCCTTTGAGGAGGAGGAGAGGTGGAGGGAGAAGGGGAGGGAGAACATTGCTTCGACGGGGGAGGACTGTGAGAGCGAGAGCGCGATGAGGAGGGTTTGGAACGGCGCGAGGATGGTGGGTCGGCTGAGTTCGAGGCGGAACTGCGTTCTAATGAGCTCGCTCTTCGATACAGCAGGACACGAGGACGTACCCGCTCATCCCCGCTCTCCACGCTCCTCACCACCACCACCTCCGCCCCGATATTCCTCACCTCAGCCCCCACAACCTCCCCCATCGCCCACCCTCTCACCAAGCTCGGCCTCACCATCTCCCCCAGTTCCACCCTCTCCACCTCCTCCTTGATCCACAACCTCCATCGCCCATTCGGTGCGTTCCCCGCTCCAGGATCCCCAGCAATCCGCAGGTCATGCGCGTACGTGACTGTGAGCTCGTAAGACCCTGCGTCGAGTGCGAGGAGGTGAGGGGGAGAGGCGTAGGAGTAGAGGTTCCCGTTGTACCATGTTCTGTGCTCGGAGGAGAGAGGGAGGAGGGAGAACTCGGCTGCGGCGGTGAGGTCGAACGAGTATAGCCCTGCTCGAGGGATGTCGAGCGTCCGGCGGTAGTGAATCGTGTGCTGGAGGACTGCCCAGCCGGCTGTTGAGCGCAGTTCTGCCCACCTGCCCTGGGACAGTCAGCTCCTCTCCTTCCCCGAACGGCGGAACGCGCACCTCACTCCCTCGTCTCGCACGTCCACCCAGCCCTCGTTATCTTCCTCCACGGTACGCCATTCTATGTGCCCTCCGTCGGCGAGTGGAGAGGGATAGCGGGCGCGAGAGAGGGAGGGGAGGAAGGGTGGGAGGAGGGGGAGCTCGCGCGTGCCGATGGGGAACGGGCCGAGTGAGTTCCAAGTCGTTGGAGGGGTAGAGAAGGGGAGTTGCCGGGAGAGAGATAGAGGGAGGGCGAAGAGGAGGAGGAGGAATAGGAGCATCGGAGGGAGAGAAGGAGCAAAATTGCGGCCAGATTTGCATCTTGTCCTCAGTGAGGGCTCGCTGGCCGAGATTCGTCTCCTCGTCGACCGTCGTTGTAATCGCTCTGGAGTCGACTGGAGCAAGATCGCTGTATCCCAACAAATAGATTCACTGTATCCCAGCGAATAAATCAACTGCAGCTTCACCTCTCTTCCAACGTTCCCCGACTACAACTTCGACTTCTGCCCCACCTTGACCGCCTCCTCAAAGATCCTCGCCCCTGGCACTCCCGTCCCACTCCTATACATCGTCGCCATCCTCTCCCCCATCCAACTATCCCTATTCCCCGCAATCCCCTTCTCCAAATCCACCACCTCGCCTCCTTGGACCATCAACCCCATCCCGCTCGCCTTCTGGCCGAGTCCCATGAGGTACGCGACGACCTCTGCGACGCGCTCGGGAGTGTTGACGGGCACTCCTGCGGATTTGAGAGAGGAGGCGACGGAGTCGAAAGTGGTTTCGGAGGTGGTGAGGATCGCGGTTTCGGTGATGGCGGGCGCGACGAGGGAGACGGCAATGTTGTCCTTCGGACCAAGGTAGCGAAGGGAGCGGACGAGGCCGACGACTCCGTGCTTGGCGGCGTTGTACCTGCGTCAAATGTCAGCGAGCTTCCCTGGATTGGCGAGCTTCGACGTACATGCTCAACGAAGGCTGGCCCAGGTAGCCCGCTACCGAAGCGGTCAAAACGATGCTCCCCGCCACATTCTCCTTCTTCATTCCCCACCAAGCTATTCGAACCGTGTTGGCGGCAGCTTTGAGGTCCAACTCGAGCACCTCATGCTTCGGCTCCACCTCAATCTCCTCGTCGCTAACGACGCTAAAAACATCTCCCCTCTCTCCAATGCCCGCGTTCGCAAAGACAATATCGGGGTAAACCCCAAAACCCGCCATGCAGTGCTTGAAGAGCTTGAGCAGAGCGGAGTAGGAGGTGATATCGGTGGAGAGGAAAGCGATCTGGCGAGGGGTGGAGGGGGGTGGGGGCTGGAGGTCACCGATGAGGACGTTGCAGCCGAGGGAGGAGAGGAGTAGGGCGGTGGAGTAGCCTATGCCGCTGGAACCGCCGGTGATGATACAGGTTCGACCGGCAAAGGAGGGGAGGGAGGAGGCGGTGACGGGGAGCGGTCGTAGTCGTTGCCACTGCACGAGGGTGTTAGTTGTGTCTGCACTCGTTCTCAAAGTCAAAGGACTTACTTGGTCGAGCGGTGGGAGAAGGAGAAGCCCGCAAGTCCAAGTCCAAGTTCCTCTCTCCGCGTATTCGGCCCCACACGGCCGACACTCTCACCGGGCGGTGTTTTATTCAATCTTTATCTTTCAGACATTGCACTCGCCAGCGTAGTCGCGGATTGATATACGAACTGGTGAAGCGCGACGGAAAATAGCGGCGGAAGGAATAAAAAAAAATCGACCCAGCGAGGCTGAACCGAGCGGCGTGAAGACGAAACCGGTGGGCAGCATTCGAAGAGGTACAAGGCTTTGCTGTTTCATACAGCTCCAGGGCCTTGCACGCTGGTACCGACGCTCCGTTCGTTCGTCAGATGGCAGTGCAGGAAAGCGAACGAAGAGAGACCTTCGCAAGGTTCAAAATTCACTTCGATTCGTTATCGGACCTACGAGCAGCGCAAGCAGCTTAGGACGCGGTCCGTGTCCCTTCACCACCAAGCTCTCAAGCGTGACACTTCCCAACATCCATCATCTCCCCCCCCCCCCCCCCCCCCCCAAACCCGCCTCTACAACTTCCCCTTCTTCATGGCCTTCGCCAGTCCCAGAAAAACCGCCATAGTCCCCTTGACTATAATCCTCATAATCCCTAGCCATCTCTTCTCCCATCCAATTTTTTCCTACTCCCCGCAATCCCCATCTCCAAATCCACCACCTTCCCACCCTGCACCATCAACCCCCATCCCATTCGCCGCCTTCCCCAATCCGAACATGTACGCCACCACCTCCGCCACTCGCTCGGGAGTGTTGAGAGGGACGCCAGCGGCGATGATCGAGGCTGCTACTTCTTGGAAAGAGGCCGAGGGGGTGGTGAGGATTGCGGTGGTGGTGAGAGCGGGAGCGACGAGGGAGATGGAGATGTTATCGCGGGGGCCGAGGAAACGAAGAGCGCGGACAAGGCCGATGCAGCCGTGTTTAGAGGCGTTGTACCTGCGCGCCGCTCGGTCAGCGAGATTATTTCGAGGAGAGAAAGGGGGGACGTACATGGGAATTCCTGCCCCTTGGTAGGAGGCGAGGGAGCCAGTAATAACGATGCTCCCCTTGATACCCTCCTTCTTCATCCCCCACCAAGCGACGCGAACGGTGTTGGCAGTCGCCTGCATATCGAGGTTGAGGACCTCGTGCTTCGGCTCGACCCTGATATCCTCATCGCTCACGCCTGAGAACAACTCCCCCTGTTCCCCAATCCCAGCATTCGCAAACACGAGATCCGGGTACGTCCCAAACGTCGCTTTGCATTGGTCGAACAACGCCAACAACGCCTTATAGTCGGTGATATCGGTGCGGAGGAAGGCGATTGCTTTGGGCGTGGAAGGGGGGAGAGGGCGGATGTCGCCGACGATGACGTTACAGCCGAGGGAGGAGAGGAGGAGGGCGGTGGAAGCACCGATACCACTCGATCCGCCGGTGATCAGGCAGGTGCGGTTGGTGAAGGAGGGGACGGTGTTGGCGGGGATGATGGTGGGAGGGCTCACTGTGGTAGGGGTGAGCTTTACTACGCGCTGAAGGCAAGAGGGTGTGCTTACTTGTCGCGTCTGAGTTGGTTCGAGTCGCGCAGAGTGGGAGAGAGAGAGAGGAAGAGAGGAGGAGCAGGTCGAAGTCGCTCGGTCGCTTCGGCCCCGCGCTCTCCCCGGATTGTTTACAGCGTTGTCGCTTGTTTACCTTCTCTCTCTCCTCCTCTCGCCCGCCTGTGTTGGCACGTGTACGCCCAAAAATTGAGTACAACACAGTCTACGCCCAGCTAATAATCCATCCCATCCTGATCAAACTCCCCCCTCTCAGCCCTCCTCAACGTCTCCCCCTCCTTCTCCATCCACAGCTCCTCCAGCTCCGCTCTCCGTTCATTCTCCGGATCCAGCGTAACAAGTCGTTTGTGCGCGAGCGTGAAGAAGGGTCGGATCTCGTTGATCTCCATCGTAGCGAGGTTGGGCATCTGAGGAGGGGTTCAGCAGTGGTTCTGGTTCGGGATGGAGGGGGACATACGGCGAGGTGAACTGGATTTAAGGCTTGAAGTCCTGCCCGGACTTTGCTTTGTCGCGCTTCGCGGATGTCCTTGAGGAGGATGCGAACTTGGTCGGGAGATTGGACATCGTCCGAGGCGCTGCGAAGGAAGCTGTTAGCTGCGATTTTGCGAGGGCGGGAAGAGGAGCGGGGGGATAGGCGAGGGAGTAAATGAGGAAGGAAGGAAGTTTCGAGGGCGCAAGAGCAAGCGAAAGAGACCTACACCTCGAGCAGCACCTTCGAGACCTCCAAGTAATTCCTCGGGAGCGCCGAGAAGTCTCCGCTGGTCGTCTCGTCCCTTAACGTCGCCTCCAGTTCACCTGCGAGTCGGAAAAGGTCGTCAGTATCTGCCGTGAAGAGGTGACCGAATGAGCGAGTAGCGGAATCCACCTCGTTGGCGGCTCCCACATGCGAGCTTCGAACGCCGCAAAACTCCCATCTACGTTTGCGTTACGCGTCCACAAAGAGATCCCACCAAAGCATAGCTGAAGTGCCAGCCCACCCTCCCCCTGCTCTTCCCTATCTCGCTTTACCTAGTTCGCTTGAGCTCCTAAGTAGTTCCTCGCGCGCGAAAGGAGCTCAACGCGCCACGCCGTCCACTGACCCCAAGGCGAAGCAGTAAATCACCAGCTAGGCTGCATCCTCTCCACCATAGCCTCCCCAGCTCCCTCCCCACCTCCAGCACGCAAACCCACGACGCGACTTACCGACTCCCAACCACCCCGGAACGACGATACGACACTTGCGCTTCTTCTTGAGGTACACTGCCATCCACAGCGGCACCTCCTTCTTCTGCGGCGGTACCAGAGGTCCGTACTCCACCGCCAGCTGCACGCGTCAAGTCAGTCAGCTCGCGTCCCTCCTCCCCTGCCTCCCTCTTTTGCCCTCCTGCCCTGCCCTCCTGCCCAACTATCCTCGAGCGCGCGTGGTGAAGGAAGAAGGGAACGTACCCCGTCGAGCCCGTTGAACTTGCCGACCTTGAAAGTAGGGAGGATGTCGATGGGGCTTTCGAGAGCTTTAAACTCGATGTCGGCGGGCGTGGGGCCTTGACGGCGTGTGCGGGAGACGGCCAGCTTGGCTAGTAGCGCTTGCTAGCTTGGTGGGGTGAGGGAGGGAGGAAGAGCCGCGAGTCGACGCGTTTGCTCCTTGTCCTCCTCCGCTCTGCTCCCAAAGTCGTTCTCCTCTCCAGCCGTGCGTTTTGGACTCAGAGCTACGTACTAGCAGTGGTAAAGCTCACCCCGTCCCCCGCAGAACCGATGAGCCTCTCCCCCGCCAGTTCCCTCCCTCCCGAACTCCTTCGCCGGATCTTCCACCTCGCCGCTATTCCCAGCACCACCTGGTTCGAAGAACCCCAGATCTCCGCCCGGAACGAGGTCCTCCGCTTCGCTTCGCTCGTCTGCCGCTCGTGGAGGATGGAAGCACAGAACGAGCTGTGGGAGGTCGTCGGGCTTGGACAGGAGCCCAGCGTGAAAGCCTTCGTGGAAGAGCAGGAGACGCGACCACGGAGGACGCGCGAGCTTACGCTCTTTCTGCTGAGTGGTCAGCGCGCGTGGACTGGCATGGCTGCGATGAACGTCTTGAAGGCTTCTCGCGGGGTGAAGGTGTTGCGTTTGGCGAAGGTTACGAATCTCCCTATGGTATCTCTCTGCTTTCCCTCAATGGCAGGTACGTTGTTCTCTCCCAAACCTCCTCCGTTTCCCTGAATTATCTTAACAGACCTCGACACGCTCTGCATCAACGAAGGCGTCCGACTCTCCCGCCTCCCTCCCGCCCAAATCCTCTCCTCTCCTCTCCCCTTCCGCCTCACTCGACTATCCCTCCTCTACGCCTCCAAAAACTACGTCACGGCCGTCTCCCCCCTCTTCCAACCCTCCCTCACCTCCCTCCGCCTCTCTCTCGTGCCCAGCGTAACCCGACCTGAACACCGACACCTCCTCCAAGAACTCTCCACCGCCCTCCGCACCCATAGCGCCCAACCTTCTATGCCTCAATATCAACTGGTTCGATGGGGAAGCCACTACGAACGATTTCTCGCCAATGGCCCCCTTTCTTCGCGCCTGTAGCTCGCTCGTCGACTTCACCTGCGACGGGGATAACCTGATGGCGCTCGCATTCATCCCTTCTCCAATCGAGACCTGGTCAATGATGCCCTGGACCTCGATCGTTCCCGACGACCTCGTGCTGCTGCTAGAGACTTCGGCGTCGTTGAGCAAGCTCAAGTGCCTGAGGCTGTACCCGGATGACGGGGGGGAGTTACGGGATGAGGTGAAGGATACGGAGGGGAAGGGGCTGGGGGAGCTGTGTCGGAGGAGGGGGATTGAGCTGCTGGTTGAGGAGGAATATGAGGAGGAGTGGTGAGGGTGAGAGTGAGTGGAGGTGCGTGGGCGGGAGGCTCCTTGGCTGAGTCCTCTCCTCGGTGCAGGTACCTGACGATGCGATGAAGGGCTCGCTGCTGCACGCAGCGTTTGAGGAGAGGAAGGAGAAGCGCGTATGAATTGCTCTCGTTAATCCGAATCATCGAGAACGACCACCTCGACTCCCCCTCCTTCCGTCGCCTGCTCCTGCTCCCCTCCCCCCTCGTGCCACTCCTCCTCGATCTCGCCCTCCCACTCCTCTTTCTCCAACGCCTCCTGCGTCTCCTTCTCCTCCACCGCTTTGACCAGCTGCTCCAAATCCTCTCGCTCCTCCTTCTCCTTCGCCTCCTTCTCCTTCAACCGCTTCAACAACTCCAACCTCTTCTCCCGCGCCAGCACCAGCCTCTCGGCTCTCTCCTCCGTGAGGCCCTCGTACGTCTCCACCTTTTTTGGTGACGTTGGAGGAGCGAGGAGGGCGATTTCGGCATCTAGCCCGCGGAGCTTCTTGAGGAGCGTGGGGAGGTTGAGCGCGGCGGAGAGGAGGGCGAGAGCTTGTAGCGTAACGGTACGGATGTGCTTGAAGCGATCTGGACCGAGCATGATCCCTGCGAAGCGTCGCATCAGCTCCTCCTCTCTCCACGAATCTCTCACCACTCACCTCCATAATACCGCGACACCACCACCGCCACATCCACCGCTCCAACCTCCTCCAACACCCTCTTGACCGTCGCTCCAGCATTCTTCTCGTCATCATCATCCGACCCCATCCTCACCACCCAGTCCTCCTCCCCCCCTTCTCCCGCCCCCGTCTTCCCCACTTTCAGTCCCAGCGTCCTCCATCCCAGAATCTCATGATCCGCCGCCTCAGGATGACTAGGCGCACGATACGCGCGGACGAAGGACTGGAACGCGAGAGCGTTGGGGGCCGAGGTGGTGGGGGTTGCGTGGGCGGTGAAGGTCGATTGACGGTCGGTTAGGGGTGGGGAATGGACGAGGGGAGTCGGGGTACGAGGGGGTGGGACGGAGAGCCAGGAGGAGAGGGTCTTCTTGGCTGGGGGAGCATCGGAGGTCGAGGAGGTGGAGGGGCGTTTCGAGGCCAGGGCTGCGGTCGGGGGCGGAGTGGGCTGAGCTACTGGGAGAGCGGGAGAACTTTGGAGACTGCAATGGGACTGTTTGGGATCAGCAATGAGCTGGAGGAGACTAAGCAACCGCGAGAAGGTCGCGCGCTCCTCTCCCTCCCGCCACGACTCTCTCGCGATGTCAGAACGACCACAGCGAGCGCGACGTTCCACCACCAAAGCTACCACCTACGTCGAGCTCATCGACGACCTCGTTCAGTCCGGAGCCCCCGACGAGCTCAGCAGCGGAGACGAGGATGAGGCGATCATCCCTCCCGACAACGAGGACTCGGAGGACGACGACTTCACAGGTGCGCTCTGACTCGGCCCTACTGCAGGACGACGACTAACACAGGGTGAGCAGGGAAACGAGTCTACAAGCGCCGTCGTGGTGCACCCGCCGAGCCAGGAGCGCCAGCGCCTAAGAGGACTCGCGGACCAGGCAAGCACAACAAGCCCAAGGCCTCCTCCGTCCCAGCTGCAAAGAAGCGTCGCAAGGGCGGTCGACTCGGGCGACTTGAAGCTGTGCTGGATCGCCTGCCCGTCGAGATCCTATCTGAAGTGCGTCTCTCTCTCCCCCTTGACGCGGGTGGCAGCTGACGAGCCTCTCGCAGATTCTCTCGCACGTCCAGCCGGTCACGCTGCTTAGGCTTTCGAGGACGGCCAAGATCTTTAGGAGGCTGCTGTTGTCCAAGACTTCGAAGGGGATTTGGAAGAGGGCATTCGCGAACGAGGGGATAGGGGAGTTCAAGGCGGGGGACTGGAGTGAGCCGCAATGGGCTGCGTTGATTCTGGACAAGGAGTGTGCTGTGAGTAACGTTGGCTGCTGGAGCTTGCTGGGGCCGAAGCTAATGAGGTACGGGATAGATGTGCGGTCGCCTCAAGGTCCACCGAATCGACTACGAATACCGCGCTAGGTACTGCGATAAGTGCACGAGGGATTCGTGCGTTCCGTTCCTCGTTGTACTGCTACGCGGTGCTTACTCCCGTACAGGCAAATCAACTCAACCAGGGCCGCCGAACTGCATCCCGACCTTCATCCAGACGTGTACAGGTCAACTCTCGCGACTGACAGTACGTCCGTTTCTCTTCTCAAACAATCTCGTTGCTGATTATGCTGTGCAGCAACGCCCTCCTGGCTCCCAGGCCGCGGAGCCGACGTCTACATCGAATCCACCCTCCTCGCGACCAGTGCCGAGCTCTTCGTCCTCGCGCGCCTGGACCTGATTGACCCGATCATGAATGGGCAGTCGCGCGTCCCCGCGTTCGTGCAGGAGAAGGAGAGGATTATTCCGTTGATCAAGGAGGTGCGTCTCCTTTCCTGGAGCTGAGGAAGGAAGCTGATCGAAAACAGGATGCCGAGATGCTGAGTGCGTGGCAGAAGAGGCGTGAGGAGTACAAGAGCACGGAGAAGCGTAGCTTGCGTGCCGAGCGCATTGAAGGGTATGTCCGTCCTTCTTCGCCTTCGCAGGAGCTTACCCTCGCTCGCAGGATCAAGCAGAAGTGTCTCGACGCGGGGTACTCGCAAGCCATGTACGTCCTTCCCCCCTCCCTCCCTCTGAGTTCCTTCACTGAGCCTCCTGCAGCGTCAACGACGCTTTGCGCCCTCACGACCCTCGCGAGATCTACTCACTCGTCAACCAGCCCTACCCTCTCACCGACCGCGGTACGTCCTCCCTCCCTCCTCCCTTCTCCCACTCACTTCGCGCCCGTAGTCTGGCGCAAGATTTCCATTCCCATCTTCGCGCAATTGGACGCTCTCCGCGCCGCCGAGCACGCATTGCACAACCCCGTTCCCGAAGCTGCGAGGACTTTTGCGGAAGGTGGGAGACCAGACGACGCGGCCGAGCGCTATAGGTTTCTTGCCAGTCTGGTGCAGAACGTGGAACAGATGATGGAAGATGATGATGCGGTGAGCTTTCTCTGCGCCAGAGTGGGGTGGGAGCTGATGGATCGCTTGGGCAGGGAGCGCGTGATTTGGGGATTGGGGGATCGGGAACGCAGGCTGGGTCAGGGAGTGGGACGTCGTCGAGCGCGGGGGTGAGTTTGGCTCGCAAAGTCGGATGGGGAGGTGCTGATCTCGCTCCGCAGGGTGTTGTCGACGATGCGTCTGGGGCTCCTGGGACTCAGCAGGCGGATTCCTGAATGGTGCGCTCAGCTCCTTTGCTCCTTTCCCGAGACGTCGCTGATGAACGTCGCAATCCCTCCTCAGGTCGCGTTGGGAGAGGGTAGCTTTGGTCGTTCTGTCTGTTGGTTCTTGTTCGTTGCTTTGCAAATTCGTTATACTCGTGCACTGGCCATGCTCGTGAACTGGCCAACAACGTGATTCAGAGAGCGCGAGAGCTCCCAGCAGGAGCCGGGAGGGACGCGACGCGAAGCTCCAAAGCTCGAAGTTCGAGTTCTCTCCCTTTCCCTCCGACCATCACGTCGCCTCAGCAAGTGACCCAGCTCGTTCTCCTATGGCTCCACCGACTAAATCTGTGCCTTTCACCGTGTCTGCCAGCGCGGCGCTCGACGCGAGCAACCAGAGCGCTGGTCTCTCGACGGACTCGGTGGCGGGAGCTCAGGCGGGCCACGGCACAGGTACGCGACTGACGGCTCTATGTGGGAGAGGGAGGTACGCTGACACGTCTTACGGGTACCTCAGAGAAGCCCGCGAAGAAGAAGACGAGGACGAACAACCCGCTCTCACGCGTCAAGGGCAGGAAGGGGGGACTCTCCCACTTCAACTCGATGCCGCTCGACATCCTCTCCGAGGTGCGTGGTCCCTGTGCTAGGGGAGGAAGGCAGCTGACTTGTTGCGCAGATCTGCTCCCACCTCGATCCTGGACCTCCTCAACCTCACCCTCTCGTCGAAGCTCTTCCGCGCCTTTCTCACAGCTCCTTCGGGCAATCAGCTCTGAATCGGGGCGAGGAGGAGGGTCGTACTGCCGGACTTGGCTGCTGGGAACGCGAACGAGATGCAGTACGCGAAGTTCGTCTACGGGAGGAGCTGCCAGGTGCGATTGTTTCGAGAAAGGAGGAGGGGGGGTCGAGCTCATGGCGATTCGCAGAGCTGCGGGAAAAAGAACATTCGGAAGGCGAACCTCGAACTCCGTACAAGGCACTGTCCTCAGTGTTCGACGATCTAGTGAGTCAACCTGGTTCACTCTCCCTCGCTCGACGCTGACGATTCAAGTGCAGCATCGTGGGAGCGCGAGTCATCCACAGTCCTTGGCCTACGAATCTACGTTCAATGGCTCGCCTACCGCTTCCTAAGGACGACGACTTCAAAGGTGAGCCGACGCTGCGAACGGCCTGGCCCAGTTTGATGATTCCTCCTCGCGTCTAGTTGGAGATCGTGAGCGTTGTTCCTATCCCCTTCATCACATGCTTACCCACGCTTCACACCCTCACAGGCTACTATCTCGACCACCTCGAGTCTCGAAGCCGTGCTCTTAGGCGTCGCTTTCCTCAGGTCAAGCAAGACCAGTGCCGACATTCACAACGGAACTGATCCTGGAGATGAACATCACAAGACCTGTCAGACGGAACGAATGGCCTACCTTGAGAAAGCCAAAGCCTACCTGCGCAAGTACAACCGTGTGCGTCTCCATGACTTCCCTTCATGCTCGCGGCCTGATCGAGACGCGCAGGACTCCCAAGCTCTCGATCACTGGTTCGAGGATCAGAAGGACAAGAAGGCGATGAGCAACGTCGAGATTCGTGCGACGAGGAAAGCAGAGTGAGCTCATTTTGTCTGCCGTTGTCGAGAGAGACGCTGACCTTCGCACGCGCAGGATTGAACGTCGACTTCTCGAAGCTGGCTGGCTTGAGTCCGAGTGCGTTGGCTTTCGTAGATACCCTGCGTTTGCTTGCTGAACCGAGTATTAGCTTCGACTCTGCATGGGCGACGTGTCGTCTCGTCACCGAAGCGAAAGCGATCGCACCTCGAAGTGCGTCTTTCCACTCTCAATTCCTCAATCGATCACGGCTTTCTGATGCTCCTCCTTCGCCTCCAGTCTGGACGAATCTCCTCCCTCGCATCAAAGACTACCTCAACTTGCGCCGTGCAGAACGCCTCGCAGCCGAACGCGAACTCCGCCAGGGACGCCTCCAGAGGGTCGTCGAGCCGCTTCTCAACGAGCTTCGCAAGACAATGGGGAGCACCAAGTCCCCCAGCGTGCCCGCTCCTCTCCCTTTCCTCCTCTACCTCAACACGGTCAAGCCATTCTGGGAGCCAGACGACGCCGTTTTCGACCAGACGGCCTGGACTACCTCGCTGCCCGCCATCCTCGCCGAAATTTCGCCTGGCGAAGCCAAGATCAAGCTCGACCTCTTCACCGCTCTCGTCGAAGCTCATTCGGAAGCTCTCGTCAAAGTTCCCGCCATCGGCTTCGACCCCCTTCCCACCTTCTCCTCCTCTCCCACTCCCGCCGAAATTGACGCGCTCCTCGCCAGGCCTACCTCGCTCGTCAACTGCGCGAATTGCAATGAGGTCCACGACTGCATCGACATCTTCCCACACATCACGACGGGATGCGCTCAGTTTTATAGCTCTATGTGGTGGGAAATGGGGGTGCATAGGGCGTGTGAGTCGCGGACGGAATGGGCGGAGGTCGGGAGGGAGATCTCGGTCAAGTCGAGCATTCTCGTCGTTGCGCAGCTCCTCTGGACCGCCATGATCGAGTCTGGAGTTGCGGCGAGGCCTGAAAAGATTGTGGACATTGAGGCCCGCTTTACTTGCACCTGCTCGAAGGGGGAACGCTTTTCGGCGAGGAAGATGGTGCGCACTTCCAGGTTTCCAGCTCAGCGAGACATTTCACTGACGCATCTTCCCAGGTCGAGCACTTTGAAAAGGAGCACTTCCAGAGCGGGAACGAGAAGCCGACGCTGCCGACCATCAAGTACCACCCCGGCGGAGAGGGGACGATGGTGGCGGCGAAGTACTGAGGGTGACCAGATTCGTAGCTTCGAATGTGATCGTGTTTTTGCTTGACTCCGCTTCAGGCATCTTGTAAGAGCCGCTGGGAGAGTTACGCATCGCAAGCACAACTGAAAGGCACCTCAAGAGCCAGTGTGGCGGGCTCCTCGCCCATCTGTGTCCTTCGCAACCTACTTCCTCCTGCCCATTGGACGCCTTCGCATTGTCACGAAGGCGATACGATAAAGCTGCCGATATCGAAAGCAGAGAAGTGGGCGCGAGAGGCCCTAGAAAGCGCAGGCAGTTCGCCTGGCTTGCCGAACCACTTCCCTTCTCGCATCAACAATATTATCGTTCCAGCAACGCCTTGGCGTCCCTTATCAATAAATCAAGAGCGCCCACTCCCCTCTTCCTCCCCACCTCCTCCTCACACACCTTCTTCCCCGCACTACCAACCCAATCAGCCCGATTCTCATCGCCAAACGTTCCGTCGACGCACCTCATCTCGGCTCCTCCCTCGCTCGCTTTCCGCTTCCCCTTGCGCTCCCGCACGACCGCTTTCCGCTCGGCGTCCTCAAGCTCCGCCTCGATGCGTGCGAGAGCGGGGATGAGTCGTGTGTCGAAGGATTCTTGGCGGGTGCGGAGAGGGCTGAGAGTGGAGAGGATGAAGTCGGCGAGGTGGTCGAGGAGGAGGCGTGCGAGCGTCACTGCGCGAGCGATCTGGTTAGTAGGGCTCGAGTGCGGAAGACGGGCAACGTACGATGCTGTGGAGCTGGTCGCTCAGCGAGCGCAGTCGATACGAGGGGGAAGTGGGAGGAGGCGGCGAAGAGAGGGAGGGAGATGTACGATGCAATGCTTGACGATAGCGAACTGTACGCACATCAGAGCTGAACCGTGGCGAGCGTGCAGAAGAACTAACCCGTTCGGAGAGATAGGAGGGAGCAACGGCAGGGCTTGCGGAGGTACAACGCACTGCTGCGCTTCTCGAACGATGCTGTTGAGCCCTTCGATGAAAATGCCGAGCACCAGGGAGGGAGAGACTGGTCGGGGATGAATCAGCTGCCAGTCAAAGGTGCGACTGAGCGACGACTCACTGGTCGAGCCTCGCGACGCCAACATAAGTGCTGACTGCAACGCCACCCTCCAGGGCCGAAGCAAGGGCTCAACAAAACCTGCGCTCGTCCTCAGCGGCGTACGACCAAGGCTCAACGCAGAGACGTACCCTCAAGCGACCGCATCGCTCGTTCTGGGCGCATCACAATCGACGAGAGCAGGCTTTCGGCTTGCGCGTCGAGCTGAGCCTCAGCCTCGACAAGGTCGACGACGAGGACGGAGGAAGCGTGGAGGTCGGGGAGGTCGGGAAGCCTGAGCTCGTTGGTGACCTGGCCAACCGAGTTAGCGTCTTGCGCAGCAACAGGGAGGCGAAACGTACCTTTAATGAAAGAGATGCGATCGCAGAAGCCGACAGAGGATGGTCGGGGCAGAGGATGGCAGAGGATGGCAGAGCGAGTAGATCGATTGACTCTGGATCTCGTCGACGAGAGACCGCAATCGTTGTCGCGCTGAGGTCCAGAATCTGCAAACGCGGCGTTAGTAATGCATACGGCGATGGAGAAAGAACAACGTACGCAGGACTCGACGCCTCAGCGCCACTCGCCGTGCAATCGAAAACGAGCATCCCCGTCCTTTCAGCGACCTGCGAATAGCATCAGCTCTACCTTCTTCGACCCTCCGATTCAAACAAACCTCGCCCACCGCATTCTCAATGACAGCAACCTCGACGTCCGCAAACGGCGTATCAAACTCGACCCTCCCATCCTCCAACCCAAACTTGCACGCCAACCACGACGCAAACGGCGTTCCATCCTTCGTCGACAGCAGCATGCTCCACGCTCTTCGAGGTCCAGCAGGTTGTCGTCCGAAAGCGCCATCAACGTGCGCGCCGATGATATCGAGGAAAGTCCCGGGTTCCCAGAGTCGATCTCGAGCGACACGAGCCTGCCCCTCCGTCAGCTCCGACAACCCTCACTCTCAAAAAGGAACACACCTTCTCCACCCTCAGCGCCATCTCCTGATCCTCCCTCTCTCCTCCCTCCTCCCTCCCAATACTCAGCCCCTCCATATCCAACTCCTCCTCCACCCTCCCCACCCCAATCTCCCCCACCACCCCCTCCCACACCTTCCTCTCCTCGGCCCTCCTCTCCCCCTCCTCAATACTCCTCTCCGTCCTCCCCTTCCAAGCCCTCCACCACTTCCCCCTCTCCCTCTCCCCCCACCCCACCTCCGCCAATGCCAGCCTCACAAACTCCCTTAGCACCTCCTCCGTCAACCCCCTCACCAGCACACGAACATTCTCTGCGCGCGTCATCCGACATTCGAGCCAGTAGGATTCGAGAGCGGCTTCGGCGGCGCGGAGAGTCGGGGTGGTGAGGAAGGCTTCCAGAACGGCGTCCAGTAGTTCGGCAGTGAGTTTATCGAGGTGAGGTGCGAGGGACGGGGGAGGGGAGGGGGAGGGGAGAGGGAGGGAGACTTTGCGAGAGGGGGAGGGGAGGATGAGGGGTGGTGGTGCGGGTTTGGTGGGGGCGACGGAGGGCTGGGAGATGATAGTGGGAGGAGGAATGGGGGAGGAGGGCGTCCAGGCGGGGGCAGCGGGGTTGAGAGCTGGTGGAGGGGGAGTGGGGACGGGAGTGGCGATGGGAGTGGTCGCGATGGCGAAGGGGCGTAGGGGTTTTGGAGCGAGGAGTGGAGGGGGAGCGAAAGGTAATGAGGCGGTGGGGACGAAGGGTGATGCGGTGGTGGGTGCGCAAGGGGAGGCGGAGGGAAAGTAGGAGGTTGCTGCGCCTGAGAGGGAGGGGAAGCCGAGTCCGAAAGGGATGGGTGGAGATGATTGAGTCGGCTGGACTGGGGGAGGGTAGACGGCCTGCCACGGCGCTGATTGAGATGCGACTGGGGCAGAGGTTCGACGAGCATGCGGCGAGGAGGCGATAGAGGGCGTAGAAGGGATCGAGGCGACGGCTTGCGAGACGTATCCTGCGCCATCGATAACCTCCTGATACGTCGTTCGTCCCCGCTTGCCTTCAACAAGCCTCTGCGAGACCCTCGGCACGATCGTCCCATCTGCGACGAACCATCAGCTCCCTCCTCACCGCCCAGAGAAACGCAACGCACTCTTCATCGCCGCAGCCTTGTGCAACTCGACCACCGTCCGCCCTTTCTCCTCTCTCACCTCCAGCCCCATACTCGTACAAATCTCCGCCACCTCGTCCTCGCCATCGCACCCCAGGACTTTTGCCAGCGTCCTCGCCGGGAATAACGCATGCTGAGCGATATAAGCTCCCCTCATCGTCTCTAGCGCGTTCTTCCTAATCTCCGCAAAGTGGGTCGAGAGGATACATCCAAACAAGTACGGCACCTCGGGCCTAGCGATGAGTTTGAAGAACCTCGAGAAGGCGTTCGGGCTCGCGCGTTCTCCGCGAGAGATGTTGGAGCGCTGGGCGAGCGAGTGGAGGGAAAGGGCGGTTTGGAGGAGGGGGGAGTCGAAGACGTCGCGGGGGAGGAGTTCGGTGGACCAGATGATGTCGGGGTCGCGGAGGTGGGTGAGGATGTTGTAGGCGCGGAATTCGGGTTCGTTGGGGATTGGCAGAGGCGGCCAGGAAGTGCGTGCGTCGTCGTAGAATTCGTTGAGAGATTTCAGGACTGCGAATTTTGGCATAAGTGTGTGAAGGACGACGAGAGGGAGAACGCACCTTTGCGAAGTTGCTCGAGCTCCTGACTCTCGCTGAACCCGCTTTGCTCGCGCAGCGTCCCGAGAGCAAGGATATGATACCGGGCTATCCGCTCGTTGCACTCGATGACGACCGCGCCGCGCTCGTTCTGCATCGTAAAGTCCTGGCGAACGGCGCGAGTCCGGTCGCGCAAGAAGGGGTGGGTAAGGTGGAGAGGTTGAGTGGGGAGGAGGGTGTGGAATAGGTAGTCGAGGGTCGCTTTGAGAATGTGAGGAGGGCGGACGTCGGAGGGGAGGGGTTGGTCGTTGCCGGCTGCGGGGCGATGGAATGCCTTGACGGCGCGAGAGGGGTCGATACGGTTCGTTCCGGGGTACTGCGAGTACACTAGATGAGCTAGCCTTCCAAATCCATTGGATAGATACCACGCACGCGCTCGAGCAAGTCCACAGCCTTCTGGTACTCGCGCTCCTCGCGCTCAAACTCGGGACACATGTCCTCGCACGTTCCAAGGAAGTTGGTCGCCTCGTCCAGTCGCATCGGCTTGAGGGGATCGGGAATAAGGCCTCGCTTGATGTCCGACGCGCGCTGAGCTTCCCGCAAAGGCTTGAGCTACAAACAACGAACCCATCAGCTCTCCTCCTCCCCCGCTCCTCCACGCGCCAGCTCACCTCCATAAACCGGTTGTTCGCCAGCGTACTCTCGAACCGCTTCTTCCTCGACTCTGAATCCTCGCCGAGCACTTCAAGCGTGGAGATCTGGTTCGAAGGCGGGGGAGGTGCCGTGTTGAAGGTGGGCGGCGCGGTGAGCTGGAACGTCCCTCCTCCAGCAAACGTCGGCGTCCCAAACGCACTGGGGTCTCCTCCAAAGGCAGTAAACGCCGACTCTGGCTCCTCGAGCTCGCTCCCGTCGTCCCCGTCGTAGGCCACCTCCTCCTCAGCGGGTGCAGCTCTCCAGCTCAAGTTGGAGCTCCTCGCCTTCCCCGCGGCTCCCGCCCCCCCTCTGGCACTTCCTCCACGCCCTCCTCTCCCTCTTCCTCGTCCCCGTTCCCCTCCCAGCGCTGAGGCCATCCGAAGCGATGTTGAAGGTGCGGCGGTTCCCCTTGATGCTCCGCGCCAGGGACCTGATGTGACTGAGGAGTGTCCGGTGGCGCCGTTGGACGACATTCTGCTTGAGCCACTCGAGAGTGGCTGTCCGCGTGTGTAGCAGAGACAGTTCGCGGGGTGCTCTCCTCCACGCCTCTCTCGCGCTGAGCCAGGCGGGTGAAAGAGTCAAGATGGATTCAGATCGTGAAACTTTCGAGGCCAGCTCGCTCACCGAGTAGGTTCTTCCTCTTAAAAGACCACTCCCAGTAATGTATACCAACTCTCCCTGCTCCCATACGGGATATGAAAGCGTCAAGCGGACAAACCCCAATTTTCACTTGAAGCCGCAGGTCAGACTCCCCTCGCTAGCGTTGCATCTCCGACAGGGCGCCGACTCCTCGCTTTCCCTGAGGTCGACCGTGACAATCGGAACGTTCAGCCCATCTTCTTCGCCTTGAAGGTGCTTCTTCTCAAAGTGCTCGACCCGCAAAACGCGCGTTAGCCAAAACCTCGCGTGCGCGAACCAAAAGACCCCGCGCCATGCTCTTCGCCGACCGATAAACCTCCTTCGAGCAACCGCAGATAAAGTGTTGCCCAATCGCCATGATCTTGGAGGGAATCTTCGGAGGATCGGCTTCGAGGATGGCGGCCCAGAGAAGCTCAGCAGCGACGAGGTGGTTCGACTTGACCGCGATCTCGCGCCCGACCTTCGCCCAGTCCGGCCTTGACTCGCACACCTCGCCCTTCGTGATCCGCCGCCGATCTGCACTGCGGGCAAAGCAAAACGACGTGACGTTCTCGACGATTTCGAGACAGCTTCCGATTCGGCGGCACCTCGCGCATTGTACGAGCGAAGTGGGCGTGGCGAGGAAGGCGTCGATTTCGCCGGGAGTGGGAGGGGAGGATGGTCTGAGAACGGGGTTGAGGGCGAGCTGTGGGACCTTGATGAAAGCTTGGGTGCGAGCGTCGATGAGAGCGGTGAAGAGGTCGAGCTTGACTCTGGTTTCGAAGGCAGCGACCTCGGCGAAGAGAGTCGGGAGCGAGGCCTCCCAAGTCGTTTGGTCGAAAATGGCGTCCTCCGGTTCCCAAAAAGGCTTGACGGCATCAAGGTAAAAGAGAACGCCGTAGGGCGGCGACTTGACGGGGGATTCCGACTTGCTTAAGGCCGTGCGAACCTCGTTGAGAAGCGGCTGGACGACGGCTTGACGCTGGCCCTTGCGGCGTTCGACTTCGGCTGCAAGGCGTTCGGCGCGACGGCAGTTGAGATATTCCGCGAGGCGAGATCAGAGGTTCGTCCAGACTAGAGGCGAAGAAAGAGTGTTAGAACGCCGTGGACGGTTGATGAATCGAGAATCGGAAGACGCACTTCGAGCCGTAATCGTTTTCGCTTCGGTAGCGAGCGAAGACGTCGCCCACGCATCGTCGAAGCTGCGCAAGGAAGACACTCGATTCAGCGATCAAGTGCGTGTCCGGAAAGCTGGTTGACGCACTCGGACTCAAGCCAGCCAGCTTCGAGAAGTCGACGTTCCATCCTGTGCTTGCCAAGGTCAGCGTCTCCCTCGACATCAACAGAGAAGATGAGCTAACTCGGCTTTCCTCGTCGCGCGAATCTCGTGCTTGCTCAACTGCTTCATCCGCTTCTCTTCCTCGAACCAGGATTGAAGAGCTTGAGAATCCTGGACGCGAGTGATGAGTCCTCGGCGCGAAAACGCTTGAAGAAGACGTACCTCGTGGTGGTTGAACAGATAGCTCTTCGCATCGTCCAGATACGCCGTCTTTTCCGTCTTGCACGTCAGGTACACTCCCTTCGTGGGATAAGATCCGGTAGTAACGTCTTCGAAGCTCTTGACCTGCGGGAAGCGGCGCCAAAGGAGGCGACTTTGCGTCTCAAGGCTATTGAAATACGCGACTGCAAAAGTGAGGTTGTGAGTTCATCATTCGGCTGAGACGCATCAAAAGCGTACCATCTTCGACTGGTCGCGAAGGAGAGTCAGCGCCTCGTTCAGGCGGAGGATTACAACGCCGACTCACCTATAGTGGCTGCATGCCTAGGAACCACCATTCGAGCCATTGGGTGAAGGTTCGCAGGCCATGGACCGCGGGAAACTTTGACGATGCTAGAAGGTAAAGGGTAAGCTGCGCCGTGCGATGCTGGCGAACGAGGGGCTCGATTCACTCACTAGGTCTCCGAGCACTGAGGGCACAGCCTGGTACAGAGGGACAGGTTCGGCTTCCGAACGTTCTTCTTCCCGCAGATCTGAGAGCCTGCGTTAGCTCTAACCCCTTTCCCCGCCCTCAACAACTTGACGCTCGCACCTGGCAACTCCTACCGTAGGTGAAACTCGCATACTGATCTCGCTCACGTTCCCAACTCGCAGATCTGGAAGTCCAACCCTCCTCTTGGCCGCAGTCCAAAGTGGAGCACCAGAAGGAGCTGTGAGGAAGGCGCGGAAGAGCTTCGACGAGAGGGTGAGGTTGAGGAGGTCGCCAGGATCGAGGTGGGAGCAGATCTGCGCAACAAGTCAGCTGCCTTCCTCCCCTAGCACAGGGACCACGCACCTCGGAGAGGATGTCGAGCGGCATCGAGTTGAAGTGGGAGAGACCTCCCCTCCTGCCCTTGACGCGTGAGAGCGGGTTGTTCGTCCTCGTCTTCTTCTTCGCGGGCTTCTCTGAGGCACCCGTGAGACGTGTAAGCGTACCTGCCTCTCCCTCATAGTGCCGCCAGTCGCGTACCTAAGCCGTCGTCCACCTGAGCTCCCGCCGCCAAGTCCGTCGAGAGACCTGCGCTGTCGTTGCTCGCGGCGTGCGCTGCGCCGGCGGGCGGTGCAGTACTGGTTGGCTTTCTCTCCCCTCGCTGAGAAGAAGACCACAGCAGCAGCTCCAGTATCTTGAAAGCAGAAACAATCGAGCTGCAGTACTGCAAAAAAACAAACTCTCGTACAAAGCTCCACCAGCGCCTTCCCTACTCCAAAGCGTAGCTCCCCTCGCCCTCCGAGCCTCTCCTCGCTCCTTCTTCCGACGTATCTCCCTCCTCCAAAGCATCTTCTTCCTCCGTCGTCCCTCCATCCTCCTCCGACGTCGCTCCATCGGCCCCCGACGTTGTTCCACCCTCCGACGATGTCGCTCCATCCTCCGACATCTGCAGCGAGAAAGCCGTGGCCGAAAGACTCCACGTCTCCGCGTCAAGATGCTTGAGATGCCTCCACTTGAAATGCGCAATCTAGGAGGGCGACGTCAGTCCCTGATCTCGCTGGGCGACCGAAGAACCACGCACCATGCACGCTGCTGACGCCCATACCGTCGAAGCGGTGCAGTTGCAGCATCTCGTTGAGGATGACGAGGAGCGCGTTGTTCCAAGCCGTCTCGTCGAAGACGGCGTCATCCGGCTCCCAGAAAAAAGCGAGAGGTGGTGCGATGATGCGAGGTACCGAGCCCCGTAAAGCCTTGCGAAGCGCGTCGAGACGTGGCGATATGACGGACTGGAGGTGTCCCTGGCAGTGCTCGCGTTCAGCTGCGAGGCGCTTGCGGTCGGCTGCGAGGCGTTCTGCGCGGCGCGAGTTGAGGTATCCCTCGATCCGAGGGAGGAGCTTCTTCCAGACTGCAAGCAAAGAGAGGGAATCAGAAAGCTGCGTTCGATGGACGGATGGGGAAGACGCACTTCGCGGCGTAATCACTAAGGCTTCGGTGACGAAACGAGTCGTCGCCCACGCGGAGTCGAAGCTGACGACACCCAATTCAGCATTCAAGTGTAAGTACGACACGCGATCAACTCACTCGAACCCATGCCAACCAGCTGCCAAAAGTCGACGTTCTATCCTGCGCGTGCGAAGGTCAGCGTCCTCCTCGCCAACAGACGAAATGGACTCACTCGGCCCTCCTCGTCCCACGAATCTCATCTTTCCTCTGCTCCAACTTCTCTCTCTGTTGCTCAAACCAGCGAGCAAGAGTTTGAGAATCCTGCGCGTGACGCTGAGCTCCTAAAGCCTGAACGAAAAAGAAGAGAGGAAGACGCACCTGGTCGTTCCTGCGCAGGTAGGTTTGAGCTTTCTCGATATAGGCCATTCGCTCCGTCTGGCACGTTCGATATAATCCACATCCAAAATCACTGTCGCGGCGGATGTCGGCATTGGTCATGACCTGAGGAAAGCGACGCCAAAGAGCGCGGTTTCGGGACTCGACGAGTTTGAGGTAGTAGACTGCGAGAGCGCAAAACGTGGTTGAGCGTCTGGCGAAGTGTATTAGGAATAAGTCTCACGATTTGCGACTGGGAATGAGGAGGAATCAGCATCTGCGCCAGACGCGTCGCAAGGCCGACTCACGATTTGGGTTGACGTCCCTGGGAAGCGTCAGACGAGTCATGGGATGGAGATTCGAGGGCAAAGGACTGTGTCCACCTCGTCCTCCGGCGATGCTGCGCTTGAGTCGTTAGCTGCCAGCACAGGATTTGGAGCGATGAAGGCAAGTCGACTCACTGAGATGCCGAGCACTGACCGCAAAGTCTCGTACGAAGGTAGATGTTCGCCTTGACCTTCTTAGCCCTCGTCTTGCCGCAGTTCTGCCGGTCTGCATCAGCGAGCATTCCTCCCCTCCAGCTTCTGCAGAACGAACCTGACAGCTCCTCCCGAAAGCGAACTTGGCGTACTGCAGCTCGCTCACGTTCCTCGTCATCAAATCAGGAAGTCCCACTCGCCTCCTCAGAGTAATCCAGAGGCGTAAAGACGACGGAGCTGCGAGGAAGGCGCGAAAGGGCTTCGACGAGAGAGTGAGGTTGAGAAGGTCGCCAGGATCGAGATTCAAGCAAATCTGTCGTCAAGTCAGCAATCCCATCTGCAGTAACACCTGCACTACACATCTCTGCGAGGATGTCGAGAGGCATCGAATCGAAGAAGGGGAGACGCCCTTTCCTCTCCCCGGTGCGGCGCGACTGGGTACGTCGTCTTCGTCTTCGTCTCTTCGAGCTTTCCTGGCGGGCCAGGAAGAAGCGTAATTAGCTCTCCTCACAGTGTAGAGAAAGACCGATGCACCTGGGCCGACGTTCGCCGCGTCTCCCGCCACCGAGTTCGACGAGGGACCTGCGCTCTCGAAGTTGCTCGCGAGGGCGCTGCGCTGGGGGAGTTGGGGCTGGTGGTGTACTGAGATTCGGTGGGCGGAACCACTCGGGGACTAGCTGGGCGCTTGCTGCGGACGACGTGATGGTCGGAGGGAACGGGAGGAGGGGCGGGACCTAGCCCTGTTGCGCCGGCTTCACCGAAGCTGCTTCCTCAACTCCTCAACTCTCCTCTCGTTCGCGAGAGCGAAGCGTAAATGTGCAAAGGCGTTCACAGCAGTAGCTCGACACCTCGAAAACAGAAACATGCATTCGATTCAAACCCCCCAAGCACCTATCTCTTCTTCTGCTTGACCGCCGCTCCTCCCTTCTTCTTCTTCTTCCCCCCATCCGAATCCGACTCTCCTCCTCCTCCACCCTTCTCCCGCCTAATAATCTTGGCCTCCGCCTCGTCCCAATCATCTCCCGACGATTCGCCAGACGCTCCGCCACTCGCTTCGGACCCGCTGTCCCCAGATGCGTCGTCGTCAAAGTCGGAGCCAGAGTCGTCGGACGATGCGGCGCCATCGGAGGAAGCGGCGAACTCGCTGCCTTCGCTCGAGCCGTCGGAAGATCCTCCCTCGTCCTGCGCGCGAGAAAAGCGTCAGCAAAGCGAGCGAGCGACGAAAGCGAAAAGAACGCACCTCGTCCTTCTCGGCGAGGAAGCCCCAACCACCCTCCTTGAAGAACTCATACGGGTCGTCGTTGACAGTCTTGAGAATCGCCGACCAGTTGAGGTTGACGGGTCCCTCGGTGTAGGGGATATCGACCGAGCTGCGAGAAAAGGCGTCAGCGACGAGAGCTTCGCAGGAAGCGAAAGAACGCACTCTAGCCACTCCTTGACGTTGTCGAGCTGCCCCGACGGGATCGTGTTGATGTGAATCGGCGTGCGCGTAAAGTCCTGGAAGACGAAGACCATATCGAAGTTCTTGAGGCCGTACTGAACGCGTTCGAGGTGGGCGACCTCGATCTCGTTGAGAGTGAGGACGAGGAAGGGCGGTTCGGTGAGGAAGACGAGGGTGTCGGTGGTGGGCTGGAGGAGGACGTTGGAGCGGAAGGGGACACCGAGGAAGCCGAGCTCGCGGAAGGGGATGTCGACCTCGATACGTCCATCAGACTGCGCGAAGAGCGAGTCAGTACGTCGTTCGCCGCATCGAAAACCATAGACAAGAACGCACAGCCTCGGCAATCTTGTCAGCAAACGCCTTGAAGTACTTGTTGAGGTCCATCCGACGTTTCCGCTCCTCCTGCTCCGACTGCAGCTCGTCCTCGTCCTGGTAGTTCTTTCTCCGCTTCTTGTTGCCAGTCTCGTCGAACGACGCGTCCGACGCCTCGCGGTAGAACTGGATATCCTTGGCCTTCTTCTTGCCGATCAGGATCGGGTTCTTGAGGTGGATGTGGAGGACGACGATGAGCTCCTGGTCGCAAGGCTGGAAGAGCAGATGCTTCATGTTGCTGAAAAGGATGTCTGGGGAGCGTTAAAGTCAGTAACGAGCGTCGAAATGGAGCTGAGCGAGCGACGCACCGATCTTCTGGTCCGACTTCATCGACGACTGGTAGCGAATACCGTTCGAGTGAATCTCGACGTCGCCCGACTGCTTCTTTCCGTCGAAAGACGGTCGAACTTGCACGTCGGTAAGCTTGACGGGTCGCTTGCCTGCTCGCGCGTCAGCACAGTCACACCTCGCTGAAAAAGTGATGTCAACGCACCCTTGAGCTCGACAAGCCTGTCCTGCTCGACGACGTCGGCCATCTCCTTCTTCTCGTTCTCCTTCTTCGTCGCCGCCTTCTTCAAGTCGGTAATCTCCTTGTGAATCTCGGCGAACCGGAACGAGTCGGTACTGCGGTAGGTGATGCCGCGAATGAAAGTAGCGTTGGAATCCTCGAACGGCTGCGCGACGTTGACGAGTGAGCTTAGGTCGAACAGATTGAAAGGCGAGGACGTGCCGTGTCCTCCTTCTTGCCCGTGATCGCTCCAGGCGTCGTGAACATGAGTCGCAGAACGGTAAAGTCGCCCTCCTCCTGCTTGACGGCGCTCTTGAGCGTGTTGATATGGAACGGGACCGCGAATCCATTGATAGGAAGGATGATCGCTCCTCGTCGGTTATCAACGACAATCTACGCCCTCATCAGCTCCCTCCTCGAAACCGTGCACGAAAGAACTCACCTTCTGCGAAGCGACCGTCTCGGGCATCTGACTCTCCCTCGCATACGCCTCAAACCTCCTCCACTGCTTCTCCCTCGCGCCCTTCCCCGCTCCTCCATCCTCAGAATACCTCGCCAATCCCTCCTCCTGCCTCCTCATCGCCAAGTCCTTCTGATGCTGCTTCCGGCGGTTCGCAGCCTCGCTATCGACCTCGCGACCTTCGCCACGGAGCTTGGACTTGACGACTGTTGTGGGGGCGGCTTTGCGAGGGGATTTGGTGTCCTTGGAGCGAGCGGACTTGCTCGGCTTCTTCTCCTCCTCCTGAGCGGCTCGTTAGCGACGTTCTCGAGAGGGAGGAAGCCCGACAAACCTCCATGTAAAACATGACCTCGTCCTTGGCCTTCATTCCCTCCGAAAGAACCGACGAGCCGTTCTTGCCGACCTTGACGGTGTCGATAAGCGAGAGGGCGTACCTGCACGAAAACGATGCGTCAGTCCACGAAAACACCGCTGGGAGAGAAGAACGCACGTAGCGCCCGTCTTGAGGTCAGGGATGTTGTTGAACCCGAGCGTGACGCTGAAGATCATGTTGCTCTTGATCGTCCTCGTGCACTTGGGCCCAAGCGTGTAAGCCGCATCGCGGAACTCAAGGCCCATCTACCCTCGCCACCGTCAGCGAAAGCTCACGAACGAACGAAAGGAACGCACGCCGAAACCGACGGTCTTGGTGAAGTAAGGCGTCAAGTCCTCTCGCTCGCTCTGGATCTTCTCGACGACCTTGTTGTAGACGTCCCTGGCAATCGCGCCCTCCCTCAACTCGCTAAGTGCGTACTGCTGCAAATCGACGAGGTAGAGGTAGTTCTTCTCCTGACTCTGCGCTCGGGAACACCATCAGCCTTCATCGCACCGTACCGCATCACGAGAAGGAACGTACCGCGTCGGGATCGATGAGGAAGGTACGACCGACGTTACTGCAGTACGACTTGTAGCGAATCCCAAGCGAGCAGAGGATCACGCCGGCTTTGAGACGCTGGTCGTCCGTCTGCGCCGACGACTTGAGGTCGTAATTCCCTCCCGACTGGATGATAGGACTGTAGCACCAATCACCGAACCCCGTCTCGAACTACCGCTGCGCATCAGTTCCAGTTCGCCACGAGGAGGGAGAAAGGAACGCACCCCATCTCCGAGCTCGAGCTTGCGCCAGAACTTTGAATCCTCAAGCTTCGCCTCGATCTGTTCCCCGAGCTGCTCATGCGTAACCTTCTTGCCCGAATCGATATCGCCTGACATGACATCGCTAAAGTGGCTCATAAGCTGGTTCGTCATCTTGGAAGCGTGCATCTCGTTGCGCTGCGAGAGGAAGTGAGTACGCGATGCAGAGAGCGAGGAGAGGGACGCACGATCTCGTCCTCGTCTTTGACGGCGAGGAGAGCGGAGACGCCCGGTGCGGCGTCGACTTCCTTGATGTCGATGTCGGAGGAAGCGACGGCGGCGGTCCACTCTTGCACGAACTTGCCGACCATCTTGTCCTTGGGAAGCGTACCAATCATCGTCTGCATATTCAAGTTAGTCAGTATGTTGGCGTTCAAGTGGCGAGCTCGGGTATCGCTCGAGCAGGTGTCGAGGGCGAAGCCGAGGGGGAGGTCCCTCCCTTCCCCAGCGCATCTTCCTCAGCATCGCGCCAGCTCAACGCGCTCAAGATCGCACCCTGGTTAGGTAACCGTACCGCTTCCAGACGAAGCAGTTCCAGCCACCAAAGAGGGTGCGTCCAGCTCGCGCTGCGCCACAGCAAACGTTCCCCTCGACAGCAAAACGGAACGGGCCATCTCAGAACCACTACACGGCAGGGAGCCGGTCCAGCGACGCCAGAACGTCCACCCGCCGATGTGCCAGCTCGATGCCCGCTCCGTCTCTCCCTTTCGCTGCTAACCTCGCGCCTGGCATCGCAGAGGAAGCCACGCCTGAACCAAGACTACAGGAGGCTTGAGTTCATCACAAAAAGCGTGAGGATCTCACACCCACCGTGTCCTGGAGCTGTGCCGGCTTCCGACTCTTCGCAGAGCGCATGGGAGCAGACAACGTCACAAACTTTACCGCGAGGCGGGTCTTCGCCATCGCGAAGACCCTCGCACCGCTGTAAGTCCCGTGTCGCCTGCTCTCTCGCCAGCCGAATCCAGCGACGCGAGTATGTCTGGGAGCGGGGCAGCGTGCGATTGCGAGACCATAGCGTCGTGCGTTCCTACTCGCGTGAGAGCGCACGAAATCGCCATCCCCTCGCGCTGCTACACTCCTGTATTCCTCCCTCCGGTATGCAGGCCTGAACCCTCGAAGCAACGATGAGAGAACTTCAACGAAGGGCAACGACGGCAGTGCGCCTCTTCAGTAGAGGCGCCCAGCTCATCGTCCTCGACAAGACCCTCCCACCTCCGCCATCAGCTCCTCACCATCCCACAACGCGCACCCAGCAACCAGGGCCTCACTCACCCCACTCCCAATCCCCTCCAAAACCGTCTTGAACAACCCCTTGTTATGCTCCTCATCCTTGCTCCTAACCAGCAGCACGACATCGACCCCCTCCGCCCCCTCGGGAGCCGTCAACAGCGGTTGAAGTAACTTTGCTGCATACACAGATCAGCTACATCCTTCGCGGGAGGATGGTGGACGTACCCTTTGTAGCTGAGACGACGAAAGTGATCTTCCGGGGGGACATGAGAGTGAGAGTGCTGGGGAACTCGTAGCCGAGGAGGTAGGTCTGCTCTCCCCATTAGCTCACGCATTACCTCGTAGGGGAGACGATGTACCTGGACGGCACTACCTTTGCGGTAGGGGTTCTCTTCGTCCGAGTTCCCGGCGACGATGAGGAGGTGAGAGAGGGTGGGTAAGGGCGTCGAGTCTTCCTCGTTCTTCTGTTCGCGGTAGGGAGGAGGGGTGAGCTCGGGCGCGCGGGGGAGGGAGCGGGGGGACGTACGGCCCAGAGGTCGAAGAGGTGAGACGCGCGTCGATGGAACGTCGGGGAGGAGATGGAGACGTCAGACACTGCGCGCGAAGGGGAGTCAGTTGGCGTGTTCAGTCGCGCTGAGCAGGGAGAGAAGGACGTACTCCTGCCAAGCTGTGGAGGGAGGAGGGAGGGAGTCAGCGTGGTTCGACAGAACGACGCGATGGGAGTCCTTCGGGGGGCGAGCAGGCTGGAGACCTCGTGCGCTCAGTCGGCGCGGGCCAGCCGTGCGCCAACACCCACCCGCTACTCTGGGCGAGGTCGGCGCTGGCCAGAGAGAGGCGTAGGGTGATGCTAGCGCGGTCGTCACCTCGCGCTGGCCTCCCCTCGCGAGGTCGGCTGGGGTGTCTCGTTGCGCGCCTGGGGGTCGGGGGGAAGGGAGAGTGACTCACTCTTTGTTCCTGAGATTGACTGGTCTCGCGGGAGAGAGTGGCGGGCGGAGTCGAATCGAGAGGAAGTCGCGTCCCAAGCCCTCAAATTTACTACTTCAAAGTTTGTAATAAGCCCAATTCGAGTAAGTAAATATGTAGTCTCGAATTAACTTAGCGCTGAGCCGACTGGTTGCTCGGCCCTTCCTCTTCCTCTTCCTCTCTCGCTCCTCCCTCAAGAGACGATGTCGTTCCAACTGCTGACACGAGCACGCCTCCTCTCCCGACCCCTCACCCGCCTCCCCTTCACGTCGACCCGCTCCCTCATCATCCACGCCGAACCCCCCACTCTCACCCCAGACGAACCCCTCGAAGGAGACGCCACGATCGACCTCACCGACTCAGCCATCGCCGTACGCCCTTTCCCCTTCCCTCCTGCCACTGCTAACGCCCCCACGCAGCAAATAGCCAGAGCGCAGGCACAGGCTTCTAACCCCGATCTCTCCCTACGAGTCAGCGTCGAGAGCGGGGGATGTCACGGGTATCAATACAAGATGGAAGTGACCGCTCAGCGCGAGGAAGATGACTAGTACGCCCCCTCCCCCGCTCCGTGGTTCCTGAGCTGACGAAGGCGCAGCTTGTTCCTACCCCCCGCTTCCACCGCCCGATTGCTCATCGACCACTCATCGCTCGGATTGATATCGGGTTCGACGATCGATTATGCGACGGAACTTATTGGGTCCAGCTTTAGGATCAAGGGGAACCCTCATGCGAGTGATAAGGGAGGGTGTGGGTGTGGAGTTAGTGAGTCTGCCCTTTCGCGTTGGGGTGGGGGAGGAGCTGATGTGGGTGCAGGTTGGGAGTTGAGGGAGTAGAGTGCAGGGATAGAATCGTGTTGTACTGGATTCGGAGCTGCGCTGGAGTGGCTCTGTTTGGGATGCTGCTCGCTCGGGATGGGCTGCGTGGGATGGGCTGCGTGGTTGTGCTCTGCTTGCTGCTCGCTCGGGGGCGGGGGAGGGGAACGTGCTGGGACTGCTGGAGTGAGTGTTATGCGGGAGCCCGGGGAGGAAGTTGGAGGGAGACGGACAGGCACGAGAGCAGCATGGGACCCACCCGCCGACGACTGCGCGAAACCGACGCACGCCCTCTCGCTTCGCAGCGTTCCCCACCATCTCACGCCCTCTCGCTTTTCTGCGCTCCCTCTCCCCCTCTCAATGTACCCTGCTGGCCATGCTCACCTCCTCCCTCTACCGAGGTGGCGGGCTTGCATGGCTTGCAGTCGAGGAGGGGCTGGGAGCGAGATCTGGAGATGGGAGAATACTGAGGGAAGCTCGCTAAGCATAAGGAACTGAGGCAGATAGTCTGTGCAAGGTGCTTCTCTTCCAGCAAAGCTGGTGCTTTTTCTCACACCGCTTGCGAGAGACGCGGTGCGAAGCTCCGCCGCCCGCGAGCCACTGGCCGAGGTCCGAGCCCTTCGACTCTTTCTCTTCGGCCAGGTCAGCACGCCGTCCACAGGAATGGCTCCACCCAGCAAGTCTCCTTCCACCGCCAACTCCTCCAGCGCAGCGCACAACGCGAGCAGCGGCGCTCCCCGAATGGACTCCGTGGCAGTCGTCAAGCGAAGGATGGTGCAGGTGCGGCTTTCGACTTAACGCAGTCGGTGCGACGCTCATTCTATCTCCTTGTATCTCAGAGGAACCTACGAAGAAGAAGGCGAGGACGAACAACCCTCTCTCGCGCGTCAAGGGGAAGCAGGGCGCCCTCTCTCGGTTCACGACAATGCCAGTCGAGATCATTTATGAGGTGTGCAACGTCCTGTGTTCTCGGTTGCGGAGCTGATGACTCTCGCAGACCTACTCGCACCTCGGATCTAGCGACCTGCTCAGCCACGCCCTCGCCCTCTCCTCGACAGGCCTCAAAGACCTCCTCACAGATCCGTCTGCTGATCGTCTCTGGATCGCGGCGAGGAGGATGGTTGGACTGCCTGATTTGGTGGCTGGGAACATGAGCGAGATGGAGTACGCTTCGTTCATTTATGGACGCAGCTGCCAGGCTCTGGTGCGGTTTCTTTCGCAGACGTGCAAGACGGAGCCGATGGCGTACATGGACGAAAGGAAAGCCTACCTGCGCAAGTACGATCAGGTGCGTCCTTCTCCGCTCGCAGTTGCTCGTTAGCTCATCGCTCGCGCGCGCAGGATACCGAAGCTCTTCGTCGCTGGTTCGAGGATCAGAAGTCTCAGGAGAAGATGTGCAAGGACGGGATTCGTGCGACGAGGAAGGACGAGTACGTTTGTCACTTGCCGAAACCGAGAGCGCCACTGACCTTCGCACGCGCAGGATCGAGCGTCGACTTCTCGAAGCTGGCTGGCCTCACTCGGAGTTAGCTCACGCCGCTGTTGTGCAGGTGTGCGTTCGCTGATTACACTTCCTTCTCGCAGCTTCGACGACGTATGGGCGAAGTCTCCTCTCGTCACCAAACCCGAAGCCATCACGGACGGAAGTGCGTGTTGCTCTTCGCTCTCTGCCAGATCGCAAGTTCCTGACGGTCGTCTCTCGCCTGCAGGTTGGGCTCAGCTCCTTCCCCGCTTCTATCGAGGAGTATCGCAAGTCTCGCCGTGAGCAGGAGCTCGCAATCGCTCGCGAGGAGCGCAAGAACGACTGTGGCCTCTTCATCCACGACCAGCACCTCACCAGCGAGCTTCGCAAGATCCTCAAGCGCTCGAAATTCGTCTGGAGCTATGTTCCATCGGCCCTCATGTTCCTCGTCCATCTCGAGACTGTCAAGCCGTTCTGGGAACTCGAAGACGCCGTCTGCGACCAAGCCGCCTGGACCACCGCGCTCCCCGACATTCGCGCCGAGTTGGAGCAGAAGATGGACGACGTTTTGAGGAGTGCGGCGAGGACGATGAAGCCCGACGTCGTCGAGCAGGACAGGCTCGTCGAGCTCATGGGTGGGTGGCGTTCGCTTTTCGAGTCGCGGGCGAGTTCGCTAATTTTGCGATGAATTGAGCAGGACAGGAACCAGTCAAGCTCTTCACCGTTCATGCTCGACCATCCGTCGACGGAAAGAATCAGTCTGGCAACGTCGAGATCCACTCGAACGGCATTCGCTATCAGCCGTCGGTCAAGTCGGACCAGAAGATCGGTACACTCGCTCAGCTCCACTTCAACGTTCGCTACTGACCTCGACACTCGCCAGACATCCTCTTCAGCAACGTCAAGCATCTGCTCTTCCAGCCTTGCGACAAGGAGCGCGTCGTCATCCTCCATCTTCACCTCGAACATCCCATCCTCGTCGGAACGACCAAGGTCGAGGACATCCAGTTCTACAGGAAGCTTTCGAAAAAGCCAACGAACAAGAACAGTAACGCAGCGATCCAGAACCAGCCGGGCGAAGCTAGGTCAAAGCTTGAACGGCAGCGGAAGCGTCACTTGAACCAGTGCTTTGAGGCGTTCGCCGACAAGGTTTCCGAGGCTGTGCGTCCTCGTCTCCTCCTTCTCGAATCAGCGAATGACGTGCTGACTTACTCTTCGCGCAGTCTGATGAACGCGTCGAGGTCGACATCCCCTCCCGCAAGCTCGGCTTCCTCGGTGTCCCCTTCCGCTCCAACGTCCTCCTCCAGCCCACCACCGACACCCTCGTCTTCCTCACCGAACCGCCCTTCCTCGTCTTCACTCTCAACGAGATCGAGGTCGCCCATCTCGAGCGCGTTCAGCACGGCCTCACGAGCTTTGACATGGTCTTCGTCTTCCAGGACTTTACGCGCACGCCGATCCACATCAACACGATCCCGTCGGGGCAGCTCGACAACGTCAAGGAGTGGCTAGAGTGCGTTCTTTCGCTTCCTGCGAAGCTCTCGTCGCTGACGCCTTTTTGCGCAGCTCGGTCGACATCCGCTACACCGAGGGACCCGTCAACCTCACCTGGTCGGCGATTCTCAAGACCGTTAACGAAGACCCGTACGAGTTCTTCAAGGAGGGTGGCTGGAGCTTCCTCGCCGAGAAGGATGAGGTGCGTTCAGTTCTAACTCGCTCGCTCGCTTCGCTGGCGCCTTCCATGCGCAGGACGAGGAAAGACGCTCCGCCGCCTGTAACGAAATCTTCTTTACTATTGACGACAGCGATTTGGAGGACTGGAAGGAGATGAGCAAGAAGAAGAAGGGAGGAGCGGTGAAGCGGAGGAAGCGATAGGGTTTGAGGGAGCGAGGTGACTTTGGCTTGAATGTAATACGCAGCGTCTGTTTAGTGCTGCGTGGGGAGCTGGTGCAGTATGTTCGCTCCGAGAAGCCTGTTCTGGCGTGAAGGTTGAGTGAGGTCAAAGTCGGGAACGAAGGTAGCGAAGCTCGAAGCCCGAAGCTCCAGAGTGGAGGAGCAGCCCGTCGTTCCTTTCACTTTGAACACCAAGTCAGCTCAGGCGGTACCATCGCGCTAAAGACTCCACCATCAATGCGGCATCCGCCAGACAGCGCACGGGACGGAACTTCGGAACTTCGGTCCCTCGCAAGTCCCTCGTAGCCTGAGCCCTCCAAAGCTGGCTCTCTTGCAGGTTACACAAAGCTTCGAAGCTACTTTCGATCCCACAAAGCTGCCGCACAGCGAGCTCAATTTCGCGCACGCCTCGCTGACTACGCATTCTTCAGCCTCGCAACCTCGTCCGCATACGCCCTCGGATCCCTCAAAGCCCGCGAGATGTGTCCATACGAATTCCACATAATGGCGAGGGGAATGACGACCCATCTGCGTTGAATCAGCTCGTTTCGTGGGCTCGCGTCGGGGGAGGATGCGCGCGGGAGAGGAGGGGAGGGGGCGAAAACGGAATGAGAGGAGGAGAGAGGCGCACATCATGTTCATAAAAAAGAGGTACACCCAGAGGTGGAGCGCATTGCTGGTGTTGAGGGAGGGAGAGCCAGTGATCCATTCTGGGAGTTGCGAAGGTCAGCGAGGAAGTGAGGAGGAGCGGTGGAGAGACTCGGACCTGGTGCGAACTGCAGCGCACGAGATCAGTATTGAAGGCGGGAGAGGAGAAGACGAGAGGACGTACGGTCATCCAGCCACCGTAAATCTCGGCGGTCCTGCGAGAGGCTCATCAGCAAGTCTCCAATCCGCCTCAGTCAAGCACGCACGCCAAGACGACCCTAGGCCACAGTCAGCTAGATTCCAGACCTCGCAGCGAACGACTCACAACCAGCAATGCACCGCTCTATCCCTCTTGACGAGCATCCACGCGCAATAACAACACAGCGGACCCGCGCCGAGCACGGTGAGCAGCTCGAGGCTCACCACCGTCGGGTCCGAAACGCCCCAACGGCTATCCGCCCTCGCATACTCCTTCCAGAGCTCAGCGAAGACGCCGCTCGAGGCGTTGACGGAGCGCGTCGAGACGGGGAGGGAGAGGGCGAGGAAGGAGCCTTCGAAGGTGCTGTTGGGCTTCGGATCAGCAGAGGCAGAGAGAAGGAAAGGAACGCACAAGTGGATTAGGGCGTCAAAGGAGAGCCAGGTGAAGAGGAGGTGCCTCGAGCATGGAGCGTTCGGGAGGAAGTGGGAGGAGAGGCGGAGAGAGACCAGGAGGAGAGCCAGGACGAAAAGGAACGAGTAGAGGCTTGTGAGCGTGAATAACGAGTCTGGAGAATCCATAACGAGCAGTCTGAACCAGCAGCGTCGTGGCAGGAGGACAACCTGCTCAAGGACAAACGCACGCAAGGCGCTCTCCCTCCTCCGAGCTACGCGATTCCACCTTCAGCACGCCTTCCCGATACCCAACAGCCAGTCGTAACGTCGTAGCATCACCAGAAGGACGCCAGTGAACGAGAGATAGAGGACGCGACGTGAGGGCAGGAGGTGAGCAGCTGCGGCGGGTTCGCGGGGTGAGAGAGGAGGTGCAGGCGGCGCCGCTGGCTTGGAGAGTCAGCTGGATGCTCGTGGGCAAGGCTCAGAGCCACCAGCGCGGGTGTAGCTAAGACTAAGGAGGCAGGGAGCCACGGCCAACCCACCCCAGCTCGTCGTCAGCAGCTCACCACAGCCCTCCTCTCTCTCCCCGCAGGCTCAGGACTTGCACGCCGGATTACCACTCGATACCCTATCCTTAGCCATGGTCACCCCTCGTGCTTCACCTCCAGCCGCTGCTCTCGCCGCTCCAGCCGTAGGTCCCCCCACTTGCGTCGTCCTGAGCTCCGCTGATGCAGCTCCGTTCACAGTGGCGGCAGTTCCAGTTCTTCTCCCAAGTCCCCGTCAAGGACCACCACTCTTCCGCCTCAGGCGCGCCTGAGATCCTGCGACAACCTCCCCTCATCTCGACCCTCGCCAGCTCCCCCTCGACCGACCTTGTCCTTCTTGCCGACCTCGATGGAGGGATCAGCGTTCTCAGCGCCGATTATGATGTTCTGAGGAATTGGCAGGCGTATGGGAGCTCAGCATCAGGAGGGACGGATGGACGCTGTACGCACATTGTCATTGCGGAGGGCAAGTGGACCGGTGTTGTGCTCACGCTTGGAGTGCGTTCCCTCTCAGCTTTCTGGGGAGCTAAGCTAACATCTTCAATACAGGAGGATCCCTCTTCGCCCTACCCCATCCTCCGAATCTGGGACCTCGGCCGCACCCCAACTCGACCCTCCTCGACGCCGCCAACCCTC
The DNA here is from genome assembly GCA_002917775.1 of Glaciozyma antarctica PI12. NCBI lineage: Eukaryota > Fungi > Basidiomycota > Microbotryomycetes > Kriegeriales > Camptobasidiaceae > Glaciozyma > Glaciozyma antarctica. Next base: position 526,876 of record KZ627147.1, on the reverse strand, counting down.
CTACGCGAATCCCGAATCCAACTCACGCGTCCTCACCCCATCTCCGCCTTCGCCCTATCTCCTTCCCTCTCCCACATCGTCATGGGCCTCGCAGACGGGACCGTTGTCGCATTTCGGCATCTTGATCAGCTTCTCGAGAGCGCCGTCCCTGCGAACGGGCCGGTCCAGGGCTTGGGGAAGCTGAGAGTGCTGCACGAGGGGAAGGATCCGGTGACGGGGCTAGGATTTCGCGAGACGAAGGGGCGGAAACCGAGCGAGACGCTGTTCATTCTTACGACGTCGCATGTCCTTGCGTACCCGCTTTCCGGGGCAAAGGGAGCGGTGGCGACGGTGATTGATGATCTTGGAGCTGGAGTCGGGTGCAGCGCGATGGTTGAGACGAAGGATGGAGCGAGAATGGTGGTGGCGAGGGACGAGGCAGTTTACGTCTATGGCGGCGAAGGTCGCGAGGGCTGCTACGCTTATGAAGGTGAGTTTTCCCGCTTCGTACTCCTGCCTCCGCTAAGGGTTCGGCAGGTCCCAAATCGAGCATCAAGGCCCTCTCCTCCGCCATCTCCTCACCCTCTTCCTCGACCGGTCGTTCGACCTACATCGCCATCGTCTCCCCTCCTCTCCTCGCGAGCGCCTCCTCGACCTCAGCGACGATCCGAAACTACGCACGCAACCTACCCAGCACGTCTTCCGGAGCTCCAGGCTCGGACGTTGCGAAAGTGACCATCTTTGACCTCGAAAACAAGTTCGTCGCCCATTCGGGGACGTTCGAGGAGGGCGTGAGAGAGGTGTGGGAGGCGTGGGGAAGCGTTTGGGTGTTGAGTGAGGGAGGCAAGGTACGCTACGTTTTGCTTTGCTGCGTGACGAGGAGGAAGCTGACGAGGAGCAGCTGTGGAGACTGTCGGAGCAACCGCTGGCGAGCTCACTGTCGACGCTCTTCTCGAGGAACCTCTACACGCTCGCGGTCAGTCTGGCGCAGTCGAGAAACCTTCCGCCGTCCGAGATCGCCGAGATCTATCGAAGGTGAGTCAGTCAGGATGCACAGTCGTGAACGGCGCTGATCGAGGACTGTAGATACGGAGACCACCTCTACGGGAAGGGAGACTACGAGGGTGCGATGGGCTGCTACCTCAGGACCGTCGGGACCGTCCAGGCCAGCTACGTTATCCGCAAGGTACGTAGATCTTGCTCGCTGCGATCCAGTGCGCTCACAGACGCCTCGCAGTTCCTCGACGCCCAACGTCTCTCTCACCTCAACCTTCTACCTTCAAGAGCTTCACGCCCGAGGCCTCGCCAACTCCGACCACACCACTCTCCTCCTCAACTGCTACACCAAACTCGCAGACGACGCCTAACTCTCATACTTCGTTCAATCCTAATCCTCTCCCCGCGACCAACAAGCTACTCCCACCTGGCACCGCCGCTCCAGCCGCCGACGAACCTCCTTTCGACCTCGAGACCGCCATCCGCGTCTGCCGTCAAGCGGGGTATTTCGACCACGCAGTTTGGCTCGCGAAGCGGTACGGTGAGCATCAGGAGTACCTTCGCATCCAAATCGAGGACGTCGGGGACGTCGTCGATTCGCTGAGCTACCTCCGCACGCTGGGCGTGCGCGTCGCGGAGGACAACCTTCTGCGGTACGGGAAGACGCTCCTCGCTGCAGAGCCGAAGGAGACGACGAAGCTCTTGATCGACCTCTGCTGTGGGACGCTTGAGCGGATCGAGGAGGAGAAGCTGGTGGAGAACGGCAAGAAGGGATCGACGAACGAGAAGGACAAGGGATACATGTCCTATCTCGCCTACGCCATTCCCTCGACCGGCGGACCTCCCTCGACCGCCCCATCCGAATCGACGACACCGGCGACCGAAGCCACTCCTCCCATCCCTCGCTCAGCCGTCGCCAACCTCCGCGCCGGCGCCTCGTCCGACTCTCCCGCGTCGAACCGCAAATCTGGCATCTACTCCTCCTACCAAGTCCCCGAATCCCTCCCTCCATCGACGACTGCCGAGGACCTCCCCTCCCCTCGCCAATTCTTCGCACACTACGTCGACAACCCACACGACTTCATCACCTTCCTCGAGACGGTCGCGGCACGGCGATACAGCAAGACGCTTGAAGCCGTCTCGACGATGGAGACCAACGCCCCACTCGCGGATCCCCAGCCCCTCCGAGCGCCAGAGCTGGACGACGCGGACACGCGAGAAGAGCAAGCGATCTGGAACGCTCTTCTCGAGCTGTACCTCTCTCACTGGTCCACCGACTCATCAGCGACGCACGAGCAGGTGACGCTACAGTCCAAAGCGCTCAACCTCCTTTGCTCGCGCGACCGGATTCCGTACGATGAGACGCAGGCTTTGCTCGTCTGCACGACGGCGGGCTTCGAGGCGGGCTTCGTGCTGCTGTATGAGCAGCTGGGGATGTATGACGATATCGTGCGGTACTGGATCGACGCTTCGTCTGAGACGGCGAAGGACTCGACAAAGGTTATCGAGGCGCTCAAGAGGTATGGAGGAGCGAGGCCGTACCTCTATCGATTGGTGCTGCGGTACCTTACGACGAGCGAGGAGCTGCTGTCGAGGCATCAGGTCGATATTGCGGAGATTCTCGAGGAGATTGAGCGGGAGAGAATCATGCCGCCGATTGCGGTGGTGCAGATTCTCAGCACGAATGGGACGGCGAGCATCGGCCTGGTGCGCGAGTATCTCAAGCGGCAGTTGACGGCTGAGAAGGCTGAGATTGATTCGGTACGTCCTCTCCGTTTTCGTTTGGCTCGACTAACGCTGGTGAGCAGGACCAAGGCCTCCTCAAGTCGTACCGTGCCGAATCGGACAAGAAACAGAAGGAGATCCTCGAGCTCGCAGACCCGAACGTACCCCGCGTCTTCCAAGTCACTCGCTGCTCGGCATGCGGAGGCCAGCTCGACCTCCCCAGCGTGCACTTCATGTGTCGGCATTCCTACCACCAGCGGTTCGTCCTCCCCTCTCTTCCCTGCGCACCACTCACGCCCTCGACAGGTGTCTCGCGGAGAACGAAGCGCAGTGCCCGAATTGCGCGCGTACGCACGGCGTCGTTCGCGAGATTCGCAAGAACAACGAGCAGTTTGCGAGCCGGCACGACTTGTTTGCGGCAGAGGTGGAGGAGAGCGAGGAGGGGTTCATCACGATTGCGGGGGCGTTTGGGAAGGGCGTGATGGAGTTTGTAGGAGAGGAGGGAGCGTAATTCGGTTTGGTTGGAGAGTGCGGGGGTGCGGCTTCTGCCTCTTTCTGCTCGTTCTTCCTGTAATCTGGCTCTCAGCTGTAAAGCTACAGCTGGGAAGACAGCGCATGAAGGGATGTCTGTCCTCGGCTCGGTGAAGGCGAGTGCCAGGCGAGAGACCCTCGCTCGTCGTCGTCAGGCTTGCCTCGACGATGTCGCGGACGCCAGACTTTCCTAGCGACACCTGTTGCGCCTGAATACGAAGCTGAACAATCTGAAGGAGGTGTCAGGCCCGAGGGAGAGGAGCCAACCCTCGCTGCGAAGCTCGCTGCTGAGTTGGTAGCAGCTACTACTTTCGCACCCCCTAGCTCTATCGCCCTGAGGAGCTTGGAGGAGAGGGAGCTTGTCCTCCTGCACCCGAACAGCTGAGCTCCCCGCCGCCTTACCACTACGCCACGTAGCCGACACCAGCCACCGCCCTCGAACCAGCCAGCTCCGTTGTCCTCAGCAGCACCGGCCTCCCCCCTCCTCCCCCTCGACCAACGTCAGCGATGGAGGCTCTCTTCTTCAACAGCACAGGCGGATACTTGGAAGGGATCGTACGAGGCTTCAAAGCAGGCCTCCTCACCCAGGCGCAATACTCGAACCTCACCCAGTGCGAGACTCTGGACGGTGAGCTCTACTCCTATCCATCCACGCTTCTCCCAGCTCATGACCACTCGAACAGACTTCCGCATGCAGCTCTCCGCGACCGACTATGGTAACTTCTTGGCCAACGAAACTCCTCCGATCTCGACGAGCACAATCGCGGAGAAGGCGACGCAGAAGCTCGTTGACGAGTTCAACTACATCCGCTCCAACTCGGTGCAGCCCCTCACCAAGTTCCTCGACTACATGACGTGCGTGCCTTTATACCGCGACCCTGCGATGCTAGCTAACGAGGAGGCCGCAGGTACGCCTACATGATTGACAACGTGCGCCTCAACCCCTCTCCTCCCGCCGGGAACGATGCTGATCCCACAAGCGCAGGTCGTCCTCCTCATCACGGGAACGCTCCACGAGCGTGATACACACGACCTTCTCGAACGGTGTCACCCGCTCGGCAAGTTCGAGACGATGGCGACGCTGTGCGTGGCGACCAACGTCGAGGAGCTGTACACGACTGTGCTGGTTGAGACTCCCCTTGGTGCGTTAGCTCTCCTGACTCCGCCATGCACGCCTGAAGCTGCCTCGAACCACTCGAGCTAACCTCCGCTTCCTCCCACCCCAGCCCCCTACTTCCGCGACTGCGTCTCTGCTCAAGACCTCGACGAGCTCAACATTGAGATCATCCGCAACACCGTACGTCCTCTCCGTCTCATCATTCCCCCACACTCAAGCTCACCCCTCCCACCCCACAGCTCTACAAAGCCTACCTCGAAGACTTCCACTCCTTTGTCCTCTCCCTCGGCTCCCCCACCTCCGACATCATGTCCCCCCTCCTCTCCTTTGAAGCCGACCGACGTTCCCTCAACATCACTCTAAACTCCTTCGGCACACCCCTCTCCAAAGACGCTCGCGCGCGCCTCTTCCCCTCTTTCGGCCGCCTCCACCCCTCCGGCACTATGGCCCTCGCTCGCGCGGACGATCTGGATCAGATCAAGGGCGTGTTAGAGGGGGTGGTGGAGTACCATGGGTTCTTGGAGAGTGGGGAGGAAGGAGCGGGGGGGTTGGAGGACGCGTTCTTTGCGCACGAGGTGGCGTTGAACAAGCTGGCGTTCTTGCAGCAGTTTCAGCTGGGAGTGTTTTATAGCTTCTTCAAGTTGAAGGAGCAGGAGATTAGGAGCTTGACGTGGATCGCAGAGTGTATTGCGCAGAATGCGAAGGATCGGATTAATGATTAGTGAGTTTCTCTCTCTCTCTCTCTCTCTCTCTCTCTCTTTCTGGCGGGTGGGAAGAAGCTGATGAGTACCGCAGCATCCCTACGTTCTAGGGTGGTATCGATGGACGTTGAAAGGAGGAGAGAATTGCACGTAGATGAATTCGCAGGGCTTGCTTTTGTGTTTATCTGAGTCGATCACCTGCTTCTCGTCGGTAACGAGTCTTAGTATCTGCTCTCCACTGCTGACGATTAAACGAGGAACGGCGTCGAGTGAGATCGAAGGAATGCCGGACCACGCGGAGGCCCACGACACGCAGTCCTTCGCCCCCGGAGAACTCGTCTCTCGCTCTCTTCTCTACCAACCATGCCCTCTCGCACTGCCCAAGAATGCGCCGTGTGTCCGAAGCACTGCTCAAAGTGTCAGGAGGTCTTCTTCTGCTCCGCACAGCACCAGGCGTTGAGGGGAATCAAGATGCGTTTGGTTGGAATGTACTGAATAGGGTGGATCACGTCGACGACATTACGGAAGCGGCGCTGGAGAGGAGAGAGTCGAGCGAGCGAGCCATCTGCGAAGCTCGAAAAACACAACATCGACCTCAGCTTTACGAATCTACTTCCCTGCCCCCACAACAGCCTTCTCCTCGCTCTCCATAAGCCACAGCACGAAAGCCTTCCTTCTCCGCGGTATCGAAGCCGGCGCAACCCCATCCGGCGTCGCAGCAGGATCTGGCCGCATCAGCACCGTCGAAAAGACGACAGCTACCGCAACGACATATCAGCCGCGCTCCCGACTTCCGCAACAAGCCACTCACCAAGCCGATCAATCCTCGCTGCTCGCTCTTCCATATCCAAAGTACGCGCAACGAGGACGCGCAGAAAGGCGATGAGGTACAGCAGCGTATTGGCGTTCTGTCCCAATCGTCAGCATCCTCCAGCGACGAAAAACATGGAACGCACGACGGCTGGTAAGCTCTCGATAACCCTATACGCGTCCGCCCGTTTCTCCGCCTTCAGAGCTCGCGGGTACGCCTGGAACGTGATGACTGGCTCGGCGAGCGAATCAAGGAAGCGGATAAGGCAGTCTGCCATCGAGTGGATCCCGATAATCGGTCCCGCGTCCTCATCGTCCGTCGTGTGTAGTCGGGGGGAGGTGATAGGTCGAACGCGAGGGAGTGGAGGTGGGGAGAGAGGAGTTTCGCCAATGTCGGAATCGCGGCGTGCGCGCTCTGTTGGTGGTGGAGGGAGGGGTTTGGTTGATGGAAGAGGTGGGAAGAGCTTGTCGAGCGGGAACGAATCGCCCTGCGAAATCGAATCAGTATTCCTCCTTGAGTCGAACCGTGCGACGTACAGTATCGAGGCACTCCCTGATCAAGCGAACGAGCCCCTGCTCCCCCGGCACGAGAAACACATCCTCAAACTCGAGTCCATACTCCGCCAAAAAGTCGAGCATCCTCCACACCTCCCTCGGTACACTCCCCTTCTCCCCTCCCTCCCTCTCCGCCTTCGCGATCCCCTCCCTCTCCTCCCCACTCGCGCTCCTAATCGGTTTCCCCAGCTTGATCAACCTCTCCAGCTCGTTCCCAAAGCACGTCGGCCTATACTCCCGCGCAGCGACAGAAAGGAAGAGGTCCTTCTTCTCTATCGACAAAACGAGGAGGTCTGAAGGAGGGTCCGAGGAGACATTGAGCAGAGGGGCGGTGCGGTTGTCGATATTGATGGTGAGGTTGACGAGGGATTTTTCGCCGGGGAGGATGAGGCCTGAAGTCGGGGAGACGTGGAGCCAGGGTTCGCAGAGGGTCGTCGTGCCGGGTTTGAGGACGAAGGCCCATTGGGCGATGACCTGCGTGCGTGGTGTGAGTGGGAGAGGGAGGGAGAGAGGGAGGACGTACGGAGCCGATGTTGTGGACCTCGATCTGTTTCGTCTGAGGCTGGAGGTACTCGATAGGGTCGTCGAACTGTACCGCCGGCCCAGGGAGGATCTTGACGTCCGGCAGCGAGTCGTTGTCGTACTGATCGACTGCGCTCGTTCATCAGTACGAGTAGCTTCCAGCGAGAACCGCAACGCACGCTCCGCCATAACCTCCTGCTGAACCTTGAGCCTCTTCTCCGCGACGATCGTATGCACCTGCACCACCATCAGCGCCCCGCTTTCCCGCCTCGGAACGATGGCGCACCTGAACACTGAGCATCGCCGAAACAGGCTTATGATCCGACAGCGATATCTCGGGATGACTCGCGTAGCTCAACGCCTTTGTCGTCCCCTCGTGCACCGAGAGCCACAGGATCCGATCCGTCCACGAAGGCGTTCGCTGCTTCTCACTGCGCTTTTCATCAGCTGCTTCCTCGACGAGCGGAGAGGGACGTACCTCGTATCGTACACCTGTGTACCGATGTCGTATTTGTACGAAGGCGGAAAAGTGATAAGTCCTTCTTCGAAATCGGACCAGGCGAGTCCGTGCAGTTTCTGAATCTTGAGCTACGTGCGAGAGTCAGTCGCTGCGAGGGAGGGAGGGAGGAGAGCGTACCTGGTCGAAACGGAGGAGCATCTCGTACTGCTGACTCTCGACCATTCGAAGGACATCAGAGCGCGGCAAGTCGATCCGATACTTCGTTTTAAACCCATCAGCTCCCACCCTCATTCTGAAAAGAAAGGAACGCACATTCAAATCCCCAATCCAGATCAAATGACTACGCTCATCAGCTCCCTCCTGCTCCTTAAACGAACGGACTCACTGCGAATCAAACATCCCCAAACACCCTTCAACCCTCTCGACCTCCGGCCTCAAATTCGGCGTCCAAGGATCCCTCCCCGTCTCTTCGATCGGGAACGCCATCGCCCGCCCGATATCTCTCGTCTCCTGATTCCTCTTCTCCGTCATCTGGGTGAAAGCCGCAAGGTGTGAATTAACGAAAGTGATGTATGAATCCTTGTACCTGTGCGCGCATGAGTAGCTGGCTGAGAGGGGGGACCGGGGACGGATCGGAGACGGATGGAGGTGGCGCCTTTGTTGGCCATGAGTCCTAGGATGCCGGTGGCGACTGAGTTGGTGGAGACTGAGTTACATGTGGTGTGCGCTGGATTTGAGGACCGTAGATAATGATGAGAGCGCCGACGAGTTGCCGGGAATGGAGCTGCGGGGGTCGGCGTCAGCGAGGGAGAGGGGGAGAGAGGGAGACGGACCTTTTCGTAAAGAGCTGCGCGGGGGCCGAGGGATGCCTCGATGGCTTCGCGCCATAGGTCCTCGCGCAGAGGGGAATATCGCAACATCGCTTCGGTCGAGAGGTCGAATTCCTGGAACCTGGTGCGACAAATCAGCAGCTGCACCCCAGAGAGAGGAAAAGACGCACCCAAACACGAGCAGCTCCGCCCCTTCGCTCCCCGCCACCCAATCCTCCAGAAAAGGAACTGGCAGCTTATCATTCACATTGAACGTTCCGCACCAGATCTTGACCTCCTCCACCTTTGTAAACTCTTCTTCCCTCGCTTCAATCTGCGCGACGATCCAGCGACCTCGTTCGGCTTCTGCTGCTGCGGCGGCGGATGCGGAGGGGGAGAGTAAGGGGTCGTCCGAAGTTGAAGCCCAGTCTATCGAGGAGAGGCCGGTGCGGAGTGCTGCGAGCTAAATTAGTTACAGACGAACGGAGGGAGAAGGTGGGACGTACCCAGGGGCGAAGAGATTCGCATAGAGTACGCCGAGGAGATGTTGTCGAACCTCGCCATCGTCTGCCTATCCAGCGTCCCATCATGAACCGCATAAGCCCCGACCCACTCATGCGTCGTTCCACCCTCCTTCCAGTCTCCCTTGCGCGCAATCTCCTGCAGCCGTTTGACTTCGCCGATCAGGTCGGCGAGAGAGTTGATGTCCTCGGCGAGGACGGAGAAGCGCGAGGAGGTGGGAGCGCCGAAGGTGACGAGGAATCCTGCGAGGTCGTTAGAGAGAGGGATAGTCTGATTGGAGAAGGCGTACGAGTGCGAGAGGTGGGTGAGGGGGTCTGGGAGATGGAGAGCTGGAAGGTGGAGTAGATGGGAATGGTGGCCGTGATGAGAGGCGACGTCGGTCTACGGAAGACGAGGAGTCTGTGCCAAGCTCATTAGCTTCCTTCCTTCGCCCCAGCAAGTCCACGCACGCAGCTTCCTCCGTACCGCTCCCAACGTTCGAGATGACTGCCAGGTACCTCCTCGCCGCCGCCCGCTCTCTCAACGTCGCTGGTGGCTCTCCTGCCTCGTGAGAAGGAGCTTCGAGCACCTCTGCTGCAAACTTGATCGTCTCTCAGTGATGGAGGATCTTCTGAACTGCTGAGCTGTGGGGGAGGTCGGCGTGAGTACTCGCGCGCACGGCGGGGAGGGACTGGCCGTACTAGACTGCGAGCTCTGAGGCCATCCTTACTGCGTCGTCGTCGACGACTCTTGAACGTGTTCGTCGACGTTCAAGTTGGCTCAGAACGAGAAGGAGAGAACGGCGAGAACGGCGAACGACGACGAACCCCAGAGCTGGCCCGAGCTTAATCCATATTTTATTCTTTAAGGGGGGCCTAGCCTTGAGCCCAAATTTAATCGGAATAAATGTGCGGCCTCAGAACTTGAGGACTTGGTCGACTCCTCTTCTTCCCCCGTGCTTCTCTCCCAACTCACCAACCCCTTCCGTAAGTTGAACAGCTGCCGTGTCAACCACGACTCTACTCTGCTCTCCCGCCCGACTCGTCCCATCCAATCCACGACACCCGGCTCTCCAGGAAACGAGGTGGTCAAATTCGTTCGAGGCAAGAGTTGGAGGGAATTTGCAGAGGGGAGCAGGGGGAAGGAGGGCAGGGATATGGAGAGTGCTATGAGGGGGGAGTGCTGCCGGATTGGTGGACGTCGGCGAGGAGGAGGGACGACTGCTCAAGGAGGAGGGACAAGTCGTGCTGGAGCTACGGAACCAGGCGCTAACTCTCTCTCTTCCCTCCTCCCACAGCAAAATGCCTTTCGTTAAGGTCGTCAAGAACGACGCATACTTCAGCCGATACCAGGTGAAGTACCGCCGTCGTCGTGGTACGTCCTCACCCGTTGCGCCCACAAGGAACCCCAGCTGATCCCAACTCGCGTTCACAGAGGGTAAGACCGACTACTACGCGCGCAAGAGGCTCGTGTCCCAGGCGAAGAACAAGTACAACGCGCCCAAGTACAGGCTCGTCGTCCGCTTCACCAACAAGGACATCATCTGCCAGGTGGGTTTTCGCGGTGTGCCCTGCGAGGGGGACGGGGAGCTGATGAGGGTTGCGCGCACAGATTGTTCACGCCAAGCTTCAAGGCGACTTTGTCCTCACCGCCGCCTACTCCCACGAGCTCCCCCGCTACGGAGTTGAGCACGGTCTCACCAACTGGGCTGCTGGTGCGTCCCTCCCTTGACCTGCGAGGACTTCCCGCTAACCCACAACCACTCTCCAGCCTACGCCACCGGACTTCTCGTCGCCCGCCGCGCTCTCACCAAGCTCGGACTAGCCGACAAGTACGAGGGACAGGCCGAGCCCGACGGAACTCTCCAGCTCACCGAGGCTATCGAGGATGGCCCCCGGCCGTTCAAGTGCTTCCTCGATGTCGGACTCAAGCGCACCTCTACCGGTGCCCGCGTTTTCGGAGCGATGAAGGGTGCTTCGGATGGAGGAATTTTCATTCCTCATTCCGAGAACCGATTCCCCGGATACGACCCCGAGGCGAAGGAGCTTGATGCTGAGACCCTCCAGAACTACATCTACGGAGGTGCGTTCGTTTTGCTCGTCGTGGTGGTGGAGGAATGGGAGCTGATGCGTTCGCCTTGCAGGACACGTTGCCGAGTTCATGGAGTCTCTTGAGATGACGAGCGATGACGAGCGATTCAAGAAGCACTTCTCTTCTGTACGTTCCCTCCCCCTCCCTCCCCACCGCACGCACTAACGCCCTCCCCAGTACCTTGCCGACGACATCGGATCCGAGGATCTCGAGGACATGTACAAGGAGGCGCACGCCAAGATCCGCGAGGACCCCAGCGCCGTCATCACCGACAAGGCCGACCTCGAGGAGTGGAAGAAGGCGTCCAAGCTTACTCACCCCAAGAAGCTTTCCCTCGCCCAGCGCCGCGAGCGCGTCGCCGAGAAGAAGGCGGCCTGGATCGCGGCCAAGGCGAACGCCGACGAGTAGGCGGTTCGTTCTTTGCTATGCATTGTGGTTGGTATGCGAGATTGCGGGAGAGGGGAGAGGATCTGCTTCGGTCGACTGCTTCGGTTGAGTGCGTCGAGTGATGGTCGATTGGTGCTGCCGCGTTCGGTTGAAGCTCTCCTCGCGCTACTCGCCAAGCTGCTTCGTGTTCCCGACTTCGAAACTGCTCGTGTCGCTGCTTGCGCCTCCCTCACGTCTCGACTTGCTCAAATTTCTCGAGACTCGGCCTCGCTGTCGTCGTCTTCGCCAGCTCTCGCATCTGTTCTCCACTCTGGCAGCTCGCAATAAATCTACGAGAGAATACCTTTGCAACACCTTCAAATGTCCATGAGCACACCCCTCCCTACTCCGCCTCCAAATCCAGCTCCTCATCCCCCGTCAACGACAACATCACCCCCCTCTCCTTCGCTCCCCACCTCCTGCGCGCCCAAACCCCCGCGACCCAAATCATTCCCCCAAGCATGCCGAGCCAGAAGACCATCTTGAACGTCGTCCAGAAGAAGTGAACGACCTTCCACCGGTGCCGTCGCTCCCCAGTTTCGACGCGCCAGTGGACGCCGTTGCCGGTGCCTTCGTTGGGTTTGGGCTGCGAGGAGACGATGTCGAAGAGGGTCGTCAAAGCCGTGGGAGAGAGGGTGGTGAGGATAACGAGGTGTGGGTGCGGCTGCGCTGGTAGTGCAGCTAGATGAGTCTCCACCAGTCGGTCTGCGTCCCATCAGCTCCACCTCCTCGAGAACGCCAGACGAACGCACCCAGTCGATCCACACCAGCTTGCCGTCCCTCCCCCTCCCCCTTGAGATCCGCAACGACCTTCGCGACCCGCACCTCCCTCATCCCCTCTCCCCTCCCACAGCTCCTTCTCCATCCCCTAGCCCACGCAACGACCTCACTCTCCAGCGCCTCCCTCTCCATCACCCCCTCTCCCCCCTCATACCCTCCTCTCACGCTCCCCTCCCCCCTCCCCATCCGGTCGAAATCATCGTAAGAGAGACCAGGGGCGGAGAGGAGGAGTAGAGTGCCGCAGGGGTGGAATCCAGGGAGGAAGGCGATAGTGCCGGAGGGTACGGAGAAGCCTGAGGAGAGGCCGGGGAAGGAGTGCGGGTGCGAGTAGGCGAGGAGAGGGAGTTGGGCGGCGGTTAGGAGAGGGTGGAGGAGGAGGAGGAGGAGGAGGGGGAGCATGGCCGGCTGGTGAGGCTGTGGGGGGAGGGGGGACACCGGTGGGGGTGTAGGAGGGGAGGAGGAAGAAAGGAGACGGCGGCTGTGTTGCGTTTTGTCTTCGACGATAATCACAACTTCGAACGCGTTGCAGGTGCTAGGAGGAGTGTGTTAATCTCAGCTGAAAGGCTTGAACGGCAGGAGGAGGGACGAGGTGAGCTGATCTTCTCCAGCCTATAGCAGCGGCTTCGAGCCAGCTGTGGCTACCAACACTCTCGCTCTCGGCTGCTTGTCCTCCCTCCGCTGCTCCTCTACTTGTTAGATCAGTATCGCAACCTCGTACTGAGAACTGGATCAGTTGTCGAGGCCTTGGGACGGCAGGATCTGCTCGCGCTTCTCCCGTTTCTGCGCGTCCTCCGCACGCGCACTCTAGATTCAAGCCAGCGGACAGCCGATCGAAGCGATCGAAGCGGTGAGGTGACAAACTGAGTACTAGGCTGATCTTGCTGCTGCGACAGGGATTAGCGAGGCTAGGTCCTGTCCGACCCGCGCAGGCTTCGATTCGACGACGACGGACGGTGTTCTTGCTGTGGCTAAGGAAGGAAGAGGAGACGATCGTTGCGGGTGCACTGAAGCCGATGTTGTTCCTTTCGCGATGCGCAGATGGCTCGCTCGCTCGTCTTCCCTCTCCTGTTCACCTCCTTAAGCTCGTCGCGACCACACAGTTCCTCGCTTCCACTTCCCAGTTCCCTCTCCACCTGCCTCCGCATCCGCCAGCACGCCCTCCCGCAGCTTAATAAAAGCCCTCCCCAACTGCTCGCACCTTCCCTTCCTTCACCATCGCCACTCGCGCAATCCCCCACCCCACGCTGCCTTCCTCTTTGCCTCGCTACCATAAAAGAATCTCAACCACTCGCCAAGCTCTGATATGAATGGCCCCAGACTTCGCAAAGCAAAGCAACTCTCGTTTCAGACGCAAAAAAGACGCAAAAAAGACCACCTGCTGGCAGAGAGAGGTCAGCTCCGAACACCTTCTCGCGAGAGAGTGAGATACCAGTGGGAGTACACGCACCTAGTCGACCGAGCGCCATGGGGTCTCAACGATGGCCCGCGAGGCGAAAGGCCCTGTTGCGCTGAAGGCTGGCGATGATCGCAGGCGAGATCTTGGGCCAGCCTGGAGACGAATCAGGGAGTACCAGAGAGCGAGAGAAACGCACTCACTCCTCTCGGTGAGGTCTTTCGGTTGGCACACGGCCTCCGTAAGGTGCCAGTAGTACGAAAAGCTGTGAACAACGGCGTGAGCATGGAGGAAGCGGGCGGGCGGGATGATGAGCGTACTAGTGAGGCTCCCATCCTTGTGCGAAAAGCCTCCTTTTCCGAGCTCTCACGCAATAGTCCACGGTGACAGCTCGACTCCTCCCGCATACCTGAAAAATGTGCAGAAGATCAGCACCCATCCCTGCCAAACGCATAGCGAGGATGACGCACCATACAGTTCCTCTCGAAGATCAAGCTCGCCCGAGCCGGTTCGCTCGCGTCCGACTCGAGATCTGGGAGATAGACGTTTCTGCGTGCATGGATCCACATCGACTTGGCGGAAGAAGACATGAGAGTCGTCCGAAAGCTCTTGGTCGTGCGAGAGAGGTAGAGGAGCGTGATAGGGTCGAGGTGGGAGCAGATCTGGTGGCGTCGGCGTCGTCAGCTCCACCTCCTCCGTCGCATCCCTGGAGTCAAACGCACCTCGTTCAGGATGTCTAGAGGCATATTCTTGAAGTGTTCGAGCATGCTGACGCGTCCCTTTCCCTTCTTGCCAGCAGGTCCGCGCGCCTTCTTCTTCGGTGGTGGAGGCAACTCCCCCGGTGCTGGCAGCAGGGCCAGGTCAGCTCCTGCTTCTCCTCCCCTCCTCCTTTCTGTAGCCGCGACTCTCACCTTCCTGGTAGTCCGTGTCCTCCTCCTCCCTTCGACGCGACTGGGCCGCCACCTTGGACTCCGAGTCCTTGCCGTGCGCGTCTGGGGCTTCGTTCCGGCTCCTAGCTACTCCACCGAGCCCTTCGTTGACAGCGTGTACTTCCTCAGTCTTCATGAGCTTGCTTGAGGAGAGCGGGGATGGACAAGCTCCCTCGAAGCTCAAAGTTCCGTTCGGATCCGGCGCTCACCTCTTGGTGCAGAGCCCCGATTTGACGGTTCGGCGCTCCCCTCTCCCCATTCCCCTTCTCCCAGCTCTCCTATATTCCGTACGAGGCAAAGGACGCAGCGAGAAGCTTCGCAGCGCACTCTGCGCACTCCCTTGCCGAGGAATCTTGAAACGACGATCGACCCAAGTTCCTCTTCGGGCGAGCTCTCTTCTCCCGCTGCTCTCCTGCTCTCCTGCACGAGGCGGTTCTGCGCCGCCACCCTGCTCCTCTTGTCTGCGTCGCTCGCCACCGCCGCTACTGCTCCTCCCTCGACGACAAAAGCCGCGAAGGCGGCGGCTCAGGTAGCTGACCCACGGAAGTGCGGCTCAAGCCAGGAGGTCTATCCAGAGGTCGAGGAGCGAGTGTACGTCCTTCCAAACTGTGCACCGGAGGCTCAGCTGATCAACGAGCTTTTACAGTGCGAAACGGGTCAAAGCGATCAAGGCGGCCAACAGCGGGGATGGAGCGCGTCGTGTGCCGCTGAGGACGGCCCCCATCAACGTGCCGGTCTACTGGCACACCATTCGCGGTGAATCTAGTCAGTTCTCCCCACCTTGCGCTGCTGAGGTTGCCGCTGATGAGGGGGTCTGATCAGCGCTGGCTACCGGGGCTCTTCCTGCTTCGGCTATCGCTGCTCAAATCGCTGTTCTCAATCAGAATTGTAAGCTTCTACCTGAGCGAGGTCTCGAGCCAGCTGACCTCGTACTGCTCAGACGCTTCAACAGGATTCAACTTCACGTGTGTTTGCTTCTCTTCACAACTCTTGTCCCGCATTAATCCACGCCCACGCCCAACGCAGCCTCGTATCGACGGACTCAACCTTCAACAAGAACTGGTGCACGATCGTAGCTCCTGGAAAGTACGAACCCCGCATTCACTCCCGCATCTCCTCGCTGAACCTTTCCCACACATCGCAGTTCTGCGCAAACGGCGATGAAGAAAGGTGCGTGCAAGCCCCTGGAGCTTTCGCTCCGGCTAACTCGCATCCAAACGCAGCTATTCGCAAAGGGAACGCCACGGCACTAAACAGCGCGTACCAGCATTCCTCAGGCCGCACGGCATGCTGACCTCTTCTCTCAGTCTATTCGGTTGGGTTCCAGAGCGGTGCTGCGGTAGGTTACCTCGGCTACTCGACGTACCCTATAAGCTACGCTTCGAGCCCTCTCGAAGATGGTGCGCACGAATCCAGGTTGGCATTCGCAGCGCTGATCCCCTTTCGTAGGTGTCGTTGTGCGCTTTAGCTCTCTGCCTGGTGGAGCGACGAGGAATTACAATCAGGTATGAGTTCTCGATCTTGCTTTTGATTGATCAGATCGCTGACGAGGCTCGTTTTCTCTAGGGCAAGACGGCGACGCACGAGGTGGGACATTGGCTGGGTGCGTTCCTCTCTCGGCTTTGAGGAGGCTTCGCTTTCTGACGTGATCCTTCACAGGCCTCTACCACACCTTTCAAGGAGGATGTAGAGGATCTGGCGACGTGAGCTCCTCTCCTTTAAGTCGTTCAGAGGAATCTAACGTTCCTGCTCACAGCGATACCCCCGTGCGCCTTTTTCATCGGATCTTGCACAACAGGCTACTAACATCGCTTCCCCTGCTCCTTCAGGCCGAAGCTTCGTGCGTTCTTTGCCCGCTCTCGCTCACAATCACCGACTGACGTCCGTCGCAGAGCCGCAGAAGGATGTCCTACAGGCCGCGATTCCTGCAGCACACTCGCAGGTCTGGAGCCTATCACAAACTACATGGTGAGCATCTCCTTTTTTCGCAGCAGCATTTCGAGGGCTCAGTCGTCGCGCGCAGGACTACACGTACGACAGCTGCATGACCTCCTTCTCAGTCGGGCAGGCGGTGAGGATGATAGCCCAGGCGCAGCGGTACCGAGGGCTTCAATGACGGGAATTCGGATGGTGAGATTCTTCTTTTCGTTGTAGTCTAGCGCACGCTGATCTTGCGAAGGGAGCAGGACGGGCAAGCTGGCGAGCGCGAGGCATTATTGGAAGGAGCAAGGGTTGTTGGCGGGATCGAGCTTTCGGTCTGGGACACGGCGTGTATTTTCTAAGGAGTAATTTTTCGCGGGATGGACGCTGTGCATTCTCTGGAAACTTGCGGAGGAAACTTGCTGAAGCGAGATCGGACTCCGGTTTGGCGAGCTTGGGAGAGCTGTTGAGGACTGGACCTCGCTCAGTCGCACACACTGGCGTGGCGCTCGAAAATTCGTCTGCGCTGAGCTGCAACAGAGTCGGCGAATCTCGAAGAACAGAAAGAAGGAGTCCTCGAAGGAGTCTTGGGCTCCGCGGACCTCTTCTTACTTGCACACCGCTCCCAGCTCCAGCAATGGGTTTGTTCAAGGCTCAAGGAGTCGTGATCCCGATCCTTTGCAGGGGAAGGTGCCCTCCCCTTCTCCTCGTCGCGTTGCCGTACTCATGCCTACTCAAGGCCTACCTAGGCCTACTCAGGGCGACTTCGACTTGGTCAGCCCGGGACTGCCACCATGCGCTCTCCTTTCTCCATATCACCGCACCACGCGTACGACCACGCCGACGTCTAATCAGCTGTCACCGCAAGTCACTTGCGTACAAGCGCCGTCGGAACCCTCTCACCGCTAGCGCAGTCTCGCCTCCTCCCTCCGTCCACCCATCCGCCAGCGCTCCCCACAAGCTCAAGCACCTCCACCTATGAGATACGCCCTCGCCGCCATTATCCTCGCCGCCCTTGCCCTCATGGCGTCCGCAGACCGCCCCAACACCAACGTCGAAGCCACTGTTCCCGACCCCCGCGAATGCGGCACGCCGAACGACGTCGTGGACCTCGAGTCTGAGGCCAAGATGTGAGCAGCTCCGTAGAGTGGGGATAGGGAGGAGCTGATACTGTCGAGCAGCGCGTTACAGATCCAGAAGATTGAGGCGGAGAGGGAGAGGGAGAGGGTGTTCGCGCACGCCGCAGACGCCGCGCAGGCGTGAGGAGTGTGGGAGTAGGAGGTGCGCTTTGTATGATCTGACTTGTACGCAATGGAAGGGCTTCTTGTGCATGGATTGAGTGGGAAGGGAGCTGGCAAGCTGACGAGACGAGGGACCTCTCCGCGACGCTGCTCTGCCTCCTCCACCTCCCTCCCCGCTCTCCCCGCTTTAGTACGCTTCACGTTTGACTCCTGCCAGCACCCCCGCAGGCAGGCGGTCGAGTCTGCTCTCTCCGACAGCCGCCGCCCCTCGCCTCGTCCCTCCCTCGCGTCCTCCCCTTCCCTCCGACCAGCACCGTCCACCCCACCAGCGACCTGTCCTCCTTACCGCGACCTGGGCAGCTATGTCTCATCATCAGGGGTCGTGTCCGCCAACCCCAGCCCAGCTCGATCTGTCCCAGCTCGCACAGGTTGGGCTTTCCCAGCGGGAGCAAGCATGGGCCTCTCTCGAAGCTGAGCGCGAGGCCTCATGGGATCCAGACGACACGCGCAACGCTTGTAAGCAGGGAGGGTAGGCGCTGGACGCCGCTGGAGTGCACGGAGTGCACGGACCCCATTCAGGAACAACAACCCCGGCGGTTCCAGTCGTTTGCTTCGCTGGCGCCTGAGGCTGGTCCTACGCCACTAAAGCAGCTGTGTGCAAGCCAGCTTATCCCTACAACTACACGGTCTCAGCTTCTGCTGACCGACAGCGCACCGTCCAGAGCAAGACGCCGTCGGAATTTCTTCCTCTGCTCGACGCGAGGGCTTCGCCTCGCTCCTGCTCGCTCCTCCCTCTTCTGCTCGCTCAGCAGAGCTCAACACACCTCGAACCATTCTCCAGTACGCCAGGCCGATCCTCCACACCTGCACCTGCTCCCTCGGATTCATCGCTCAGTCAGCGAGCCTAACGAAGGCTGAAGGCTCTCAATCGACCAATCTCCCCGGTAATGCAACTTAGATCACCCGTCGCCTCCGACTATCGAAATCAGGCAACCCCCATGATCTTTGCTTATCAGGAGGGCACCATGCGGGGGCCGAGCGCGCGGTGCCGTCGTCGTCCGCGACGCACAACGCCTTGGCCCTACCCCCTCGCTGCCAGGGGAAACTCAAACGTCGTGCGGTCTCCTACGGGAAGCTCGTGTACAGGACACTAGCTCTGTCTGCGCATCCACCGGCTCGCCCGAACCGCTCCCTGAAAAGCCATCGCAGCTCTCCCCTCTTGCTCTTCTCGTCACCACTCCTCGCACGCATCCTCAGCCATGCGATTCTCCGCCGTCAGCCTCCTCTCTCTTCTCCTCGTGTCGGTCGTCTCGGCTGCTCCTTCCAACGCGAAGGCAGACGTTTCGGATCCTCGCAAGTGTGGAGCCGACACCACCGTCTTCGAGGGCGTTGAGGCCGTCATCGGCAAGAAGATCAAGGACATCGAGATCGCTCGCAAACTGGGCAAGGTCGAGAAGCGTGCCAACATTGCGATCCCCGTCTACATGCACGTTATTAGGTCGAGCACTGCGCTTTCCGGCGGCTCCATCTCTGCGGCGCAGATTTCGTCGCAGATTTCGGTGCTCAACAACAACTGTACGTCCTTCTCCTGTCCACAACTACGCAACTAGCTGACGCTTTGAATCCTCGCAGACGCTGCTTACGGATTCAGCTTCACGTGCGTGCAGACCTTCATTCCTCGCTGCCACTCGCTTACACCCCGTTTTGCAGTCTCGCTGCCACCGATTACACCACCAACGCTGCTTGGTTCCAGGGTGCTGGCCCCGGAAAGTACGCATTCGCCGTTGCTTCTCCTCAATCCGTTCGCTGACTGCTGGTTCTTTCCACCCACAGCGCCGCCCAGACCGCCATGAAGCAATCTCTCCGCCGCGGAGGCGCTTCGGCTCTCAATATCTACACTGTCGGCTTCCAGAGCGGATCAGGCCAGGGCCTGCTCGGATACGCCACCTTCCCTTCGAGCTACTCTGGAAACCCCCAGGATGATGGTGCGTTGTCGCAAGGGTTTTCGCTCGCTTCCTGTCCTAACCTCGTTCTTTCGCAGGTGTCGTCGTTCTCTACTCCTCTCTCCCCGGCGGATCGACCTCCAACTACAACCAGGGCAAGACCCTCACCCACGAGGCTGGTCACTGGTTCGGTGCGTCTACTCTTGCAAATTTCCTCGATCTCGCTCCTGACGATATCTCTCTTTAGGTCTCTACCACACTTTCCAGGGAGGATGCACTGGTGGCGACTTTGTCTCGTACGTCTCTTCGCTTTTCCAGAGAGCTCCGTTCCCCGCGCTAACTCCCTCTCGCAGCGACACCCCTCCTGAGGCTTCGTGCGTTGTCTTTGTGTGGTCTCGTCGTCGAATTAGCTGACCTCATACCCTCAGCCCTGCCAACGGATGCCCAACTGGTCGAGACACTTGCTCCGCTCCCGGTCTCGACCCCATCACCAACTACATGGTGCGTTCGGCCCTTCCTGTCTTCAGCTGTGTTCAGCTGCTGACTCGCTACGCGTAGGACTACACGTACGACAGCTGCATGAACACCTTCTCCTCCGGCCAGGCTACTCGCATGCTTGCCCAGGTACGTCCTTCTTTCGCTTCGCGCGTTCGGAAATCGGGCTCTGACGCTGTTCTTTCTGCCCGCAGGTCCAGACTTACCGTGGTCTCTAAACGCGTTTATTATCGCTGTATATACAAAACGAAAGTCGGTCGCACGAGTATGAGGTGGAGGAAGCGAGGGTGTTGTCGGCATTTGGTGCTGGGAGGAGCAAAGGGATTCTGTTTCTCTGTGATTGGTGGCGAATACAACTTCGTACAACCAGCTTGACGTTTGCTCCGCTCGTACTGACTCATATCATCACTGCTGAAAAACAAGCGAGGCCGAAGAGCATTGCAAAGTATTGGAAACGGAGGACTGACGCACGGTGCAGCCTTCTCGCTCGCTCTTTGGCTCGTCTCTCCCGATTCGGAAGCGGCGTACTTTGCGGAGAGGTTACAGCCGATTAGCCCGCTTCTTTCTCCGGCTTAACGCTGAACCCTGCCCTCTCGACCTCACCCTGAGCGAGCGCAAACGGTTCGGCTCTCCTAGAGCGCTTCGTCTCCTTCCTCGCCTCTCTTCCGCTATCATCCGCCACGTTGTCTGAAGGCGTGCCGTCTCCTCCTGACTGCCATTGAGGACCGCGACCGCGCGTCTCCCTCAGTCCGAAACGCGCCAACCCCGGCGTCCCTCTTCGCACGAAGCTCTCTGCTAAACGATTGCGCAAGCTTCCTATCACCTGCTCACGCACGCGTACCTCCCACACGCAGAAGCCTTGGCGATTATTTGTAACAACGATTTACATGCGATTGCTTCTCCCCGTTCGTGCGGAGGGTCGAGAGCTTGTGGGGATCGGTCGCCACTAGCTCGCAGTACAGCGTGCTCAGCAGACAATTCCTGAAGCATCCGTCGCTCGTACCTCTCTTCTATCTATCCTATCTCCAACCCAGGCATCCAGCGATGCGTTTCGGACTCCTCAGCGCTATCTTCCTCTTCGTGGCCACGAGCGTCAGTGCTGCTCCCGCCGACAGGACAGTCCTAACTTGCGGCGGCGAACCTGTTGTTGACCTCAGAGTCGAGTCCAAGATGTACGTTGGCTTTCTTGCTCGTCAAGCTTGCCGAGCAGCACTAATCCATTCTCCCTTTTTTCGCTCAGCGCTGCTCGCGTTCAGGAGATCGAGCTTTCTCGGGGAGCACTCCTAAAGAGGGCCAACATCAACATTCCCGTCGCCTGGCATGTCATTCGAAAGGACACGAGTGAGCTCTATCGGTAGCGAGGGAAGCGGCGAGCTGACCTTCGCAACTTCTCAAAGCCTACGCCGGCGGGTCTCTTTCCGCCGCCCAGATTGCTTCCCAGATCTCAGCCTTCAACAGTCACTGCGAGTAAACTACAACTGCCGACCTGCAGAAGCTAATCAACTGCTCGCACAGACGCCGGCTTCGGCTTCACGTTCTCGTGCGCATTTTTGCCGAATCGCTTCGCGCTCGCTGACCTTCTCCTCGTCAATTTGTTCTATAGTCTTGCCTCTACCACGTACACAACTTCCTCCACCTGGTTTAATGGCGTTGGCCCCGGCAAGTGCGCACATTTCTGGCTTCATCAATTTGCATTCCTTGCTGATCGCTTCCCGTACAGCTCTTACCAGAACGCCATGAAGAATTGTGAGCTGCTCCTCAGCATTATTGCAAAACTATTGCTTATCTTTCTTGCAGCCCTTCGCACTGGAGGAGCTTCGACTCTAAACGGTTCGTTCCTCTTCGCACATTCCTTCCCTCCGACGTTGACGTGTCCTTCCCAGTTTACTCCGTCGGTTTCGTTTCTGGCTCTGGAGTAGGTCTCGGAGGCTATGCGACCTTCCCTTCCAGCTACGCCGGTAACCCCCAGGACGATGGTATGTTTCTGTTTCTGAAACCGAGCTGCGACGCCGCTAAACTGGTCTCTCAGGCATCGTGATCCTCTACTCGCAAGTTCTGAAATCTCGAGAAAAGTAAGCAGAGCTGACTGCAGATTTATGAAGGACTTTCCCTGGAGGAACCCTCCCCAACTACAGCCAGGGCAAGATCGGCACGCACGAAGTTGGTGAGTTCAACCTTCTCTCCCCGTTCTCTTTGCGTGAGCTGACGGTGTCTCTCGGTATAGGCCACTGGCTCGGTAAGAGCCTTCCCTTGGCTATGTACAATCTTTGCCAAGTACCCACACCCAGGTCTCTACCACACCTTCCAAGGCGGATGCGCTGGATCTGGCGACTTTGTTTCGTGAGTGTTTCGTGTGTTTGCCAGCTCTCAGCGTCGCTCACGCAGTTGTACCTTAGGGATACTCCTGTAAGCTTTGCAGCTTTGCTCTTTCTATTTATAAGGAACAGCGACTGACACCTCGCTTTCTAGGCCGAGGCTTCGTGCGTTTCTTTTTTCCGTCCTCGGTAGCGAGCTCGAACTGACGTTGACTCCAGGAACGCTTCCGGCTGCCCCACCGGCGTGAGCTCTTCTTCTTCAATCCGTTTGTCACTCACTAATCCGCCGTGCCACTTCTCAGAGGGACACCTGCCCCTCTCTCGCCGGCCTCGACCCCATCAACAACTACATGGTCAGTCCTTCTGCTCTTCGAGCTGCATTTTTCTGCTCACTCTCGTGCGACGAAAAAGGACTACACGTACGACCCCTGCAAGACTGGTTTCACTGCTGGCGAGTCTCTGCCCCCTTCCACCTCGGCCTGCGCTGATCACCTCCTCACAATGACTAGGTCAAGCGACTCGCATGCTCGCTCAGGTGAATCTTGTCGCTCCGTTCCGGACGCAGGGAGCTTACTCGCTCTAACTCTACAGGTCCAAACCTACCGCGGCCTCTGAGCCATTCCTTTCCGAACGAGCGAGGTGAGCCGCTCGCTCTGTGCGATACGAAGGACGCTGACGCCCACTCTCACCCAGGATCCAATTTTTATTTAGAAGCAAGGTGGAGAGAAGGAGAAGAGGCATGTGGAGCGGGCGGATGTTGTTATCGAAGTTGTTTTGCGAGCGAAGATCGTGTCGCAAGGATTTTCCTCAGAGACACCTCAGCGAGCTTCAACGACTGCGAACGACTGATTTGCAACAAAGCACCTGCTAAAAAATCCCTATCCAAGCTGCCTCCACTCCTTACTCAGTACAAGCACTCGCCACCGCGCTACTCCACATCCTCGCCCTCCGAGCTCCAACTTTTTACCCCAGTCACCTCCGTCCAAAATCGTTCTTCCCCTCAATCCTCAAAAGTATCCCGATTGCTCCATCGTTGAGACGGCTTGACCGAGTGCCACGTCGTCTTGATCTCCTCGCCCTGCTGAATCCGCCAAGCGAGGACTTCGACGGCGGCGCGGTTGTAGAGGGGCACCGTGCTGGAGCGATTGTGCGGGTTTGGCTTGGAACGGGTGCGGAGACGAGCGAGGCTGGTGAGAGGGCGTGAGTTTGGGAGCGAGGAGGAGGGAGAGAGAACGCACTGCGCGTCGGTGATGCGGAGGTCGGAGAACTCCTCGGGACTGCCGGGGTGGACGAGCTGCTTAGCGTAGGTCCTGGCGATTTCCTGTGCACTCGAGACGTTAGCTTCCTCAGCTCCTTCAACTGAGCGCGAAGGGAACCTACGCTCTTGACGTTAACCTCGTCAATAGCGTTCTCCCACTCCTAGCTTCTAACGGCATTCCACTCCTTCCCCCACTCCGTCCTAACCGTTCCCTCTTTCGTTACGTTCATCTCTCCCCTCGGCCGCCACGTCCACATCCCGCTCAACAGCCTCTCCTGCGCCGGCGTACCCCTATCCCGCGTCCACTCACCCTTGGACGAGAGTGGCCTCAGCTTGATGAGTGCGGCCCAGAGAGGGGAACGACGCTGTTCTGTGTAGTAGACTTGGCGGAGGGAACGACAGGTTGCGGCGAGGGCGAGGTGGTCCCGGAGACAGAGAATGGGAGAGCCGAGGACGCTATCGAGACTGCGGAACCGAGCCGTCAGCGGAAGAAGGAGAATAGCTACTCAGTAGGGCACTCATAATTCCGCTGGGAGGGAGAGAAGGGCTCCGCTCGCCTTGCGCGCCCTGTGCTGAGCGCTCATCCCAACGTCGGAATGGCCCGCGCGCGCACGCTTCAAAGGTCGCGCCGGGGTCGGAGAGACTGGAGAAAAGCTGGAGACTCGCATAAAGTGGGTGCCTGCTCGAGAGGGCCCGGTGGGAGTTGTTGGAGCGGGGAGGGAGAGGGGCGGAGGAGTGTTGAACCGGGCCTTGTGGGGGAGGCTGGCGCTGGCGGGCTGCTGGTCGGCTCCTTGCGATTTTAAGGTGGCATCCACTAGGCTCTGTCTGCCTGGCGGAGTCGGCGGGCGGTGGTTGAAGGACAACAGGACTCAACGGCTCGCGGTTGATTGCAATTCGACCAATAGATTGCTCCCATTCCAGTTCGCTGCCTGTTCTTCGTTTCGCTCTCCCTTCAGCGCTCTCTTGCAAGCCTGAACATGCACAGCGCCAGCAGGAACGCTCCTCACTCCGAAACCTGGCACAGGTGAGCTTTCTCTCCCCCGCTGACCCACTGCTCCCCTCCGCGCGAACAGGTCCTTCTCCGCCCTCCAAGGGCTCCCGCTCTTTCCAAGCGATGTACGCGTCGCATGCAGACGCTCCTGCTACCTTGGTTGCTGCGAGCGGCCGGACGGGCTCCAGCACCGCCATCTCAACGAAATCCCGTTCACCGAACCCCTCTCACTCCCGATCCACCCTCGCAGAGAGATCAAAGTCCATAGCTGTATTGCACGCCCCTCTACCGCCTAGAGCAAGACCTCATTCTTGCTGCTCTTGCTCAACGTCTTATGCGGCAAGACGATACAGCTCCTAACATGCACCTCACGGAGCACCGTCACATCCTTCGCTACTCGTCCATCACCGTTAGCTCAGCTCCACAGTGAGGAAGGGAAGGACGTACCGAGGATAGCGATGGACTGGGATTCCCCAGCCACAGCGATGGGTGCGCCTTCGACGCGCGCCCAGGGGCCCAACTTGCATTCCTCCGAGATGATCGCAAAGAGCACAGTCGAGTTTTTCTGTGCGCGCGCGCATCAGCATTCTCCCCCGCCAGCAGAAGAAGAAACGGCGTACCTCGAGCACCGTCCCATCGAGGACAATAGCATCCTTCACCCTCACCCCGTACCCAACCTTGACCCCCGCTCCAATACTAACGTTCGGGCCAATCTTGGCCGTAGGATCCACCTCAGCCGTCTCATCGATGAAGCACGGCTCGACGATCTCGGGGCCCTTACGCTTTGCGGCGGCGGCGAGAGCGGCGGCGGAACGGGATTCGGCGCGGATGGTGGGGGAACGACGGCGGAGGGGTTGGTGGTTTTGTAGTTTTGTAGGGTGGGAGAGGGATGAGGGCGTTGGCGGGGAGGGCGGAGCTGTGTTGTGTGTTAGCGGGGGAGGAGGGGAGGAGGGGATGAGGGAAGGAGGGAGGAGGAGGGAGAGGACGTACGCGGCCGACTTGATTTGGACCCAGGGAGAGGTGGTTTGGTAGACGTAGAGCTTCTTGGTCGCAGCGAGAGGAGCGATAACGTCTTGTTCGAGGCGGAGCTGGTCGTCGTCCGTCGACAGGGTCGGGTCGTCGCTGTGCCGAAAGTTAGTGAGAGGTAGAAGGACAGGTGGAGCGGACGCACGCGTTCTTGGCGATCTTGGTGTCCATGGCGGAACGGATCTCGTCGAAGATGGATTTGTCAAAGAGGTAGATACCGCCGTTAATCGTCTCGGAGATGAACGACTCGGGCTTCTCGACGTAGTGCCTCGCCTGTCGTCCAACATCAGCTCCGTCCTCTCTCCAGAACAGAGGAAGAAGCTCACCTGGAACGTGACGGGGTCGATGACGATGCATCCGAACTTGTTGGCCGTCTCAGCAGGCACCTGGCGTGTCGCGTCAGCTCCCTGCCCCCCCTCTCCTGAGCCCTGAGAAACGCACCTTGACACCCATCACCGTCCCAACCCCACGGTGCTTATCATGGAACGCCTTGAGCTCCTCCAATGGCTGCAGCACAACCTCATCAGCTCTGTCCTCTCTCCCCTCTCAAAACGACTCACGAAAGAGCACGCGATATCAGCATGAAGGACAAAGATCTGATCCGGGTTCCCCTTGAGGATCGTATCCCTAAAGTGGTACAACCCTCCCGCCGTACCGAGGGACTGGTACTCGCGCATGTACCGGATAGAGAGGTTGGGGAAGTCATGCAGAGCCTCCTTGACGAACGGGGCGAAGACGGCGTCGTCGTCTGCTCGTGGCCGGTCAGCCTTGCGCGACTGGGGAAGGGAGGGACGAACAGAAGCCGATGAGGAGCACCTCGTGCAGGCCTACGACCTTGGAGAGCGCCTGGATCCCGTGCCAGATAATGGCTCGACCTGTTCCCCCAATCAGCCGAGCTCGTGCGGAGGAGGAAGAGCAAGCGCACCGGCGATAGGGAAAAGAGGCTTGGGGATATCGAGGGAGAGAGGGCGCATACGGGTGCCTAGAGGTCGGAGAAGGTTAGCTCGACGTCGAACGCACGGGAACAGGGAAGCTCGCCCTTGGAAGGGCCACCGCTGTGCGAGGAGGTCAGCCAGGTTCAAAGGAATGGTACGGCGGTACGAACATGAGAATTACAGCCTTGGAAGTGGCTTTGAAGGTCGTGGACATGGCTGGCATGTTTCGAGGGAGGATGACGATGAGGGAACGAGTTTGGAGCTGAGCTGGCTGGCGGAGTGGGAGTAGGGCGGTGACTGGTGCTGGTGCTTGCGATGGCGTGGTCTTGTTGAGCTGTTTCCGGGGTGAGGAGCGCTGCAGCAAGAGGAAGGGGTGCCGTCTCTCTCGCGAAGTCCCTCTCAGTTTTGCACCAGTTTCGTCCCGGGCTGATCTGGGCTCAAGGGCGAAACTCGATTGACTTTTTGCCCTCCTTGCGACGGCGACGACGATAATCCAAGAAAGCCTGCACTACAGCAGCGTACACCAAGAGTAAATCCCTCCCCAAAACGCGCTCAATCACTCCCACTATCACTTTCTTCCTAAACCTCCTTCTTCCCATCCTCCAACACAACCCCCTTACTCTCCGCAATCGCCCCCACCGCAAACCTCCATTTCTCCGTCCACTCCGCGCCCCCACCTCTCCACCCCATCTCCGGCAACGTCAATTTCCTCACGGGCGCAGGGTCGCTGCGCATCTTGGCGAGAGCATTGTGGATCGCTTGAGGAGTGAAAGAGGGGCAG
This sequence comes from Glaciozyma antarctica PI12, assembly GCA_002917775.1. Taxonomy (NCBI): domain Eukaryota; kingdom Fungi; phylum Basidiomycota; class Microbotryomycetes; order Kriegeriales; family Camptobasidiaceae; genus Glaciozyma; species Glaciozyma antarctica. The sequence goes on along the minus strand of KZ627147.1, from coordinate 499,646 downwards.
GAGGTGACTAGGAGGTGAGTGAGGTTGGTGCTGGGGTGAAGGAGGATGGAGGGGGAGATTAGGGCGCCTGAGACGTGGATGAGTCGGAGGTGGGGGAGGTAGGAGATGGAGGAGTCGATGGGGAAGTTGGTGTCGTCTGTGTATGCGCGCGTTCAGTGCGGTGCAAGGAATGGGAAGGAGAATCTCGCACCCTCATCTTTGGCACCGAACCAGGAACCGCCGATGCGGAGTTCGACGAGGTTAGGGCAGCGCTTGAGGACGTGCGTGAGACCTCGTTTCGAAAGGAGGGACGATCTCCAAAGGGTGAGTTTTTTGAGCGATTGAGCAGAGCCGAGGAGGTGAAGAAGGTCGGTATTGGTGATACTGTTCGCCTGGGTCAGCTACGACTCGAGCGAGGTGAGGAGAACGACCCACTTGACTTCGATGAGGACGACCTCGGTAAGGCGACACGTATGCTGTCCCGCCGGGGGAGTAGTCGAAGAATCCGACGAAATCCCACACAATCTCAGCGTATGCAAGCTCCTCAGCGTTGCCAGCGGTTTCAAGAACTGCGTCCCTCATCAGCTCCCTCCTCCCCTCCCCTCCGCGGCACTCACCTGACTAACGCTCCACATCGCCACACTCCTTCTCGGTCGCCACCCTACGTCCATCCCCTCCCTCCTTCCCGCCCCACTCGCGCGATCCCGACTTTGCTCCATATCCTTCGTGAGCGTGTGAAGGAGCTTGAGGTCCACGAGGGAGGAGCAGAGGGATTGGGTCCAGGCTGAGGCGTCGGAGGGGAGGTAGAGGGTGAGAGTGAGGAGGGTTCGGCAGGAGCCTATGATGCCGCAGAGGGAGTGCATCGAGTGGAATAGGAACCATCCTGCGAAGGGGTCAGCTTGCGTGCGAAGTGGGAAGGAAAGACGTACCGAGCCATTGTGAACTCGTCTTGGCCATAGTCCCTACGTCCGCCGTGATACTCTTTACGCTCCTATACAGCTCATTCCCGTGCAAAGTCCTATGCATAGCATGCGCATTCGTCCTCGTATCAATCCTCAACTCGCGATACATGTGCAATCGCACATGCGGCAACAAGCTCTTGCACACCAACGCGCACCGAAACAAACTCCCCAATTCCGACGCAGCAGGTGATGAAAGGTGGGAGAGGATGAGGGAGAGGAGTTCGGCGGAGAGAGGGGAGAGGCGGTCGACGGGAACTGAGGGGGCCGGGGAGGGGGAGGGGACGACGATGGCTTTTTTGGAACGCTTGGGGAGGGGAGGGGGAGTGACGAGGGCGGAGGGGAGGGAGGCGGCGGCGGAACGGCGGGTGGTTGGAGCCATGAGAGCGGGGATAGGTGTTGCACGGCCGGGGTGAGTTGGTGGTTCCTGGGAGGGGAGGTGCTGGTCAGCGGGAGGTCTTGCGGTGCTCTGATTTGGTTCAGAAGGACGCGCTGAGAGTAAAGAGCAGGGGGGAGTAGGTCAACGTGTGCGTCCTCGTCAACAAGGGAACGCCGATTGGCCCTTCCCAGTGACCTTGTCCGCGCGCCCAGTGCTCTCCACCTCGACCTCCCGCGTACAGACAATCACCAGGCTATCCCAGCTCTCCACCGCAGCGAGAGGATCGGAAGGTGTCAGCTGTCCCGAGCCCCACCAGAGAGCACCCAGCGACTCCACAGCAACTCCCCGCGACATCCCCACCGCCGCCTAGCCGAAGAACGCTCCAATCGCACCTCTGATTGTGCTCACCTTTGCTTCCGAACGTCCTACGAGCTGGGAAGCTGGACGGGGTCGTCACCGTTCGCTAAGGAATGAGGTGGGGAATCCAAGAGGTGGCGGTGGGAGGTTCGGCGAGTCGGGTTGCTGCGGAGTATTGGCTGGCGGGTGCTAGAAGGAGCTTGGTTCAGAGTAGTCGAGTCGAGTGAGGTGGGGGAGGACAAGAAGGAAGCGCTCGCTGGCGAGTTGGCCTCTCCCTCCTCCCACTCGCCCCCAACGAACTCCTCTCAAACTGGCGCCTTCCTACCCCCGCTCCACTCTCCGCTCCATCCTCCGCACCTGGTCCCCCTCCTCAACCCTCTCCAAAGACTTTGACGCCCTCGCCTACCTCTCCTACCTCGCTTTCCTCCAACGCCTTGCCTCCGCTTCCAAAGCCGCTAGTCGAGACCAGGTGAAGGGGAAGACTGGGAAGGTGAAGAAGGGACGACTGGTGCTGGGAAGGAAGGAGGTTAGGAGGGCGAAGAGGGTGAGATAGCGTTGTTGTTTTGAGAGCGAGGGAGCTGATGAGTGGGTTGCAGGATGTGATGAGAGGGCTCAAAGCGTAGGGAATCTCAAGAGAAACCGTGCTGGATGAGCATGGGGAGCCATGGAGTGCGAGGTACGCTGGCACTGATCGTGTTGAGGCTAAGCTGACCCTCGCTCCACAGGACGCGTTAGGCCAAAGACGGAGCTGCCAGAGCGCACACGCACGTACGAGACGGGAGACACACGTTGTGGAGAAGTGGACACGCAGAACGAGCAGCAATCGACGACCGTCTCGCCATCATCTGCTTCGTCCCCCTCGCTCTCCTATCGCTCGAGCCCACACCTCTGACCTCGGCTCTCGTACCCCTGAGGCTGTACTATCGTTCCTTGCAGGCACGCGGACTCTTCTCTGCGTCTTTCCTGCTAGCGACGACGCGCTCAATCCCTTCCTTCCACTCCGCTTTCGCTCTGGCATCTCAACCTCCCTCCAGCACTCTAAGACTCGCTTCCAACTGCTCTGAACAACCCGCTGCTCCTGTATCATTCAATTCGCTATAACCTCCTGCGATAGCCGCTGAGTTAAGAGACGCGAGAGTTGCGAAGAGCAGGAAGATGCGAATTGATGCACAGGTTGCAACACGGACGCAAGCAAAACCAGGCGGGGAGCAGTGCGAGTAGAGCAGAGCAGAGCAGAGGCGAAGAAGAGGTTTGCTGTTCCTCGCTCTCGGAGAAAGAGGTGTGCGAGGATCCAGGAGCTGGCAGGAGCGCCGTGGATAAGCACGCCGGGCACAGCAGGGCTACCAGTCTGCCTTTCAGCTTATTGTACGTCTAAAGAGAGTCGGGAAAGCCGTGTCAAAGGACGAGGTGACGGTACAAGGACGATCAGGATCCCCGCCAGAACAGCTCAACAGTGTCGGGCTCCGTTCGCGTCTTTATCTCCTCCCACAAACACGTTCACCTGTCCTTCTCACTCAACTCTCCACTTAACGCTGCCAGACCAAGCGTGCGGCGCGTCTTGAGGCTGCAGGACGCCCTCCTCCTTCAGGCGCACGACCCCTCCTCACCGCCTCTCCCAACCGACCATGGCGGCCAACACCTCGACACCACCAGCAGTACTCAAACTCAACACGCGCGTAACAGTAGCAGCAGGCCCTGGGATCATCCGCTTCGTCGGGCAGACCTCGTTCGCGGCGGGCAAATGGGTCGGCGTCGAGCTCGACGCGGCGAACGGGAAGAACGATGGGAGCGTAGGCGGGAAGCGGTACTTTACGTGCTCAGAGGGACGAGGAATGTTTGTCAAGCCTGTACAGATCCGTCTTCTGAACGACGAGGACGAGATACGCGATGAGGTGCGTCTGCTGCTGTTTGTTGTCGTGTGGAGCTGACCCCGTCGCTTGCAGTCCCCTACGCCCTCCAAGCCGCCTTCTAGAGCACCCTCTCGCACCCTAGTCGCCAGCAACTCCCGCCCCACCAGCGCCGTCTCCCGCCCCAATACCACCTCCACGCGCCTCGTCCGACCCCCCCACCAGCACCCTCTCTCGCCCGTCCTCCGTCACCGGCACGCGTAGTACCTCCCCTCCCAAACCTCCTACAAGAAGTACCGTCATCGCCCCCCGTCTCGCCTCCCGAACCGTCTCTACCTCCAGCAGCTCCAGCACCTCCTCGACCCCTCGCATCCCATCCGCCCCGTCCACCTCTTCCACCCGCCCTCTTTCCCGCCTCTCCATCGCCCAAACACTCGCTCCACCTATGCCACGCGCTCTACCCCGCCCTTCCTCCCCTCGAAAGCTCCCTACCTCGACTTCGACTAACAACTTCGCTCCTCCGGCCGGAGGGACTCCTCGTGCGGGTCCAAGTATCGCTCGTCCGATAGGGGATGTAGCGACGCCAAGAGCGAGAAGCGCAGTAGTCTCTCCACCGCTTGTGGCGTCGGGGATGAGGAGGACGATGTCGAGCGGGTCGGTATTAAGTGCTGCGGGTAGTTTGATGAGCGAGGAGCCGCTGGAGGAAGAGGAGGGGATGTGGGAGGAGGGAGTGGAGGAGAAAGAGGACCCGTTCTCGCTCAAGGCGGTTGAGAGTAGGAAGTTGGCGGAGGCGGTGAGTGGCATGCGGAGAGGATCGAGGAGGAGCTGATTCTTGGACGCAGACGGTACCGAAGAGGGAGCATGAGGAACTGCAGGCCAAGCTCAGGATTCTCGAAGCGCGGAGAGCGGACGATCGGGAGCGGTTGAGGGAGGTCGATCGACTGAAGGAGGAGGCCGAGGAGTGGCTCAAGGTCCGGGAGAAGAGCAAAGGTGCGTCCCTGCTGCTGGCGCCAGACGCCGTGAGACCTAACGTGCTGGATCCTGCAGCCAAAATCATCGAGATGTCGACGGAGCTCAAGGACCTTCGCAAGCAGGTGCGCGCGTTCAATCCAGGGCATTTCGAGGAGAAGCTGATCCCTTGCGCGCAGAACAAGGATCTCTCCGCCGAGCGCGACACATTCGAGACCAAGTTCGAAGACCTCACGGACCAAGTCGAGATCAGTCTCATCGATAAGTGACATCGCGGAAGAGCGATTCGAGGCGGCGGAGAGTGCGCTGGAGACGGTCAAGGAACGCGTCGCGGAGCTTGAGGTCGAGGTCACAGTGCTGAGAGACGAGAATGGTGAGCTGGGATGCCTTTTCTGTGCGAGACGAGAGCTGACTGGTGTATCGCTAGCTCGCATGGAGGGTGCTGGGGAACACGAGCTGGCGCACGGCGGAGACGAGCCGCGCTCTTCTTTGGCTTTCGTACAACTCGAGAAGCAGAACGACCGACTCAAGGACGCTCTCGTTAGGTACGTTCGCCGCCACGATCTGTTGAACTTCCGCTGACTGCGTTCCCACTAGGCTACGCGACTTGACTTCCGAGACCGATGCCGAACAGCGACGCAGGATCTCCGACCTGGAGAAGGAGCTTGACCTCACCTCGGATCTCCAATGTGCGTCTTCTCCCCCTCCCAGCTCAGTTTTAGCTCATATTCCTTGCACAGCCATGTTCGACAACAACGCTGTCGAGCTTGAGCGCGCAGAAGAGCAAGTCGAGGATCTCAAGGCTCAGCTCGACGACGCTATGGGAGCCGAGGACATGCTCGAGCAGCTCACCGAGCGCAACCTGACCCTGAGCGAGGTAGGCGCTTGCTCTCAGCTTCTCGAATTCGCCAACTGATTTGCTCGTGCAGAAAATCGAAGAGATGCACGGCATCATCGAGGACCTCGAGGCGCTCAAGGAGCTCAACGACGAGTTGGAGGAGAACCACATTGAGACGGAGCGACAGATGCAGGAGGAGATCGGTGAGCTTTCTCGGTCCTGCTAGTCGTGCTTTCTACTCACGCCTCCTTCTCTATAGACCTCAAGGATCTACAACTACGCGACCAAACTCGCCGCGGCGAATCGCTCGAAGAAAGTCTCGCCGACTACGAGGCTACCATCGGCCAGTTCCGCGAGCTCGTCCTCAGCCTTCAAGGGTGCGTTGTGCTTGTCCACTCCCAAGTCGCGGTCGCTAATCCTTCTTCGCAGTGACCTCGAGCAACTCCGCTATCATCAAGCGAGCCAGCAGACGGAATCACAGTCCCTCACGTCCCAATCTCAAGCGATGCTCAACCTTAACCTCAAGCTCCAGTCGTCGGTCCTCAAGGGCCAAGTCAAGACGATTGACCTCGAGCTGCGCAAGCTCGATGCGATGCAGGCGGTCGAGCACCTGGCCATCATGAAGGTTCGTCGTCTGCCCCTTCGTATAGGTAGAAGCTGATAGTGGCTTCACAGCCGTACCTCCTGCCGGCTTTCTTCGAGGACGACAGCGACGCCGTCGAGTCGCTCCTCTTCTTCGAGCGACTGGCGTACAAGGCCGATCTCGTCAGCATGGTCATCGAGCAGAAGCACAACGTCGCCGAGAGCCTCAACACTACCGTTCCTGAGAACCTCGTTGGCATCTGCGAGGTGAGTTGTTCGCCTCCAGCTCTTGATGCAGAGGCTGATCTTCAACGCGCCAGACTCGGGCGAAACTCGCCCGGCTCTCCGCTCTCAACAAGCGTTTCGCCGCTCAGCTCAAGCGGTGCAGCCCGGAGCTGTTCCTCAAGATGGGCAGGATCTACCACGAGGTCTCGGGGACGGAGAAGCGTATCGACTCGTTCGTCGAGTCGCTGCGCAAGGAGGAGCTGCGCGAGGTCGAGTGCGGTCGCGAGGTCGATGGGTACGTCGTGCTCCTCTTCTTTCATGTCGCATTGCTAATGGCTGTCGCAGGTTCATCGCTCAGGCCGAGCACCTGGCGGAGATGCATCTGCAGGAATCTCTGCTCGACCTCGCTGAGCGAGAGCACTCGTACATCTCCGCTCTCGATCTCGACTTTGATACGATCGCAGCTGCGGCGGGATTCACGAAGCAGGCCCTAGCGATGATCAGCAAGGATCCCGGTACGCCTCCTCGCTCTCTCGACCTTCGTACAGCCGTACAGCGCTGACTTTCGCTCGCAGATGTCCTCATAGAGATCGGAGATGCCAACCTCGACGACTTGCTGTTCAAGCCTCTTCAGCACCTCGTCAACCAGGCTCGCAACTCAAAAGTCATCACCAAGTACGCCCTCCATCCCTCCTCGCGCGAACCACTACTCACACCCGATTTGCAGGAAACTCCTTCGAAGACTGGACGACCTCGTCGCCAACTCCTCGGCTCTCAGCGCCGAGCACGCTCAAGGCTTCGAGACCCTTGCCTACAACAGTTCTGCAATCGCCACCGCCGCCGCCAAGGTCCGTTCTCCGTTCTCCCCACCCATCCCTGCTGACACCGTCGCAGCTCGCATCCGACATCGCGCACTACTGCTCCGAAGTCCGTACCTCGAAGCGGCCCTTCCAGGTCACCACTATCCTCGCTATCGCTCAAGAAGTAGCTGCGACCGAGCTAGGAAAGCAGACGCCGCGACCACTGGACGAGATCAGCGCGTTACTGGGCCAGCTTTCGCAGGATATCGGAACGACGTTGGCGGCGGCTATCGATCCGGAGCATGTGCTCAAGTGTGAGTTGTCGTTTCGGCTCGTTGAGAGAGCATGGCTGATGCGAGAGCAGTGGCATATGCGCCGCCGTGGATTGAGAGGGTCAAGGAGTTGCAGTCGAATGCGGCGATCAATGGAGATGCGGAACGAAAGGTCGTCAAGCTTAACGAGGAGATGCGGGACCTCGTGCGCGAGATGCGAACCAAGGTTCGTTCCTCTCGTGCGGTTATTCGAACTCCGCTGACTCACTTTCGTGCGATAGGATCAATCGTACCAGGAGAGCGCGGTCAAGATCGAGTTGATGGAGAAGCGGATGGAGTCGGTCAAGAAGCAGGCGGAAGCGATTACGGAACTCGAGGGCGAGCTCGTCAAGTCCAAGAAGCAGGAACGGGCGTACGAGGAAGCGATTGAGACGCTTCAGGGGGATCTCGATACGATGGAGCAGGAGAACAATAAGCTCAAGCAGAGCGCTTCTGTCGCCGATAAGCAAGGTGCGTCCCTCCTTCTTCACCTCGCGCGCCGTCGCTGACTTTGCGACTAGGGACGACGCCTGCGCCAGGAGAAGGCGAAATCGTCAGCTACGAAGGCAACATGGAGACCTCTCGACTCATCGAGCAGATCGACGCCCTACGCGGTGCCGTTCGTTTCCTTCGCTCCGAGAACTCGTACCTCAAATCTCAAGACCTCCTCGCAACCCTCGACGCTCTACCCACCTACTCCCTCCCTCTCCCTCTACCCGAACCCACCGGCCTTCCCTCCCTCCCCACGCCCCCCTCTTCAGACCCCGACATCGTTCGTCGGGCGTTCGCTGCCGAGTCGAAACTCCTTCTCAGGGAAGCTCGAGTGCTCTCTGCGACGCCGAGAGTCGTGGACCTCTCCCTCGTTCGAACGGGAGGCAAGTGGGGGCCGAGTGCGAGGAGGCCGGAGAATCAGTGGTGGGCGGAGAAGGAGAGGGTGAGGAGTTTGGGGAGGAGGGTCGACAAGCTTTGGGCGATGAGACCGGTGGCGTTGGTGGGGGTTTAAGGACGTTGTTTAGATACCATTCTGTTTGCATTTCGCATACCCTTCTTATGATATGAGGCAGCATCTGGTGGGCCGTCTTGTTCGGCGTTCCAGGTTGCGAGCCAGGTTCGCTCGGAATGTGCGCTTTCGGTGGTCTCAAGTGGACCCTTCTCTACAGCGTACGTGATATGCTACACTGTAGTAAACACGGGAAGTGTTCGCTGCAGTAAATACGAGCCCCCCAGGCTGAGCGGGGAACGAGGAACTGCGCATTCTGTTCGAGTCTCTTGGCCTTGGCTCGTCTCCTGCCTCCTTCTCTCCTTCCTACCCAGGGCTGAACTCACTCCTCCGCCTCGTCAGCCCGTCCTCACACCCAGCTTGCTCACGCTCCTCCCGCCGTCGCCCTCGTCAAAGCTCACAGCGTCCTCGTTTGCGCGCCAGGCCGTCTTGGAAAGAGATCATCGCGGGTTGGTTCAGAGGTGAGTGGCGTTGGCTCAAGGCAAGACGGGAGTGAGAATTGGGAGAGGGTGGCGTGGGGCAGAGAAGCGGGGGCCTGCCTTTGAAGCCGTTGACCCGAAGGAGGTGCTGCTGCTAGACTGCGCTGCAACACGGTGGCTTCTCGAGACCTCGAGGAGAAGCTAATCTCGTCTACGCAGGTCCACAGCTCTTCTCCCGCCTCGGCACACTCTTTTCGAAGGACCCCGACTGAAGGAATCGCCGCCAACTCTTCATCTTCTTTCGCGTGAGTGCCACTTCTGCAGGCTAGCCCTGGTTCCGGGGAATGGTGGAAAGAAATGGCAGAGGGAGGGACGGTACAGGCAGCTGGGGAAGAGCGGTGCGGTAGCCGTCTCAGACGTGGAGTCTTTGCTGGCGCGAGGGAGGTGCTGTTGCGTCTTGACAGTTCAGCTTCTCAAGCTTCCATCGACGACGGCGCTGACCTTCTTTCTCCCTTTACCCCCTCTAGCGCACCTCACCCCATCCCTTTTACAACCTCCTCGGGAGCGCCGACCTCTCCGCGTGCGCGCAGTCCACAGGAGCCCTCTCGACCACCTCCCCTTTCCTCCCATGCGATCCTCCTCACGCCCACCCCTCCCCCTCCTCTTCCTCCTCTCCCTCCTCACCTCCACCGCCTTCTGCACCCCCGCCCCCGCCGAAACCCTTTCAGCAGCCCCACCTCACGGCGGCTTCCACCTCCCCCTCCATCACCACAACCGGCGCGCAGATCCCGAAGGCGTGAGGTCCTGGGCATTAAGGGAGAAGGGGAGGATGCAGGGGAAATATGGGCCGGAGGGAGAGGTGCGGAGAGAGAGGAGGGCGGAGACGGCGCTCAGTACGGCGGGAGTGGGAGCGGCGACGGCGACGGCGACGGGAACGGCGACGGCAGCGGCGGCGAGCAGTGCGAATACGACGCTGCCGGGGAACATGGTGGGGCTAGTGCAGGTGTCGAATTTTGAGGCGGATCTGTGAGTGTCGTTTCGTTGGCGGAGACTCCGAGGGTCGGTGCTGATCGGGCGACCTCGCTCGCAGTGAGTACTTTGCGCAAGTAGGCGTGGGAGTTCCTCCACAGTATATGAACGTCATCCTCGATACCGGGTTCGTTTCCACCGCTACATCCCTGCGCTCGACCTCGCTGACAGCCTCGCGTCGCAGTTCCGCCGATCTCTGGATCGCCTCATCAGCCTGCACAGACCTGACCGGCTGCACCGACATTCCCACCCTGAACGTCTCAGCCTCAACTAGCGCCTTTGACACGGAGAGCGCATTCAGCGTTCGGTACGGCAGCGGTTCTGCGAGCGGCGACGTCTGGCAGGATTTCGTCAGCCTCGGCGGGTACAACGTTAGCTCTCAAGGCTACGCGCTCGTCGACACCGTCTCGACTGGTCTTCTAAGCGGGAACATCTCAGGACTCCTGGGTTCGTCCCTCCTCCTCCTCTCTGAGCACTCCTGACTCCCATTCTCGCAGGTCTCGGATTCCAAACCCTCGCTGCGTCCGGCGTGACACCCTTCTGGCAGAACCTTTTTCAAGCCGGCGTCCTCCCCTTCCCCGGTTTCGCCTTCTACCTCACCCGCTTCTCCAACATCTCCACCGCCGCCTCCGTCGAACCCGGCGGATCTCTCACGCTCGGGTACCTCAACGAAAGCCTGTACGAGGGCGAAATCAACTACGTTCCGATACCGGAGAGGCAGGAGAGCTATTGGCTCATTCCGCTGGAAGGGGTGAGGGTGAATGGGACGAATGTGACTGAGGGGAGAGGGAATGTGGCGATTGACACGGGGACGACGTTGATTGGGGGACCGGCGGCGGTGATTAGGAGTTTGTATGCGATGATTCCGGGGGCGGCGCCGGCGACGGGGGATTATGTTGGTGAGTCCTGCTTCGGTCGTGAGGAGGGAGGGAGCTGATGCGCGCCGGCAGGTTACTACTCGTATCCTTGCGAGTCGAAAGTTAATATCAGCATGGCGTATGGTGGAGTCGTACGTTTCTCGCTTCGCTTGAAAGCAGGCGCTGATCTCTCGAACGCAGTTTTACAACATGACCTCGGACGACTTCAACCTCGGCGCTTTCGGAAGCACCAACAACGTCTCCACCTGCCTAGGCGCCTTCTTCGACCTCTCCCTCTCCTCAACCTCTCGCATCTCCTGGGTCGTACGTCGCTCGCTCCCTCTCCCTACCCCGCTAACGCCCTCCCCAGATCGGCGCCGCATTCCTCAAAAACGTCTACTCAGTCTACCGCGCCTCCCCACCCTCCGTTGGTTTCGCCCTCCTCTCCAACGGCACCTCCTCGCACAACACCACGCGAGGGTACGGGAACCTCACTGGACTCCCTGGGGGCATCTTTGGGCCCGAGGGAGTGTTCGAGACGCAGGTTCCGGCGAATACGGTTACGACGGCGATCGAGGCGGGGCAGACGGTTAGTAGGACGGACGTCTCGGGGGCGGTGAGAGTGGTGGGAGGGTGGGTGGCGTTGCTGGGTGTGGGGGTGGGGCGTGCTGTGGGCGTAGGAGTGATATAGACACTATGTTTTTGGGAGAGGAGTGGGCTGGTGTGCGTGAGAGTGGAGAGCAAGGGAGAAGTGACGAAGAGCGGTTTCTGTGTGCGAGAGGGGGAGGAGCAGGCGCGAAGGCACGAAAGACGCAGAGTTGAACTTGCGGCGCCGTCTCTTCCGACTGTCTCCTCCCACTCCTCCTGGTCAACAGCACGAGTGGTTCTTTGCCTTGCAAAATACCTCTCAGCACGACACGGTCGGCGTGCCTGCGTCTTCGACCCCCGCCCTCAGCTGCTCCTCGAATGCGCCACGTCGCCCTCTCCAACTTGCATCTCCCAGCGCCACCTGCTCACGACTCTTGCGCGCGCACAAAACATCTCGAGCGCGCGGACAGAGCGGCACGCACACCGGGGTGATGGCGGGACGACACGTCGACGGTTCCTTGAGGGCGGGGACCTGGAGCTCAGCCCGTCCGCCCGCCCGAATCAGCTCGTGCCTCGCTTCCAGTGCTGACCCCTCGAGCGATGTGCGTCGACGTGCACCTCAGCCGATCTCACATTGCTTACATTTACCATTTTGCGGCGCCCCGTTCTATTGGGTTATCGCGATCTGGAGATTCGCTCTTCCCGCTTTCGGCTGGCTCCAGCTGTCCAGGCAGCGCGGTGGAGCCTTGGCCACTTCCCGCCTCGCTATCTGTACTCGACCGTTGAGAGAGTACGGGAGTGCCTGCGAGTCTCGGCCGTGTAGAACACTAGCGCCTTTCGCACAGGCATCGCTCGAGGAGTAGAGGACCTCGTCTCCCGCTGCTCTCTTCTCCTTACCTTACGCCTCGTTCGACATGCTCTTTTCTATCCCTGCTATCACGCTCCTCCTCGCTTCCGTCGTCTCCGCTGCTCCTCCTCCTCAGGCAGCAGTGGGAAACCCTCGTACTTGTGGATCGAGCAATGCGGTCGATCCGGACGTCGAGGCCCTCATGTGCGTTTAAACGTTTACGATCCCTTTGTTTTCCCACCTCGTGAAGCATGCTGACCTCCTACTTGTAGTGCCAACGGTGTTGGAAAGATTCAGCGAGGACGGAAGCTGGGTCTCGAGAAGAGGGCCGCTGCCCTGAACATCGTCACTTACTTCCACGTCGTCAGGGCGGATACCAGTGAGTACCGTTCGTTGTTTTAGAGCTCGCTAACTGACGAGATTTGCGTGATTTAGCCGTCGCTGGAGGAAACGTTCCTCAGACCCAGGTCGACGCGCAGATGGCGACGCTCAACAGCAACTGTGCGTCGCAGGTTCCTGGTGCTTGAGTCGAGCTCAACTAACGCTTCTTTCCTGCTCGCAGATGCGGGTTACGGCTTCACGTTCAGGTACGTCGTCCTCGGTGGAATCTCGAAATCTCGCAACTCACGTCTTCTTCCTTCAGCCTCGCCAACCTCACGCGTACCACGAACGCCGACTGGTTCGCCAACGCTGGTCCTGGCAAGTGCGTCTCAATCCCCTCGTACACTCACAAAATCCCCTGGCTGACGTCCATCCTCCAGCACGCAGCAAACCGCGATGAAGGCTGCCCTGCGCCAGGGAGGTGCGGGAGCTCTTAACCTCTACACCGTCGGCTTCAAAGCTGGCTCAGGAGCAGGACTCCTCGGTTACGCGACGTTTCCTTCGAGCTACGCGAGCAGGCCCAAGGACGACGGTATCGTCAACCTGTTCTCATCGCTCCCTGGAGGGACCACGGCCAACTACAACCAGGGCAAGACGGTGACTCACGAGGCTGGTCACTGGCTCGGTCTCTACCACACTTTCCAGGGTGAGCTTCGCATTCCTCTTTTTTCGAACGTACACCTACTGATCTCGTTTGTAGGAGGATGCAACGGAAGCGGTGACTACGTTTCCGACACTCCTGTAAGTTTCTCGCTACCGAGCTCTGCGCCGATCATGAACTGACTTTCTCTTCGCTGATCTCAGGCTGAAGCCTCGTACGCTTTCTCCCTCAATTTCCATCCTCGCTCTCGATGCTAACCAGCTCTTCTCAGCCCCGCCTCCGGATGCCCCGTCAACGTGAGCTCTCTCTCCCCCTCCCTTCCTCAGCTCCTTCGCTGACCCATTCGTCAATCAGAGGGACACCTGCCCTCGTTCCGCTGGACTAGATCCCGTTACGAACTACATGGACTACTCTTACGACTCTTGCATGGACCGCTTCAGTCTCGGTGAGTCCTCTCGCTGCCGGAATGGATTGCTTTGGACGCCGCTGACGCCTTCTTTGACGCGCAGGTCAAGCCGATCGTATGCTTGCTCAGGTTCGCCAGTACCGTGGCCTTTGAACGGAAGCTGCGTCACGGTAAAAGAGGGAGGGAATGGATTAGGGCGAGGGATGTTGGAGCAGGTTGAGTGCGTGCGAAGACTCGGAGGAGCGAGACGGGATTGTTGTTGTCGAGGTTATTTAACGGGGAGAAAGGATAACGAAGACTCGCGGTATGAAATGAATGAAGTAGGAATCACCATGCATGATGCTCTCGAAAGGAGAAGTACTCGGGCTGGACTAGAATCGAGAAAAGACTCCCAGGAGCTTCAAGTTCCTTGACTCATGCTTCTACACGACTGCGTCTAGGCCACTCTCACCTTTACGCCTGCGAGCATTTCGTGCTTGCTGGCGCCAACCAACCCGCCGGCGACGCTGATGCGCTGGCCCCACCGGCCTTTCTCGGAGACACTTTTTACATTTCTCGAGATTGCTCGTCACCTCGCTCGCTCGCAGTCGAAATCACGTTTTACGAGAATTGAGCATCGCGGGTCGGTTGGTGGACACCCCGTGTGGAGTGGCGGTGGCGATGGCGGAGGCCGGGAGCGCTTCGCCCCAGGCTGGCTCGGTCGGCTGGGAGATCTTGCCCCGCCAGCCAGTTGCTGTTCTCCCTGACGTGCTGGTTGATAACAGAGCTGCCGAGGCGTTTCGACCTGCGACCCTGAGCTTTTCTCTATCACTCGCAATGTTGCTTCCCCGCTCTCCGGTACCAGCCAAGGCTTCGCAATCTTCCCACCGCGCGGACGCCAGCCGCCTTGGCAGCTCTCGTGTAGAGTTTGAGCGTTGCTATCTACGCTCACTAATCCTGCGGTGGGCACGGGTTCAGCTTCTGGTGGCCGAGAGAGCCGCCACGGCGACACTAGCTCCCTCGCACCTTGCGAAGGCTTTGCTCGAGCACCTCCCTCTTCTCTGCTCTCTTCTCTTGACTTATCCTATTCACCGACATGCTTTTTCGCATCTCGACGATCAGCTTGCTCCTCGCGACCCTCATCTCAGCTGCTCCTGCTCCGCAGGCAGCGGTTCCCAACCCACGGACTTGCGGAACGAGCAACGTCGTTGACATTGACGTCGAAGCGCTCATGTGAGTCCGCAACATCATTTCGCTCGTATTTGGAACGCTGACATCGGATTATAGCGCCAACAGCGTTGGGAGGATCCAGCAGAGTCGGAAGCTCGGTCTCGAGAAGAGGGCTGCTCCCCTCAACATCTTGACCTACTTCCACGTCGTCAGGGCGGACGAGAGTGAGTTCCTGCCCTCTTAATGGGTTTCAAAGCTAAAGGCGTCGTGTCTCCAGCGTTGGCAGGAGGAAATGTCCCTCAGACGCAGGTCGACGCTCAGATGGCAACTCTGAACGACAATTGTGGGTTATCGCACGACTTGACGAGTATTTTGACACTCAGCTGATGCACTCTCGACGTTTCCAGACGCCGGATTCGGTTTCACTTTCACGTAAGGACCATCTCCCCGGACCTCTAAATCTCGCAGCTCACTCGCTCCCTTTTCTTCCTCGCCTCCTTCTCTTCCCTTAGCCTCGCAAGCCTCACACGTACTACCAACGCAGACTGGTTCAACAACGCCGGACCCGGAAAGTTCGTCCGCTTCTCCCCCCGATGATTTGCCAAGCTGAAATTCCGCCACTCTCCTCCAGCTCCCAGCAGACCGCCATGAAGACCACTCTCCGCCAGGGGAACGCCGCCGCGCTCAACCTCTACACCGTCGGCTTCAAATCAGGTTCCGGTGCAGGCCTCTTGGGCTACGCGACGTTCCCCTCGAGCTACGCCCGCAACCCTCAGGACGACGGGATCGTCAACCTTTTCAGCTCGCTACCAGGCGGATCGACGCCTAACTACAATGAGGGAAAGACGGTGTCGCATGAAGCTGGTCACTGGCTTGTTCGTACTTTCGTCGCAAGCTCGCTCCGCATTTCGCTGATGTTGGTTTCTTCTCGCGAACAGGGTCTCTTCCACACTTTCCAGGGTGAGCTTGATGGCGTCTCACCGCTACAAAACCTGCTGACACTCTCTTCTACCTTCAGGTGGATGCTTTGGAAGGGGAGACTACGTAGCTGACACTCCGGTGCGTTTTTCTCGCTACCGAAGCCTCTCGCGAAACTGACCGTGCTCTCCTCAATCCCAGGCGGAAGCCACGTAAGTTCTCTCTCTACGTGCTCTTCTCACGTATCTTCCTAACAATTTTCCTCTAGCCCCGCTTCCGGTTGCCCTGTCGGCGTAAGCTCCTCCCCACAGGATCACGGCATCTCTCCGCTAACTCGGGTTTCGCCACCAGAAAAACACTTGCCGCCTCTCTGAGGGACTTGACCCTATCGAGAACTACATGAACTACTCCTACGACGCTTGCATGGACAGGTTCAGTCTCGGTGAGTCCTCTCGCTCCTTGGAATGGTTGATTTGGACACCGTTGACGCCTTGTTTAACCCGCGCAGGTCAAGCCGATCGAATGCTCGCGCAGGTCCGCCAATACCGTGGCCTTTGAGCGACGATAAAGAGCGCAGCGGGAGACGAGGAAGTGGAGAGAGGGCGTGCGAAGCGCAGGAGGTTGAGTTGTTGTTGTCGAGGCTGTCTGAGGAGGAGGGGAGCAAAGGAACGCGTGCAGAAATCAAAAGAACAGACTACTTGGTGTGCCTCAGGAAGAAGGACAGTAGGAACACGCTCAGAAAAGGTTCTCAGCCGAGCGCGTCAGCTCGAGAGGGAGGTCGGCTAGCGATCGACTTTCGCAGTCTGTCCCCCTCCCTCTTCTCTCCCTCGCCCACTCCTCCCCCACAGCACACAGCGTGCCGTAGAAGCTCACCCACCGACCTCTTCAACCCCAGACAGCCCGCCCGCTCCATCCCCGGCCGCCGACGAGCTCGATTCCCCACCAGTACGTCCCCCTCCTTCCGCCTCGGCTTGAGCGCGCCGCTGAGAGCTGGACTAGACCCACCGTAGTGCTAGCGCGGTCGACCAGCTCCAGCGCACCGCCAGCGTGTTCCCTCGCTCGACTCTGACCAACTCGCTCCCCCACAGTGACGTCTCTCCGCTGGCCCTCCCCTCTCTCCAACCTCCTTCGCCACGCCCACTCCAAGCCCCTCCCCTCCCGCCCCTTCTGCCGCCTCCTCTGCACCTCCACGCCCACCGCCACTCCCCGCGCTACCTCCTTCCTCACCTCCTACCGCCTCGCCCTCGCCCTCGCACTCCCCGTCGCGGCTGTCGGACTACCTTTCGCGGGATTTGGGAGCGAGAGGAAGCTGCAGTGCGCAAGTGATAGGACGTACGCTGCGCCGCCTACGGTGGAGGCGACTGGTGGAGAGCCGGTGCCGGCGGAGAGCATCCTCAGCTTGAGGGACATGGGGTTTGGAACGGTGTCGGGCGTCTGTGTGGGAATCTTCGTTAAGAAGGGATTAAAGGTGAGCTGGGAGCTGCGGCGCTGAGCTGGAGAACTCGAGCTGATGTTGGTTCGTCAGGCTGTTGCGTTCGCGCTCGGAGGAGTGTTCGTGCTCCTGCAGGTGCGCTCTCTCGCTCCCTTCCTCTCCACTTTACTGACCCATTGATCAACAAAAGTACTTCTCCTCACGTTCCTTCATCTCCATCAACTGGGGCGCCCTCACCTCCTCCTACGACTCTTTCATCACCAAGCGTGCCGGCCCCTCAGCGAGCGCGGGAGGGAACCGCGTCGTTGGCTTGTGGGGATGGTTCATTGACTTTGTTGGAGCGAACGTACAGAGTCGTGCGACTTTCGTGGCGGGGATTATGCTGGGGTTCCGGCTGGGCTGAGGGGGGTGGCATTGGAGCGAGGAATGTACAGAAGAGTTGAATCGGGGTTGAGGAGAGAGGTCGATGCCTGCTTCGTTGTGATTTCTGCTTGGAAGTCTTGCGAGCGCTCCTCGCGCCTCTGGTGAGGAATCGAGAGGATGGAGCGAGACTGAGCGTCAAGAGCTGTTCGCAACATTCTTTCGGGACTCTTGCCCTTTCTCCACCGCCCTCTCGAAGGATCCTACGACCCTTGAGATCTCTAGCTGCATGAGCAGCAGTGTCACCGCTGCAGACTATACGAGAGCGTGTCCCGACTCGGTAGCGAAAAAGACGCTTTCGCTGTGAACGGTGATTCACTCAGCTTACGACGCCCGATATCTCGAAGCGAACTCTCAGCGTTCCCCTCCCCGTCCTCACTGGTTCCCAACTCAAGCGCAAGACGGCACATCATGTTAACAACACTACCCATCCGCCCAATCATCATCACTCTCCACCACCCTCCTCCTCTCCTTCTTCCCCCCCATAACCACCTCCCACCTCTCCTCCTCTCTACTCCAAACCATCTCTCCCTCCCCTCTCGCCTCCCTCTCCCTCCACTCCCAATACCCCTCCCTCTCCCCGCTCCTCACCCTCTCAATCTCCTCCTCGAACGCCACGAGGACGCGCACGAGTTCATGACCGAGGAGAATACCTCGCCCGGCCATGACGCCGAGATGATCTTGCAGTTCGGGGAGGAGGGAGAAGTGGGAGACGAGAGGGGCGAAGAAGGTCCAGCAGGCTTTTTCGCGGAGGAAGACGAGGGAGTGGCTGGGAAGGACGTTAGGAGAGGAAGCGAGGAAGAGGGGCGGACGAACGGGTTGAGCAGGCAGAAGCGGCAGTAAAGGCGCTGGAGGAAGATGGTTCGGGTCTTGAGCGATCTTGCGCGAGGAGGATCTGCGCGGAGGGTCAGCTACAGCTACAAAGGGTGGAGGGAAGAGAACGCACGCGGTCTCGATCGCTAAACAGCTCGCGCAACGTCCTCGAATTATCCTCGTCCGAATCATCGAACTTGTCCCTGTGCTTCTCGCCCTGCGCATACGGGAGTCTCGTCTACAAAACTTACGCATCAGCTCCAATCTCCTCCCTCCCTCGCAGGACGTACCATGAGATGATACCCCGGGCCCGATCTTGGGCACCGTGACCACCTTCCTCCGCCCCCTCATCCTTCCTCCATCCGGTATCCACCCCTTGCGCACTTCCCCGTCCAGTTCCAGCCTCCGCTCCAACGCTTCCATCCCTCGAATGGTGACCCACTCTTCTCCCTCAAGCGAATTGCGCACCGTCGACCCGCTCCAGTGGATAGAGATCTCAGCTCGCGCGCCTGCGGGGAGATTTTGCTCTCCTTCGAAGGGCGTGCGAGCGGAGGAGGAGAAGATGAAGGTGCCGTGAGGGGTGAGGAGAGGGAACGAGGCGGAGAAGGAGGTGAGGCGGTCGCTGATCTCGTACTGCAGAGAAAGGTCTTCGGCGTTCTCGAAAAGAGAGGCGGGGAGGGTGAAGGTGTGGTTGGAGTGGGTAGGGACGAGCTTGAGTTTGGTGAGAGATTCGGAGGGCGCGATGCGGAAAGTGGTTAAGAAGGTTCGCTTGAACTTGAAGACGTCGGTCGCGAAGACGATGACGGTAACTTTGTAGTCGATTGAGGTCTTTTCCTCCGAAAAGTCGGACTTGGGGAGGTAGATAGCGTCGAGGAAAGTGTCAAACGACTTGTCGAGTCGACTGGTGGACGGAAAGCTAGTCAGCGACGACGGCAGGCCAATCTGGAAAGACGCACCAAGTCTTGACGCTCGCTTCCGGATCCGGATCCCCCGACCACAGTCGCTCCAACCTCGCCTGTACCGGACCCTTCTTCTTCCCCAGCTCGACCTGCTCATCCACCACCTCCCTCCCCTTCCCCTTCTCCCTCTTTCGCTCAATCACCTCCGCCTCCACACCTATTTCCTCTCCCTCCTCTCCCTCCTCGTCATCCACAAAGTCCTCCACCTCCCTCGCCCCTAACCTTCTCACATCCGCAAGGACCTCCTCGTCCGAATCATCGCTAATCACCACCACCTCAATCGGTGCTTTGCGGCGCGGTCGAGGAGGGACCTCGCTCTCGCTTGTGATGTGCGCTCGTTTAATGGGAAGGCGGGAGAAGGATGGGGCGGGGGTGAGGAGTTGGCTTGTGGTGGAGATGGAGGGGCGAGGTCGGAAGGGACGGGAGGAGGGTGGCGAGTGACGGGGGAGGGAGGACTGGGAGGGACGAGGGCGCGATTGGTGAGACTGAGGTAGTGCAGC
This sequence comes from Glaciozyma antarctica PI12, assembly GCA_002917775.1. Classification (NCBI taxonomy): domain Eukaryota; kingdom Fungi; phylum Basidiomycota; class Microbotryomycetes; order Kriegeriales; family Camptobasidiaceae; genus Glaciozyma; species Glaciozyma antarctica. Next base: position 480,081 of record KZ627147.1, on the reverse strand, counting down.
GGAGACAGGACGGGATGGGCCTGGAGTCGGGAGCGTGCGTGTGCTCGTTTGACTGGGTCCTGCGGAGGCGGAGCTCGAGAACTGTCGTCGGGGGAGGGCGGGGAGCGCGAACGCCGTCGAGGGAGGAGAGGTGGAGGAAGTCGTCGTTTTCAACGCGGGGTTCGTCCTCCATTTCTTCTTTGCCGGTGTAGGGATCTTGGTCGAAGGATTTGGAGAGAGAGAGGTCGCCAGGAGGGGGTGCCTTGGTGGATGGAATGCGGGAGACGTCCGAGAGGGATCCGCCGGGAGATGGTCAAGGGGCGAGTCGAGAGGCGAAGTATCCGCTCGCAAGGACGTTGGCAGAGCGTTGTGGTGGCCTAGCGGAGACGGAGGGCGTCCCATCGAGAGTAGAGGTCGACGAGCGAACGTCCACCTGGTGCGCTCCTCCCGCGCGCAGTCCCTCGACCCGACCTCCCATCCGCGCTTCCTCTCCCCCCCTTCGACCCCCAGATCCCCCAGCTTCGATCCACCTCCCCTCATCCTCGCGCGGACCCCCTTCTCGACCTCCGACCTTCCACACTTCCTTCTCGGAGGCGGAACCTGGTTCGCGCGTCCGTTTTCGCGCAGTGAGAGGGGCGACGGGGGTGAAGTGGGAGGAGCGTTGAGGGGGGTGAGGATTGTGCGCCATGCCTCAGAGGAGCTGCAGGGGGAGGAGGGGGTCAGCTGCGGCGTCCTCCGCTCGTCCACGCCTTGCCACCGCCCGCGGCAGTTGGATAATCTGCTGAAAGACGCGAGCAGGCGTGGGGGGTTCACCGCCGCGCCTGGTGCTGCTCCTGCACCTCGTCCGACCACGGCACTCCCCTCCCTCCACACCCCGTCTGCCCTACTTTCCCCTGCCCACCGCCCCTGCTTCCACCAGAAGAAAAGAAGACGGACCTATCTACTGCGTCGCACCTGAGCACCCTCCCAACGTCGCGACTCTCCGAGTGCTCCTCCCGTCCAGCTGTGTGATGCCGCTTTCTGTCGCAACGAGGGAGGAGCGGTTGAGGGCTCTGCGGCTCGCGGCCAACTGGAGATGAGCTTGAAGAGATTCGAGTCTCGTTCGTGAGCACAGGAGGGCGTTGTTGTCGTGAAGTCGAATCGAGAGCGAAGGCGAAAGCAAGACGCGACTTGCTGTTCTCGACAGAGCAACAGTACAGCTCCAGTACAGCTCCGCGCAGCTCTCCTACGAGCTCCCAGTCCACCGAAGCACAAGCCAACAGCCCTTATCCATCTCCGCGTCCGCCCAACATTATCGCACATGCACCCCCTCCTCCCTCTCCACCTGCCTCTACACCTTCCCAGCCGCTCCCTGCCCACCATACCCCACATCATACCCCTTCCCAGCCTGCACAGCTCCTACCTGCATCTGCTGCTGTCCCGCATAGCCTCCTCCTCCCCCAAAACCTCCTCCCCCAGCCCCTCCTCCTCGAGGCGCCTCAGGCTGTACAGGCCCGACGATCGGTACGGACCATTCTGCGTCGCAAGGACTTGAGTTTAGTTAGTGGGGAGAGGGGAGGAGGGAGGAGGGGCGAACGACAAGTCCGGCACTGCGTTCGTCATTAGCTCGACTCGGAGGGAGGAGGAGAGAGGGGGGGACGTACGAACCAGATCTCCTTAGTCCCCAACGGAATCTTTCACCCTCATCAGCCCTGCTCCCAACCCAATATCTCATAACGCACGAGAGGGACATAGCAGAACTACCCCCTCATCAGCTCCCGCGCAAGGAGGGAGAGGCGGGACGCACCTCGAACCATTTCTTGTTCTTGCAAGGCTCGACGCTGGGATTGTGGCACCGCTGTTCTCCACGCGGTCAGCGTCCTGGTGTGGAAAGGGAGGACTAGGCGTACGGGACAGACGCGAGTGTCGGTGCCTTCTTGGGAGATCCTGCGTGGGGATTAGCTGTGGCGTGCGGGCGGGTGGTAGGGCGGGACGGAGAGGGAGGGTGGAGCGGGAGGGCGGTGAGGGAGAGGAGGTGAGAGGATGGAGGATGGAAGGGACGGACTTGGAGGGACAGCCGTACTGCGTCATTCGTCGTGGAGAGATCAGAATCGCGCGAGGTGGAGGAAGGGGATACGCACGACGAGGGGAATGAAGACTGAATCCTGGTGTCAGTGCCAGGTCGAAACGGAGGGGAGAGACTTACGGCACATCCTTGGATGAGTACGGTGAGGCAGGAGGAGAAGAGGTCGGAGTCGAAGTTTAGGGGTCAAAAGGTGGACGCTCCATCTCTCCCGTTCTCCTTCCTCCCTCTTCCTCTTTCTCTCCAGTTCAGGATGTCAAAAACGAGCACAGCTGAGTGACAAGCAGATCCACGACTCGCACCAGGAGGATTTCAGGAACGAGCGAAGTCAAAAGCTGCATTTCTCGAAAAACAAGCCCCTCGACGTCGCCGCCCAATCTACAGACCTCCTCGCTCCTCCTACTGCTCGCTCGTGAACACGGCCGCCATGCCCATCCCGCTTCCTATGCACATGCTCGTGACGAAGACTGCAGCGACGCATCAGTACCGTCGACCCTGAGCGAGGAAGGACCGGACTCACTCTTCGCCCCACTCCTCTTGGTCTCGCTGTACGCCGTCGCAACCTGCCTCGCTCCCGTCGCTCCAAGAGGGTGTCCGAAAGCGATCGCTCCTCCATTCGGGTTGACCTTCTCGTAAGGAATCTTGAGGGTGTCGATGCTCATGATCGCCTGCGACGCGAACGCCTCGTTGATCTCAAACAAGTCGACGTCGGCGATCGTGATACCCGCCTTGGCGAGGACCTTGGGGATTGCGAACGCGGGTCCGATTCCCTGTTGCGAGGTGTTAGAGAGGGCGCAGGGAGGAGAGAGGGACGACGTACCATGAGCTTGGGCTCGACTCCGGCGGCGGCGGCGGCGACAAACTTTCCAAGGATGGGGAGACCGAGCTTCTTGGCGACCGAGCGGCGAGTGAGGAGGACGGCCGAAGCTCCATCCGAGACCTGAGGATGCCCCATCAGCTTCCACTTCGCGCTTACACAGCAACGAAAGATGAACGCACCTGGGACGCGTTACCGGCGTGAGTGGAACCCGTCGCAGAGAACGCAGGCTTGAGCTTGGCGAGGCTCTCAGCAGTGACTCCATCGCGAATTCCATCGTCGCGGTCGACGGTGACGGCGTGCTCCTCGCCCGTCTTGGGGTCCGTGACCTTGGTGGTGACAGGGACAATCTCGTCGACGAACTTGCCGGCCTTCTGCGCGGCGACGGCCTTCTGGAACGACTTAGCGGCAAAGGCGTCCTGCATTTGACGCGTAACGTTGTACTTGGCCGCGACGTTCTCGCCTGTGCGCGACGAGGTCAGTTGAAGCTATCGACGTTGAAGGAGAGGAGAACGCACTGGTGATTCCCATGGGGATGAGGCAGTCAGCCGCAACCTCAACGTCGAGGACCTTCTCCGACATCTGCAATCACGCGCATTAGGTCCATCCACTCTCTCCTCGGAGCAAACGCGCACCTTCTCCGGCATGACGCCCGCTCCGTAACCCAAGCTCATGCTCTCGACACCAGCTCCAATTCCGACGTCGATCTGGCCGGCAGCGATCTGGAGAGCAATGTGGTTGATGGCCGCGAGGCTGGAGGAGCACTGGCGGTTAAGAGTCATGATCGTGCTCGTCACAGGGAAGCCAGCTGGGTGCAAGAGAGCGGAGTCAGCGCCTGCTCTCTCAAGTCCTCGAGGGAGGGGGAACGTACCGGCAAGCTGAGCCATACGGGCGACCGAGGCTCCTCCACCAGGGGGGAGGACGTTGCCGACTTGAATCTCCTCAACGAGGTTAATGTCAATACCAGCCCTCTCGACCGCCGCCTTGAAGACCGCTGCACGCACTCCATCAGCGTTCCTCCTTTCACACGCCACAAAGCGCCACGTACCGACGAGGAGTTCCTCAGGGCAGGTATCCTTGAGGGGACCCTTGCGAGCGCGGGTGATGGGGGTGCGAACGGCAGAGACGATGACGACGTCGTTGTCGTTTTGCTTGAGGAGGGCGGCACGGCCCTGGGAGGAGGGGTCGAGCTGGGAGGAGATGGCGGAGACGCGGGCTTGGGCACTGATGCCCTCGCGTGGTCAGTGCTGTGAGTAAGGCGGGGATCCAGAGAGGACTCACGACATGACTGAAGTGGCGGTGAGGTGGTGGTTGAAGGTCAAGAAGGAGCGAGGTCGCTGAGCACGCCCAAGTCCTTTCGGGTACCTGTAGAGGCCCGAGTACCGGCAGCCGAAGACTACTTTATTTTTTATCTTTTTCTTCTGTCTCTCTGTCGAGGAGAAGCGGTGTGAACGAAAGTACAAGACCAGGAGTACAACGCCAGGGGAACTGACCTTGGAAGATTCGAAAAATCATCTCGCTGACCGAGCTTCGCACTGACTCTCTCGCTCTTTCTGAAGGATCTGAAGCACTTCCCAGAGTGCATTGCCGAGGCCCAATATATACGAGAGAACTAAACATTCTTTCCTCCCACCGAAACCTAGGCGTATTCCCTGCGGAAGCGAGTACGACCCGAGGAAGTACCCTGCGGAGGCGAGTCAGCTTAATGAAATGGAGAGGAATGAGAGACGACGAACGCGCTGAGGAGAGCACGAAGCGCTGTAAGTTCCAAAGCTCTTGGCGATGAGGCTTCCCTGGAGTAGAGAGGTCAGAATCGTTAACGAGGAGGAGCAGAGGAAAGCGCACCCTGATGCTCATCGTGTAGTAAGGAGGGAACTGCCTATCGTTGGCGTTCAATCCCCAGTCATCAAGGTTCATGATCCTGTCCCCAACAGTCAGCCAAAGCACCCAACCAAAGGCGATTCAGACGCACCAAACATCGTTCGCCTCCTCGCTACTCCCCGTAGGCGCGACATCAGGATCAAACTCGAGCACGATACCTCCTTGCATGATCATCGGAATTTGCACCTCGGCATCGAGGTAGCAGGTCTGCAGCTCAACCGCGATCTCGCACACCGCGTCGCTGGCATCAACCTTGACGCTGACGCTCGAAGTCTGGTCGAGCGTGTTGGTAGTCGAGCTCGTGTCGCTGCTCGTGACCGATAGCGAGGTTTCGAAAGTCTGTGCGCGAAGTCAGCTTTTGGAGAAAGGAGGAAGGAGGAACGTGCGGTGGAGACGTCTGCGACCTCAGGAATGCCCACGCTAACGGTGGCGGAGACGGAGACGCCGGCAGTGACGCTGTTGGTCGTGCTCCAGGTTGAAGCGAGCGATTGTCCTTGAGTGACTGAGGCCGTCACGGCTGTCGAGGTGGAGAAGTCAGGACGCGGTGCGAAGGCGAGAGAGGAAGGACGTACTGCCGCTGGCGTCGTCGAAGGTTCCTCCGTATTTAATGCTTTGACTGTTGCAGGTGGGATCACCTTCGGGCGTTGCTGTGAAGGTACGAAGGTCAGAACGTCGGAAGCGAGAAGGTAGCGCTGAGGACGAACCGGTGTAAGGACCCATTCCCATGCACATAGTCGTCGTGCGGTAGTTGACTCCATCGCGCTGCAACAAACTCGTCAGTTGGGCTCGGAGCGAAGGGGATAACGACGACGTACGCCGGTTTCGAAGAGAACAATCCTGCTGGGTTGCTGGCCATTGAAGCTCTCGGCGATAAGCTCCTTGGTCCACGAGGGAAGAGCTTCGATATCTGCTTCAGTCGCTGTCCCGCAGTTCTGGAGGAGGAGAAAAAGAGGTTAGCGAGATGCTCAGTGAGGAGGATGAGAGGACTTGCGGACTGAGCGAGGGAAAGTGGGAGAAGAACCACGGCGGCGAGGAGGGAGGAATAGATCATATTGCGCGAGAAACGAGGGAGGAGGGATTGAGGAAAGAAGAGAGGGAACCACGGACCTCGCTCTTCTATCAAAGGACAGACAGCTCGCTACCAACGGCGCGGTCCTTCCCCGCTTCGTGCTAAGCAGCTCGTAAGCGAGGTACCTATCCTTCAGCAACGCTAGAGAGGCGACACAGCGACGCTAGCTTCGAGGCGACCGTCATTCCTCCCTCCGGAAAGTCCAAGAGGGTTCGCAAAGTGTCCACGTGCGGTATCGAGTGGGGGAGTAAGAGATAAGGAGAGGAGATCTGGTGGTTGAACGTGCGCTTTCTGGCGTCGAAGGTCGGATCCTGTACGTGGGGCGGGAGAGCTATGCTGCTGGAGACGTTGGGGGGCGGGAGGTCTACGGTTCACGCTGGTGGATGACGACGAGGGTTGTGTAGTTGTCAGTTGAGGAGAATGGCAGGTGATTCAGGGAAGCAGCGAGCGTGCTGCTCGTGAGATTGAGGAGGGAGTGACGAGGGAACGATGAGTTCGAGGGGAGACGGGCAACTTCGGACACCGGAGCCTTCAGTTTGAGGGTGAAGGACTCGCACGCGTCGTCCTGACCTTCGTCCTTGCGTCTGTTAAAAATCACTGTCTCCGACGGCGAGCCCTGTTGAGGCAGGCCTGCGCGTTCTACTGGAGATATCGCAGGGCCTTGACCATTCCTCGCTTGCCTCGCTCTCTGCGGTAGTCATACCTCCGCTCCCGCCTCTCCTATCTACTGCACAGATCTTTACTTTGAGACTATAAACCTCTCAAAGCTGTCTAACACCAGTGCGAGCTACCAGCACGGTCGATACCGGACCTTGCGAAGCGCGGTGCTCAATTTCTGCGAAAGCGAAGGTGAGCTGATCCTGGAAGCGAATGTGCTCAACTTATCAGGTTTGTTACGTAGAAAATTCATCAGCGAGGTGCTTCACAACAGGAGAATCGCCAGGTCGGCGTGGCGTACGACCGATGGGGATTCTGGCAGGTTGAGAGAGCGAGGCGGGTATGACTTGATTCGTCTCGCTCTTGACGTACTTTCACCTGGTATAGGTTTAGTGGTTAATCAAAAGAGTTTGGAGTAGGAGCAGTCGGGGACGGAGACGAGACTACCGCCTCATCTGCGAAGCTGCGAACGAGTACTTGTCTTTCTTTCTTCCTTCCCTCCCCCGTGGGGCTCCTCTTCGCAGACCTGTTCAAGGGTCAACCTATTCCGCTACTGAAGAGTCAAGACGTCTGGAACGACTCAACAGAGAGAGCCTGGAGCGTCAACGTAACCCGGAACGCCGTGTTGACTCGCTTTCGTGGATCTGCTCTTCTCCCTCCTCCCATCACCCTCAACATGGCTGAACTCCCAGGCCCCACCTCCCTATCGCACCACACAGCAACCTACGCCCTCACCCCGGCCCTCGCCTCCTCCTACCTCGAGCGTCTCCTCCTCTCGCCCACCCTCCTCTCCTCCCCACCCACCCTCTCCCTCCTCAGCACCGTCCTCCTCGCGCACCACGAACAAGTCCCCAAAGACACCTCTCCTCTCCACGTCCCCGAAGGCGACTGGCAGTCCTCCAAGCCCATCGTTCTGGGCTCCTCGTTCGCCGGTATGCCGGTGGGAGTCGAGGCGTACGAACGGATCGTGAGGAAGCACCGCGGGGCGTTCTGCTTTGGACTCAACCCGAGCTTTGCGAGCTTGCTTAGGGCGTTGGGGTACAGGGTGTCGGAGATGGTGGCGAGGTGTTATCAGGCCCTGGGGAACGATCCGAGGACGCATGAGTTGGGGTGGAAGTGGGGGACGTGGAGCCACGAGGTGCTGGTGGTGGACTGGGAGGGGAGGGGGGAGAGGTATCTCGTGGACGTGGGCTTTGGAGGTGGAGGGTGCGCGACGCCGTGAGTCCTCTTGCGCTGCTGGGAGCGATGGAGCTGATGCGCTTCTTTACAGGATGCCACTCGTCGACGGTGCTACGATTCAAGGGCTGAACCCGTACGATGCCTTCCGTATCCACTTTGGTTCCCTCCCCCAGTCCCCCGACACTCCCACCACCATCGACGTGGTCCCAGGCTGGACGATCTACCGCCGCGTCGCCCCCGTCGACATCCCCGTCCTCCTCCCCATCACCGACGATTCACCAGGCTACTGGAGTCCTCAGTATCATTTCCACATGGCCTCAGTCTCTCTCATCGACTTTACGCTCTACCACCTCTACTCGGCCTTCCATCCGAACGCGGCGTTCACGGGCTTCTTCCTCGTTACGAAACTTATTCCTGGGTCGGGAGGAGCGAGGAGGTCAATTATGTTCAATGCGAAGAACGCGGCGGAAGGAGGGACGAAGGCGAAGGTCCACACGACGGGAGGATTGGAGGCGAGGGGAAGTACGGCGGATAGGGACGTCGTTTGGGTCGAGATGGAGACGGGGGCGATGAGGAAGCACCTAGAGGAGGAGTGGGGGTTCGAATTCCCGTCGTAGAGGCGTAGACTGTTGTAGATTGGTGCAAAATCTATTGAGGTGTTTATTGAGAGCGGAGGCCGGAGCACGCATCTCGTTTGGCGTGCGCTCCCAGCTGACTGGGTCACTCTCCTCCCTCACACGCCGCGCTCTCACTTCGCCAACCAGGACCAGCACAGAACGGCCACCTCGCCCTCCTCGCCCTCGCCGTACAGAGCTCCACTAGCTCAGTCCGCAGCGGCTCTCCTCCCACCATGTCATCCTACCTGACCCTCCCCCGCCGCCCACGCCAACTGATCCCTCTCGCCCTCTCCGCCCTCTTCCTCCTCTTCCTCTTCCTCCCCTCCCGCTCCGCTCCCCCCGCTCCACGCGCCATCATCTCCCTCGCCTCCACCTCCCTTCGCCTCTCCCACGAGCTCCCTCCAACCCTCTGGTCCCTCCTCCGACAATCTTCTCCGCCGCTAGAGATCCGGTTACACCTGCCCAAGCAGGAGGAGGTGGAGATTAGAGGCAGGATGGAGAGGGGGGAACTGAGCGAGGTGTTTGGGCATGAGAAGGTGCTGCTTGTTTGGGCCGAGGATGAGGGGCCGGCCACCAAGTTTCTTGAGACTGTAAGGGATTTATTAGAGCGAGCGGGGGAGGACGAGCGACTGCTCAAACAGGAGGTCGTCGTGGTAGATGATGACCACGTCTATTCGCCCGAGCTGGTGCGGACACTGTTGGAGGCGCACGATAGGATGCCTGGCGCAGCGGTGGGGATGAGAGGGTGGAGGGTTAGGGAGGATTTGAGGTGGGGAGTCGAGTGGAAGCAGTACTGGCGGCATGTCGTGCAGGGATGGCAGCTGAGGAACGACTATCGAGTGGGAGTCCTCACGGCGAATGAGGTGCGTTTTTCGGTTCGCTGAGTGCTGAGACTGAGCTGATAGGGATTGTAGGGATACTTGATTGTACCACGCTTCTTTCTGCAGCCAGAACACCTCCCCCCAGCTGCGCTCCCCTCCAACTCCTCCTACACCTCCTTCTCCCCTCTCTTCGACTACTCCACCGCCCCTTTCTCCGCTCACCTCGTCGACGACATCTGGTACGTCTTTCCATCTCAATCGAGTGTCCCCCCTAACGACTCTCGCCTCGCAGGATCTCAGGCCAGCTCGCCTCCCTTCAGATCCCCCGCCACGTCGTTCCCCTCCGCGCGCCCCGCCCTCCCTCAATCGACATTACCCTCCCCCATTCGCACACTCTCGACGCGCACATGTCGACACACGCCATCTCGCGCGCACAAGCGAACGACGAGACAATCACCTACTTCCGCGAAGCATGGGAGAAGGATCTCTGGTTCGAGATGGACGATAGTATTGCCAAGAGGGTCGATGGGATTCGCTGGGTTGGGGTGGTGGGAGAAGCGAGAAGTCGAGTGGCGAGATGGAGTCTTTGGACGAGAGCGAAGAGCGTTTGGGGAGGGGGAGTGAGGTGGAATTGGGGGTAATGCCGTTGCAGGAGCTACGAGAGGAGCGAGCGTCTGCTCCTGCTTCTTCCGTCGAGAGAGTTTTCGAGATCGCTCAGCGAAGCGTCGCTGCTCGAGGACGAACATCGTAAGGTGCCGAGCTCGTTCGCTGCCTCAGCTCTTCCTCGCTCTCTGAGTCCTACCGCTGCCGTTTATTCGTTCTCGAGCAGAGAAGCCAGAAACAGATGTAGCCGAATAAGAAGTGCCATTCAAACAAAAAGGTACACGCGAATCCGTCCAAGTCCAGTCGCCATTCCCCGCTCCACCTCATCCTCACCTCAGCCCAGCATCGAGTTGATGGCGCGAGTAACATCGTACTGCAACGACGAGATCAGTTCATCACTTCGTCAACGAGAGCAGCGAAAAGACGCACGTTGTACTTCTCCAACGCCTCAATCGCCTGCTCCCTCGAGAACCCCATCCCAACAATCTGCTTCACGCCCTCACCATCGTCCTCCAACGCTACTCCCGTCACCGGCCTCGCAGGAACGTTCGGCGGCGTCGCCTGTCCAAGCGGTGCCTCGCCAAACGTGTCGTCGAACGAGAAGTCCTGTGCTCCCGCAGCGGCGGAGGACGACTGGGCGGGCTCGAACGCCGCGTCGAAATCGGCGAACGAGTCGTCGAAAGCGGGTCCAGAGGGAGGAAGAGGGGCAAAGTCGGGTTTGAAGGAGAAGTCGTCGTCGAAAGTGTCGAAATCGCTGCTCGGTTGGGGGACGATGGAGGAGGTTGAGATGGGGGCGGGAGGGGAGAGGTCGCTGAACGCGTCGTCGAAGTCGTCGGCTGATGCCTGGGCGACGACTGGGGTCGCGGAGGACGTCGACGCCGTGGCGGGGGCGTCGTCGAACGACGAACCGAAGGCGTCGTCGAAGGCGGAGAGAGAGTTGGTGACGGGAGTGGCGGTGGCAGGAGGCGATGAGACGCTAGCCGAATGCGTGCTGGCACGGTGGGGAGGAGGGGGAGGAGCGGCGCGCTTCTTGCTCGACATCGTCGCGTCGGGGGTTGTTGCGGGCGAATCCCTCGGAGGCGGTTCGTCGAAGACCGTTGACTCCGCTGCGTCGTCTCCAAACGTATCGCCTTCCGACTCAGCAGAGACTCCAGTCGCCTCAGGTGCAGCCGTCACGACCGGCTCCTCGAGAGTCTCCAGCGCAGGGAACTTCGATTCCACATCCGCGTCGATTCCTCCCGACGAGACGTGGACGAACGACTCGCCGCTATCGGACGTCGAAGTCGTTGCGACGGCGAAAGTCGAATCGCTCGCCTCGCGCGCTCCATGCGGCGCAGGCGTGGCGTCCTCGATCTCGACCTCGTCGTCACTGCTGTCCGGCTCCTCGACGTCCTCGACGGGTGCGGCGGCCTCGACCTCCTTGACGGGTTCCTCGACCTTCTTCGGTTCGTCGACGACGGGTTCCTTGTGCTTCACCTCCTCGACAACAACCTCCTCCTTCGCCTCCTCCACAACAGCCTCCTCCTTCGCCTCCTCGACCACCGGCTCCTCGACCTGCTCCTCCGTAACCTGCTCAACAGCAGGTGCAGGCTCCTCGAGCTCAGCGAACGCATCGTCGAAAGCCGGCGAAGGAGTGACGATGGCGGGCGTGACCGGCGCCGACGAAAAGTCGTCCCCAAACCCATCGGCGAACGACGAATCAAACGCCTCCGTCGGAGAAGCAGCCATCGACGTTCCCGTCGGCAAGCCAAAGGGATCCTTCTCTTCGACCTCCTTCGAGGAGGAGGTGGAGAAGCCGAACGGATCCTGCTCCTCCTGTGCGGGCTCGTCGTCAACGAAGCTCGCAGCGACGGCTCCGGCGCCTACGGCGGCGACGGCAGCGACAGCGGGGAGAGCGAGAGGGCTGGACGTGTGCGTTCCAGTCTGTTGAGGGGAGATGGCGCCTGAGATGGATCCCATGCGGTCGAAGGGGTTATTCGAGCGTACGGAGGCGGCAGGAGAGGCGGAAGGAGGAGAGATGGGGAGAGGGAAGGAGGCGGCGACGGATGCCGAAGGGAAGTCGAATGGCGAGTCAGACGCCTGCTCGACTGGCGCCTGTTCGAGCTCGCGGTTCGCCTCGTCGAGTTCGCGTTGCTCCTCGATGATGGCGGCGGCGGCCTTCTCCTTCTCCGCTTCGGCGGTAGCGAGCTGCTTCTTTGAGATGGCGACGAGGCCCTTCTGCTGCCTCGCCTCCTTCTTGAGCTTCTCGAGCACCTCCTTGATCTTGACCGTCTCGCCTCCGACCTCGGTCATCTTCTTCTTCATATCCCGCACGTCCTCCTTATCCCTGAGGTAGTTCCCCTCGATCTCCGTTCGCTCAACCCTTAGCGCCGAGAGGTCGCTCTCGGCCGTGATGAGCTCCGTCCTCGCGCGCTTGAACAAATCCGCCTGCTCGCTCTGCCGCTTCTGGAGATCCTCGACCATTCCTCGCTCCGTCTCGTGCGCCGCACGTGCCTGAGAAAGCTTGACGTGAAGCTCGTTGATCGCCGACGTCGTCGCCGAGAGGGAGGCTTCGAGGTCCCCACGCTGGACTGCGAGCTTCGTGACGGCGGCTTCGGTACTGGCGTGCTCGTTGCGGAGGTTGCCAAGCGTCGCAGAGTCGGCGGTAAGGCGGGTGTTCTGGTCTGCGTCGTCGTTGTCGTCGAAGAAGTTGGATCCGGAAGGCTGGACGACGGCTCGGGCTGCGTTACGAACGTTAGTGCCCGCTCTCCCTAAAGCGCAATTGAGAGAGGCACCTTGTTGAACGGGCTGAGCAGCAAAGTTGTTGTCGAATCCAGTCGACTGAGGCGAAAGAGCTCCCGCCGTCTGCCCCGTCGCCTGAGGGGAGATCGGTCCAGTCGCCGGAGGGAAGATGGTGCCCTGGAGTGTCGACTGAGAGAAGGACGACTGGCCAGTACCCTGCGGCTGAATTCTCGCCTGCCCGCCGGTCGTCTGAGGGAAAATGGTGGAAGTAGGCGGAGGGGAGAGAGCGCGCGCGGGAGGCTCTTCGTCGTCCATGAGGTCGAGGAGATCACGCTGAGGCGCTGTGGCCATACTCGAGGTCAGCTGCAGTTCCGGTAAGGACGAGGGAAGGACGTACGAGCTGCAGGAGCTCCGCCAGTGCGAAGGCTCGGGGGAGTCATGCTGAGCGGCAGGACATTCGGCAGCTCCTTCCCCGCGACCTTTTCGCGAATAAGCTTGAGCGCCACTGCGAACTCGTCCTTGTTCAACGCCCCCGTCCCGCGAATGTCGGCCAGGTCCCTGTTCGCTCGTCAGCGTCCGGTCCTCCCTCCAGGACTACGAAACTCACCAGACTCGCGCCAGAACATCAATCGGAAGTCCGCTCTGTCCAAAGAACCCGACCGCCGCCTCTCCCTCGATAGCTCCCGCTCGGCCCACATCAATCCCCTCGAAGTAGCCATCCGACTCGGCCTTCTCCTTCGCGTCGATCTCCCACGGCACAAACTTTTGCTGCTGCTGCTGTTGCTGCTGAGGGAAGGCGTTGTATCCGTAGCCCGTACTCTGGGGACTGACGACGCGCGCCGGCTGGGGAACGAAGCTGTTCTGGCGGAGGGGGCTCGTAGGGCCGCTACTGCGGGAGGCGGGAGTGGGAGAGGTAAGGAGGGCGAGGGAAGTGGCGGAGGCGTAGAGGGCGGGAGAGAGGACGGAGGGGAGCGAGGGGAGAGCGCCGTTCATCGTGTGCTGGATGAGGTGCATGCCGATCGTGAAGTCTGCGACGTCGAGGGCGCCGCGAGAGTGCGTGTCGGCGAGGTTCCTACGCCAGGGTTAGCTGGGAGGTAGGAGGGGGGTGAATGGCGCACCAGATCTGTCCGAGAGTCTCGAAAGGGAGCTTGGACTTGATGAAGATATCTCGCGCCTTGTCGCCTGTGCACGCCGCATCAGCTCCGCCCTCCGACCACACTAAAGCGACTCACCATCCAGTAGTCCATTAGACGGCCCGGAGCCCGCAAACAGCTTCGCGTACTTCGCCTTCTCCTCCGCCGTAATGCTGTTGCCCGCCGCCCCACCCTGAGCCACCGGAGCTCCACTCATCGCTCCGAAACCTCCCGTCGGCTGAGGCTGCAACGCCGCTCTCGCAGGTGGAGGCGAAGACGCAGGAACGAGGTGCTGTGGGATCGCAAAGCCCTCGAACTTGGGGAACGGGCCGGCTGTGGGGTGTGTCAGCTCGCTGTCGAGAGGACGGCGGGGAGGAGGGAGAGAGAACGCACCACTCCCCACCCAGTCAGGCTTAACCTCTCCTGTTCCTCCTGCAGCTTGAGCGTGCCCGATCAAGCGACACGCGACGCCGAACCGCTCGGGCGTGAGGAACCCGCTGTTGTCTGGGTCCGAGATCTGCCAGATCTCACCGAGGAGAGCAGGCGGGATCGAAGCGTGCGAGAAGAAGGGTACGGCCTTGTCTCCCGCTGTGGAAGCGAAGGGTTAGTGGTGAGGTGGGTGGCCGAGGGGAGGACGGACTGAGTACGCCAAGAGAGTCGGAGTCGGCTGGGTGTTCGTGGAGGGTCAGCGCAGGGAGGCAAGGGCGGAGAGGAGAGCGTACCCTTCTTGAAGTGGAAGTTGCTGGCTTCCTTCTCGTTCGGCGTTGGCTTGAACGCTGAGACTACGCGGAGAGAGTGGGGTGGTGAGCTCGTCACCGGTCAGTGGGAACGGAGCAGGACGGCTTACGACTGGCGGGTAGAGTCTCCATTGAGTAGCGTACGGTAGGCGAAGAGTGGTGGTAGCCTGTTCGTGAGGGAGACCGTGTGGGGAGAGGAAGCCAGGGTCGGACAATCGGAGAGCGGCACCTCCAGCATACATCTGCCTTCGGTCTCTCGCAAGGGGTGGATCCAACTGGTGTTGCTCTGCCAAAAAGAATTGCTTATATCTACAGAACCACGCCGTACCCCGAGGAAGTCAGCCTTGCGAGCTACGAAAACCGTCAACCGTCAGAGCCTCGCTCCAATCTTCATCTGCAGGCTACCGCGAACGTCCTTGCGACGGTAAGAGCGAAAAAACGCGTGGGATTAGTGCTCAGTCCACGTCAGGATGGGCACGGCGGAGGACGAGAGCTTGATGAGAAGAGACGTCCTCGGAGAAGCGATTTCGTCGACTACGTTCGCAGGGGTGTCTTGCGAGCGACATGCCAGCAGCAAAGGAACGATGAGCAGCGAGCAGTACAAGGGACGATTAAACGAAAACAAGCAGAGGCGACGAGAGCAGAACACGGCGAAGAAGGAGGAGAGCCACCACCATCAGCAGTCCATCCTCACCCCATGAACTCTCCTCAAACGCGTGCCATCTATTCCCACCAGCTCCCATCTCCTAGCATCTTCACCACTTCGACCACCGCGTCCACCAGCGCGACATGCTCCACCTCATGAATCCTCTCCTCCAACCCCTCGAGCGACTCTCCCTCCCTCAGCTCCACCTCCCTCACCACCACCGGTTCTCCCGCATCCAGCAAAGGAATAACCCTATGCACCATAATCCCCGTCTTCGTAATCTTGCCCTCCTTCCCCGCCTCCCACGCATCCTTGATCGCATGCGCACCAGGGAACGTCCCCGGCAACGCAGGATGCAAGTTGATAATCGGAATCGCCGTCCCCTTTGCCGGTGCACCCTTTCCATACGGCGAGCTTCCCTCAGCTCCCAGATCCTCTTCGTCCCAACCCCGCGCGAGCGCCTCGAGGAAACCAGAGGAGAGGATGAGCATCCACCCCGCCAGCACGACGAGGTCCGGCCGCGTAGCCCTGATTTGGGAAGCGAGTTCGAGGTCGTAGGATGCGCGATCTAGGCCCGTGGTCTTGCGGTAGGTGAGGAGGGAGAAGTGGGAGGAGGGGATGGGGGGATGGTGGGAGGCGGCGCGGGTGAGGCCAAAGGCGGTGGAGCGGGAGGAGAGGACGTGGGTGATTTCGCAGTGGGATAGGGAGGTGGGGAGGGCGGAGAGGAGGGCGCCGAGGTTCGTTCCTGGAGGAGAGAACGAGGAGGGTTAGCTGGCACGAAGGAGCTGGAGAGGGGGACCGCACCTGAGCCTGAGATTAGGACCGTAATTCGCCAAGGTCGTGTAGCTGGAGCAGCCATTCTGGGTATTAGGCTTTGCTAGAGGGAAAGCTGTCGTCGGAGGTTGGTTGGAGGTGAAGGAGAAGGAGCGAACGACGACGGCGCCTCTTCTCCTCCCCCAGGAACCCCCCAGCGCGCAACACAAGCTGGCGCCCTCCACCACCTCCCCGCCAGCCCACTGGCCCGCAAGCCTCCCCTACCTGACAACTCCGGCGCCCTCACGCGGACTCCCACCCGCCCTCGTCAAGAAGTACTGCTCTCTCTCCCCTCCACCGTCCCTCCCTCCTCGCCTTCGTATCCTTCCCATCTCCACCCCCTCCCACCCCGCCTGCGGCCAAAGTGGCCTCTTCAACGCCTCCAAATTCCTTCCCCGCGGGACGTGGTTACGGGATTACCTGGGCGTCGTCCATACGGAGCACGAGGTGGACCCACAGAGCGATTACGACCTCTGTCTCGAGCGGACGGCGGAGGAGGTGATAGGGATCGACGCGAGCGAGAGAGGGAACGAGGCGCGGTTTGTAAACGACTACAGGGGCGTAGCGGAGAGGCCGAATGCGGTGTTTGAGCTGAGGAGGTGGGGAGAGGGAGA
The DNA here is from genome assembly GCA_002917775.1 of Glaciozyma antarctica PI12. Classification (NCBI taxonomy): domain Eukaryota; kingdom Fungi; phylum Basidiomycota; class Microbotryomycetes; order Kriegeriales; family Camptobasidiaceae; genus Glaciozyma; species Glaciozyma antarctica. The sequence continues at coordinate 463,732 of KZ627147.1, read as the reverse complement.
GGAGGAGGGAGTGAGGATGGCGTTGTGGGCTGGACCGAAGGGGATTGAGAAAGGGGCGGAGGTGTTGGTGAGTTACGGGAGAGGATTTTGGGAGGGCAGGAGGAAGGAGGAGGAGGTGAGGAATGGGACGGGGTAACTGCGAGGGAGCGGGGGGTGTATGGTCTGCTTGGTGTGTGTCGGAACGCCGGGAACGAGTTGGCTCTGCTTTGCACGCCGCGATGGAAGGAGCTGCCTTCGGTTCGCAACCTCGCTTGACCGGCCGCGTGCCTGCGTGCGATGGTCTCCATGACCCCTCAGCTTCGCCTCGCTGCGAATGAACCGCCTCTCGTGCAGGCTTCCAGTACGCTGTTTCCGCAACAGACGTCCGGCAGAGACGTGCGAGCCTCGCTGCGCAGCGTTCACTTGTTTTTCAGCCCTGCTCGCGAGCTGCGTTCGTCCGGCGCACTGTGTCTCCTTTCTTCCGGGCCTGACCTCGCGCAAGAGGAGGTGCAGATAGTGACCTTAGCGGGAGTGTAGAGCTATCATGAGTTGAGGGAGACTTGGAATGCACAGCTTCGCAACGACGACGAGTGCGAGCGAGAGAGCGTTATCTCGCTCGGAAGCGACGGTAGACAAAGCGCTACCGTCAATATGAAAATCTCTTATGCTTTGGAGCCAAACTACGAGACAGGGAAGGGAGAGCTGCCGACGAACGTGCGCTGGCCGAGCAGGCGAAACGGGATGGAGGGCAGCAAGGATGCGGTTTTCGCTGGAACGGAAGCAAGGAGACGTTTCTCAGGATCAACGAGAGAACAAGCCAACTTGAGAAGGAAGGAGAGAGAGAGGCAACAGAGCTGCCCTACGCCCAAGCTGCCATTCGGCTGAGGGAGCTCAGCACGCAGGTTGACTTCACTCTCTGTTCCACCTCCTCCCGCCTCTCTCATCCAGCACAGCTCTGTACGGACTAACGGTCACTATCGTACACCTCATCCATCAGCACCAAGGAAGCCGCCCAAAGAGCAGCTTCACGCGATCGTTGTACGTCCCCCTTCCTCCTCTCCTCGCCAACCCCCTCCGCTCCCTCAGCTAACGCCGTGCTCCACTGCCGCAGGGACACCCTTTTCCGTTGAATACCCATCCGAATCAGAACACTCTTCAGAGGCAGCAATGGAGGTAAGTCGAGCTCGGATTTGGGGTTGCTTTGTTGAGGGAGAGGAGGTGGCGTGCGGATGGCGACGCAGAGCTCGGACGGCGCGACTGGGGTTGATGGAGTAACTTGCGGTATTCTCTGGAGGCGCAGGAGGGGCGGGAGCTGACGCCGAAGAGCTGGGCGAGCAGCTGGGAGGAGCGGGCTCTGGGTCAGCTGGCGTCGTGTTTGGGAAGGCGTCCGCTACGCCTGGCTGCTCCACTGCACGCTGGCGCAGCTTCTGGCGGTTTGGAAGTACAGCGCCTCCTCCTCACTGTGACAGCCGAGGAGCTTCCTGTGCGCAAAGCCGGTGAGGTGCGCAGGGACCGGCGTCTGGGTTGGAGCTTGCTCTCCTCGCGACAGCCTCAGCCAGACTGCCGGGACAGCAAGCAGCTCACGGAGAAAAGGCACTGGAGCATCGTCTGCCTTCATTAGGGTCAGACGGGGCCATTCCGACGCAGGGCAGCTCAGCTCCGCCTGGAACGGCACCAGCTCTCTGCTTCACAATCTCATCCCTTTCGAAACTTGGCACTAACTCGACTCTCCGCAGGGCATATTGAACTTTGCAGTCCCGCTCGACGTGGGACTCCTTGACCGTGTCGCCCAAGTCTTCCTCGGAGGCTCAGGAGCTGAGGTGCGCTGCGCATCAACGCTTCTGACCCTCGCATCAACGCTTCTGACCCTCTCCTCCATTCACAGCAAGCACAAGCACAAACCGTCCTTACGCAGTTCCAGGACCACCCCGACGCATGGCAGAAGGTCCCAGAGATCCTCGAGCGGTCCGGCAACTCGCAGACCAAGTACATCGCGCTGCAGATCATGGACAAGCTCATCAAGGCGCGCTGGAAGATCCTCCCCGCCGAGCAGCGGAGCGGAATCAGGAACTTTATCGTCGGAGTCATCGTCAAGACGAGCGGGGACGAGACGACGCTGAGGAAGGAGAAGAGCTATGTCAACAAGCTCAACTTGATTCTCGTTCAGATCCTCAAGCAGGAGTGGTGAGTGCTGTGCACGAGGGTGAAGAGGAGGCGGAGCTGATGGTGGTGTTGCAGGCCTCACGCATGGCCCACCTTCATCCCCGAAATCGTCACGTCCTCCCAGGCCAGCCTCTCCATCTGCGAGAACAACATGGTTATCCTCAAGCTTCTTTCCGAGGAGATCTTCGACTTCAGCGCCGAGCAGATGACGACGGCGAAGACGAAGGCGCTCAAGGCTCAGATCGTGCGTCCTATTCGTCGAACGTCTGGCGCGTTTGTGCTAATGACCTCTCGCGTCGCAGTGCCAGGAGTTCTCCGATGTCTTTAACCTTTGCGTTGAGGTTCTCGAGAAGGCCGACAAGCCGAGTCTGATCAAGGCGACGCTCGAGGCCATGCTTCGCTTCCTCAACTGGATCCCTCTCGGCTACATCTTCGAGACTCCTGTCATCGACCATCTCGTCACTCGCGTACGTCCCCGTCCTTCCTTTGCCCGATTGACCTCATGCGTATGGCTTCTCGCAGTTCCTCGAGGTCCCCGAATTCCGCAACGTCACGCTCAAGTGCCTCTCCGAGATCGGTGGTCTCCAGATTGGCCCCGAGTATAACTCCAAGTTCATCATCCTCTTCAACATGGTCATGACGAGCGTCAACAAGATGATTCCTCCCGCGACGGGTTCGTTCTGCCTTTCCTGTCTGCCCGCCCCCAGCTGCTGACTTCTCGCGTAGATATCGCCGGCGCGTACGAAGCATCGAGCGACTCGGACCAAGAACTCGTCCTCAACCTTGCCCTCTTCCTCACCAACTTTCTCTCCTCGCACGTCCAGCTCCTCGAAACCGAAGCGAACCGCGCCGTCCTCCTTAACGCTCACCTCTACCTCATCAAGATCTCCCAAGTCGAGGAGCGCGAGATATTCAAGATCTGCCTCGAGTACTGGGCGAAACTCGTTGCGGACTTGTACGACGAGATGCAGAAGTTCCCGATGAGCGAGATGAACAACCCGTTGCTTAACTTGAGCCTGGGAGGGAGCGGCGTCTTTGGAGGAGCGAGTGCGGGACCGACGGGACGGAGAGCGGTCTACACGGAGGTCTTGTCGAACCTGCGTTTGGTCATGGTCGAGCGGATGGCTAAGCCCGAGGAGGTGCGTAGTTCGCGTATGAGACCGCGGGGCGGAGCTGATGCCTGGTGCGCAGGTGCTGATTGTCGAGAACGACGAGGGAGAGATCGTACGCGAGTTCCTCAAGGAGATTGATACGATCGTGCTGTACAAGAGCATGAGGGAGGTTCTCGTCTACCTCACCCATCTCGACGTCGTCGATACGGAGATGATCAGTGCGTCGCTTCCTCGTTGACGTTCGAGCTTGGAGGCTGATGCGTTTGTACCCCAGTGACGGAGAAACTGTCGAAGCAGGTCGACGGATCGGAGTGGTCTTGGGCGAACCTCAACACACTTTGCTGGGCTATTGGATCGATTTCGGGAGCGATGAACGAGGAGACGGAGAAGAGGTTCCTGGTGACGGTCATCAAGGGTGCGCCGCTTTCTCACTTGTCCCTAACGCGCTGCTGATCGTCTTTTAGATCTCCTGGGACTGACGGAGATGAAGCGAGGGAAGGACAACAAGGCTGTCGTGTGAGTCGCCTGCCCTCTGCGCCCTCACGCAGCGACTGATGCGGTCCGCAGCGCTTCGAACATCATGTACATCGTCGGACAGTACCCTCGCTTCCTCAAGGCGCACTGGAAGTTCCTCAAGGTACGTCAAGCCTTCGCAACCCGTAGTGGGCAAGAGCTAACGCCGAACGCGCAGACTGTCGTCAACAAGCTCTTCGAGTTCGCACACGAGACGCACGAGGGAGTCCAGGACATGGCCTGCGACACCTTCATCAAGATCGCTCAGAAGTCAGTCCTGCTTCCTCCGCCACGACGACTTTCGCTGACTCTCTGCGCCGCAGATGTCGACGACACTTTGTCATGCAGCAGTCCGGCGAGCAGGAGCCCTTCATCGACGAGATCCTTCGCAACCTCCAGCGCATCACCGCCGATCTCTCCCCCCTCCAGATCCACACCTTCTACGAGGCGGTTGGCTACATGATCTCGGCGCAGCCCAACAAGCCTCAGCAGGAGCTCCTCATCATGAAGCTCATGGAGGCACCGAACGCGGCTGTGCGTCTCCAACCCCGCTTCGTTTCCAGCTTTAACTGACCCGCCTCGATCTCGCAGTGGGACTCTCTCATGGCGCAGGCTGCTACGAGCGGTACCGACGTTCTCTCGAACCCCGACAACATCAAGATCCTCTCCAACGTGCTGAAGACCAACGTCTCGGCGTGCTCCTCAATCGGCACCTTCTTTCTCCCCCAAATCGCCCGCATCTACATGGACCTCCTCGGCCTCTACACCGCGGTCTCGGGCATCATCAGCGCGACCACCGCCGAGCAGGGACTCATCGCGACCAAGACTCCCAAGGTTCGCGGCCTCAGGACGATCAAAAAGGAGATTCTCAAGCTTGTTGGCGAGACGTACATCAAGAAGGCGGAGGATCTCGAGCAGGTCAACGCGACGCTCATTCCTCCCCTCCTCGAGGCCATTCTCGGCGACTACAAGCAGAACATCCCTGCTGCGAGGGACGCAGAGGTTCTGAGCGTTATGGTCACGATCGTGTCTCGTCTTGGGGTGCGTGTTGGCGCTTTTGCGAAGAGGACCGAGCTGACGGTCGTTCCCTGCAGCCTCTCATCACCGACAAGATCCCCGCCGTCCTCGACGCCATCTTCGAGTGCACTCTCGACATGATCAACAAGGACTTTGCCGAGTTCCCTGAGCATGTGAGTTCGAGTGGCGCTGCTTCGCTGAGGATCAGACGACTGACGTTCGGTCGTCCAGCGGCTTGCCTTCTTCCGCCTCGTTCGCGCGATCAACGTCAACTGCTTCGATGCCCTTCTCCAGCTACCCGCACCGCAGTTCAAGCTCATCATGGACTCCGTCGTCTGGGCTACGAAGCACACGATGCGGGATATCGGAGATCTGGGACTTAGGTGCGTTGCGATGGTCGCTACGCTTGAGCTTCGCTGACCTTATGGCCGCAGCATTTGCGTCGAGCTCATCGACAATGTCGTCGCTGCTGGACCGGCGATGTCGAACGGCTTCTTCCAGGCTTGTGAGTCTTCGTGGCAGCAGCTACCGTGCGTCGCTGACTCGTTCTCGCGATCCAGACTACCTCAGTCTACTCCAAGACATGCTCTTTGTTCTCACCGACACCGACCACAAGAGCGGTTCGTCCTCGTTTCCCTGCGAACGCGCGGTCAGAACTGACGTCGACACACGCAGGCTTTAAGCAGACGAGCACCGTCCTCGCGAAGCTGTTCCGCCTCGTCGAAGCTGGCGATATCCAGGCACCACTCTTCGACCCCGCCACGATGCAGGATCCCGCCATGACGAACCAGAAGTACGTCGCCGAGTACTGCGCCAACATCCTTCGCACCGCTTTCCCTCATCTCCAACCGTGCGTCTTCTTCATATCTCCCCTCTCCCCCCCATTCTAACGCCGAGATCGCACAGTGCTCAAGTTACGTCCTTCATCACCGGCCTTCGAGAACAGAACAACGACCCCGTTCGGTTCAAGATTGGCCTGCGCGACTTCCTCATCCAGCTCCGCGAGTTCCAGGGACAGGAAGGCGATGTCAAGGAGCTCTTTGCGGACGAGAAGGAGGCTGAGATGGCGGAGCGGGCGGAGAGGATCGCGCAGGTGCCGGGGATGCTCAAGCCGAGTGAGACGATCAAGGATGAGGACGAGGAGCTCTAGGTGGTGGCGCAGGGGAGGCGGCGAGAGTTGGTTTAGCAATGTATCCTTTTAGTTTTCCAGTCACCCGCTGTCGTTTCTGCTCGTTTGAGCCCCACGTGCGGTCTCGAAGAGAGAAGGTCGAAGACAGAGCGCTTGAGGAGGAGAAAGCTTGACACGTCAACCTCTGCCGCCTCCGCCGCGTCCCTTGACTTCTTCTGCGCGTAACCAGCAGCTTTACATCAAGGTAAGATTCCTCCTTCGAAGCCAGCGCGCCTATGCGATGGCAAAGCTCCACGCGCCGAGGCGGCTCGATCAGCGAGTTGCTGACATTCGACTCTTGCGCTCTCCCTCTCATCTCCTGCGCTTCGCTCATGACTGTCGACGAAACCAGACCTCTGCTCTCCCACTCCGACTCCTCAGACGAAGCAGGAATGCCTGCCGTTCGGCCGATCTCGACGAGCTCTCTCCTTGGCTCGAATCTCTTCGGTGGTCCTCTCGCCTGGCTGGCGCAGGTACGCCGCTCGTGGCGACTTCGGAGGGAAAGGCACTGATACGTTATCGTAGGGAGGAGTTCTCCTGTTCGCTCTCACGCTCTGGAAAGTCCTCTGGACTCATCCTGCGGGTACGTCGTCGTCGCGGATCTTTCCTTCCGCCCGCAGCCCCTCGCTGATTGTGCTTTCTCCCACAGGACTCTTCACTTATCACCCTGCGCTCAACTCGCTTGCTGTCGCGGCTTTCGCTGAGGGTGAGCTCCCGATCTGCGATCCCCAGCACGACCGCATGCTGATGACGATCTCGCGCCTTTGTTAGGCGTGCTCCTCCTTCAGCCAACGAAAACGGCTGCGGCGAAGCAGAAGGGACTGCAGCTGCATCAGGTGTTCCAGTTCACTGCTCTGCCATTGAGTGAGTTCCATCAGAATTGTAGCGAAAGAGGCTCCGTCGCTGATGCCAGACTTCAGTCCTCGCTGGAACGTCTGCGATCATCTACAACAAGCTGATCCACTCGGGTACGTCCTCTTTAAGCTATAAACTCGTATTTTGCTAAAACTGCCCCCAGCCGCCCACTTCAAGACCTTGCACGGCAAATTCGGAATCATCGTCCGTTCGCTTCTCCGACCGCTCCGCATGGCAGCTCACATTCTCCGCAGACCCTCTCCCTCATCCTCGCTCAAATCATCTTCGGAGCCTTTGTCGTCTACGCGCCCCTGACAAGTCTCTTCGGCGGACCGATCGCTGCGAAGCGGCTCTGGAAATTACACCGGTTCGTCCTTCGCCACTCTCGCTGAGCTTGACTGACGTTCCATGCAGAGTGTCGGGATATATCACCCTTGCGCTCCTGTTTGTCACGCCGTTACTGGCGGTCGATTCGGACTGGATCGTCGGAAACACGAACAAGGGGGAGAGGACTGCGATGGTCGTTGGACTGTCGGCTGCAGCGGTGGGAATTACTGGGAGGATCAGGTACGTCCTTTCGTGCGCAGGAAAAGAGCAGAACTGACGTTCTGCATAGCCTATCGAAGCTCGGATTCTGAAGCGAAGTGCTGGAATGTACCAAGTGTTCGCGCGGAAGTTGTCCTCCCGAAGTGGGGGAGCACGCCGGTGTCTGTTCCTCAGACTCCTCTGCTCTCCTCCCTTCCTGCTTCCTTGCTCTCTTCCACACTTAAAGGAACTAACATGCCCGCATACTCTGGGAAAGTCGCCATCGTGACCGGCGGAGCCTGTGCGTCCCCTCCCTAACTCCCCCACATCGCTAACGCGTTTCCCTTCTCCAGCTGGTATCGGCCTGGGTATCGCTGCCCACCTCGTCGCAGAAGGCGCCAGGGTCATTATTGCCGATATGAACGCTGCTAGCGGTGCGCGAGTCGTCCAGGAGCTGAACAAAGCGTGAGTTGAGTTGGTGTCCCTCTCCGTGGGTCTGGAGGTGGTCAAGCTGCCGTCGGTTCTGCTAGGCGAGAGCTCATCCACACAGGAAGTAGACACTGAAGCTATCCCACAGGTCCGAAGCCCCCGTCGCCGCCTTCTGCCTCACCGACGTAACCGCCTGGGACTCCGTCGTCGCACTCTGCGCCTTCTCCTACACGACTTTCGGTCCGCGCATCGACTACTTCTTTGCCAACGCAGGAATCGCGCAGATGCGAGAAATGCGCTCGAGTGATCCTACCCACTTTGCTTCGGCTCAAATCGACGACCTGGCGAACCTCGCGGGGAACCCTCCGAGTTTGGCGGTGATCAGGGTCAACCTGGACGGAGTGCTGTACAGCCTTCACGCCGCGCTGGCGTACTTCAGGAAGCAGGAGAAGGATGCGGATGGGTGGAGGGGGAAGTTCGTGGCGACGGGGAGCAATGCGTGAGTCCTTGTTCCTCCCATTTCGCTCGCTCGTTCCGACGATGAACGTTCCTTCCCCAACTGATCGCCTTTAACAGCTCCTTCTACCCCTTCCCGAACGATACTCTTTACGCTGCAGCCAAGAACGGTTCGCTCTTGCTCCCTCCCCTTCCTCCTCTCCGCAAACTGACCCCTTCGCAGGCGTCCTCGGAATTGTACGCGCTGCAGGACCTCGCGTCCTCTCCGAAGGAATCACCGTCAACTGCTTCGGCCCCTCTGTTGTCGGTCCGTTCCCTCCCTTCCTCCCCACCCCGGGAACCCAAGCTGAAGTAACCGCAACAGCAACGGGTCTTGCTCCTCCTGCCTTCCTGGAGCGACTGGAACGCGAGGACCGATTGACGCCGATGAAAACTGTCACCGACGCCGTAGACATCTTCATCCGCCCTTCCTCCCGCATCACCGGTACGATTCCCCTCCTCTGACCTCGCTGCCGAGCTGACGAAAAACGACAGGCCACATCATCGAGAACTGCTCGGACAAGAACGTCTTCCGTGCAGTTCCGGCGTACCTTAACGCGAAAGCGCGCGCCAACATGGATGAATTCCACTCTGCGGACGATATCGACGCAGCGTTGTCTCTCGAGGGGCTGGGGTACGAGGTCGTGTAATCGATTACGAAAGCTACGCAGGCGTGCCAGCGGGACTCGGGGGGACGAGAGCCTTGCGGCTGATAAGGGATTGGAGAGAGGTGAAGAGGAATTCGTGGAGCCCGACTGCGCCCCTCTCGCGTAGGTATTCGAGGAAGAGGACACGGAAATCCGTGAACGATATCTTCAGGCCCATCTGCTCTCTAAGTGGTCAGCTCTTCGCTCTGCTTTACTGAAAGATCGAGCGCACTAGAGCGAGGTCCTTTAGCGAAGCAGCGACGACGGGACCAGTGCCGCGAGGGTCAAAATCGACGCCTGCGTTCTCGCATATTAGCTGCGAACAATCATCAACACCTGCGTCACGCACAGCATGAGAGAAAGGACTCACGACAAGGCAGTCCTGCGCGAGCGTCGACAACGCCGGGTGCGTCGTGAGGCCCAAACTTGAGCTCAGAACCTGCTCCCTCCCCTCCGTCCACTCCTTCACTCCCTCCAGCTGCTCCCTGCTCCACAGCTCAGCCACGCTCACATGTCAAGAAGAGAGGAGGTACGTACGGAGTCAACCCCATCGCTTTCGCGCCTTGAGGATTGAGAAGCTTCTTTGACCAGATGCAGTTGACGAAATCGACGAGGTACGTGTTGAGAAATTCGACCAGCTCGCCGTTCCGCGGATCCTTAGGGGAAATGGCGGAGGTTTGGCTGGTTAGGGCTTCGCGGAGTCTGTGAGCAAGTGTCAGTGCGCTGAAGAGCGAAGAGCGAGGAAGGACCAACTTGGCGACGATGCCGCACATGCGCGAGATGGACATGGAGTCGGAAGCGAGGAGGCAGGTGTAGGTGAATGAGGAAGAGGGGATGACGATGACTGAAAGCTCGTGCTCGAGGGGAAGGCTCAGCGAGGCTTCGTAGAAAGATAGCGAGGCAGAGCGGAGGGTGACCGAGTCGGGGAAGGTCTGCAGCGAGTGCGTTAGAGAGGGTTAAGGTCGAAGAAAGGAGTAAAGGACGCACGATAATCCCAGCCGAGATGATTCGGTCCGCATATTCGAGGAGAGCTTGCAGGCAGCGGACGTAGGCGACGTCTGGCTCGAGGGCGCCAAATACCGTGTGCCTACAATAGCTCATCAGTCGCCTTCCGCCGCGACGGAGAGAAAGATCACTCACCTCGGTCCATCTCCCTCCAGCTTCCAGTCATCCCGCGTCGCCCAGTGAAGCACCAGATTCATCAAACAGCTGATCCAGTCCGCAAGCCATTCCTCATCCGACGACATCGAGAGAAGCTGTAGAGGTCGCAGGAAATAACCATAGAGCACTGCAATCATGGTCAGCTCGTGTTGCCAATTGCGAGATTAATCCCCCTCACCTTCGTACGGCAAAGGCTTCTGCAGAGCGACGAGGTCGAAGATGACCTGACGGTGTGATTCGCCGTCCCAAGTCGCGAGGTAATCGGCCAGGAATGGTTCGAGACCCTCGACAAGCTCCTGCTTGCGAAGAGGTCAGCACGGCGGTGGCTCGAGGACGAAAAGTCGTACCCCTCCCATCTCCGAAAGTTCGCGCACGCGACAGAAAAGGTCCTCAACCCGCGACGCTCCATCTGCCGTCTCGTCGAGATCATGCAGCTCGTAGCCCAGCGACGAGTTGATGAACGACATCAGCCGAAACAGGTACGAATCTGTGGCGCTGTCAGCCTTCGTCGCGCACCTCGCAGAGCATAGAACTCACCATCTCCACCGTAACCACAACCCACTATTACCCCCCATGCCTTGACACGATCCTCCTCCCTGCGCGTCGGGTCGCTCGAACCTGAGCCTGGCACTGCGCAGAGGGCCGAGCCGGCCTGCGAGGGCATATCGAGCTTGTCGATTTGAGCCGCAAGTTGGGAGATGGTGGAGATGTCGGAGAGGGCTGTTGAAGTCTAATCTTGCGGAGGTCAGCGAGGCAAGCAGGGGGAGCGGAGGGGAGACGCACGGTGCCGGCTGTGAAGGTCGCTCCGGAGGGAACGTACGCCTGCGTCAACTTCCTCTTCTTGGCCTGAGCTGCACCATCAGTTCATTTTTCGAAGCTCAACAGTCGATGAGAACGCACCTCCCTTCCCTCGCCTCTCCTGATTGACTCCCCCTCCCCATCCTGTAGCACCGCGCGCACCTTGGCCGCCCACTCCTCCTTCGCAGCGCTTCGTCGCACAGACGTCCCTACGTCCTTGGAGCCTAGAGACATGACGTACTCGGGGTGGAAGGAGCGGAACAGGGCGCGGAGGCGGAAGAAGGATGGAGGGGACGAGGGGAGGTTCTTGATGAGGCGGTCGCTGGAGGCGTGTTAGCTGCCGCGTTCGCGCAGGATAAAGCGAACGCACAGATGGGAGATTCGGTGCTTCTGTACGTGAACGCGGCGCGTGATGAGAAACAGTAACGAGGCAGTCGCGTCCCTGTCAACAGCATCAGCTCCACCCTCCCCTCCACGCGAACTGGACTCACCTCAGCACACCATACTCTAGCCCGCGCTCTAGCACTCCCCAGAACTGATCCAGAGTCTCCCTACCCTCCTTCCCCACAGCTCCCACCTCCAACAACACGCAAAGCCCCTCCAGCGCCTTCTTTTGCACCGTCAGCTTAACGCGTCCATGGTGCGCCGGCTTCTGGTCCCACGAGAGTCCGAGGGTGGAGATGATTCGGAGGACAGGGCGGGAGGAGATAGGCGCTCGCGGGAGGAGGAGTGGGAGGAGAGCGAGGGAGATGGAGGTGTCTGTGGAGCGGGCGTTAGCGAGCCACTGGGGCAGGAGAGAGAGGGCGCACCGAGGTGGCCGCCTAATGCCAAGTCGTAGCCGCGTGCGATCTGGTCCTCAGTCAGGCCGTGGCTCTCTGCGAGCGGCTCAAGGGCCTCAAGGATCTGGGAGAGCTCATCCGCGACGCGTGAGTCTGGAGCGACAGGGAAGCACGGCGTTAGCTCGTGCTGATAGGCGTAAGGAAGTACGTACGCTGCTCTAACTGGGAGAAGAGCGAGTCTAGCTGCGAGTCTGAGTTCATTCGACGAGGTTGGAGGAGGGAGGATTTGTTTACCGCTGTCAGTTTCGAAACGACCTTCGCCAGAAGGCTGTCTCGGGCAACAAGCTTGCTGAAACTCCTGAACGACTACAATGCAACGCTAGGGGTGCTATAATCTACGTAAATGAGCGGCGGCAAAGGGGAGAGACTGGGGGTACAGAAAAAGGTGCGATGCGGAGTGCGATACAGGAAAGGGGAGGAGCGAGGCCTACGACGACGGGGGCGACCGCTTGTACTTGTCAAACGCCCCGGCTTGAGCGTCGGGGTCGAGCGAGTTGCGCAAACCGAGGAGCGCCTTGGAGACGGCTTCCGAGGCACCGATCATAGGTTTGAGGACGGCGATGGGAACTGCTCGAACGACAGCGCGAACGGGGCCCTGCTCGCGTGCAGAACATCAGCACTAGTCTTCAGCCGAACAGCGAAGCTACTCACCTCAGTCCCCGAACGCTCGTAGACTTCCATCGGGACCGCGAGGATCGTCTGAGCCGCCGAGCGAAAGTTGTCGCCGAGACTCCTGTACGCTCCTTCCATCCCTTCGCGCAGGTCCCCGGGCTGCTGAGCGTACCGACTGATGAGGTCGATCTGCTCCTCCTCCGTCAAGGACAACGGCGTTCCGTTGACCGTAAGCGTCTCCGTCCTTCGCCCGGATCCGAACCTCGCGCCGAGGACCGCCTCCGCCTGCTCCAAGATGACCTGCGTCCCAGTCGCGAGGCGTGCTCCGACGTTGAGAGCTTCGAGAGTCGTCGAGCGGGCGAAGGCGGTGGCGCCTTTCTGGAGGCCGCGCGCGAGTCGGCCGTCCTTGCGGTACTGCTCGATGGGGAGGAGGACGAGGTTGGCGACGCCGGAGCCGACATTCACGACTGAGCGAACGGGAGAGATGCCGGAGATGACGTCCGCGAGTTGGTTCGCCGTAACGTCTGGGGTCCAGATGTCTTGAACGAGGTCGGAGAGACGAGTCGTTCCAGAGATCTGTGGTGTGGCGTCAGCCGACGGAACTGGAGGGCTTGGGAAAGGCGAACTCACACCAGTGACGACGAGATGGCGAAGCGTGATCTCCGAACCATCAAAGTGGAAGAAGTTCATGAGCTCGGCCGTCTTGCCTCGGCGGAGGGCGTGGTAGTCGACTCGCTTGGGCTTGTAGTCGAGCTTGATCTTGACGGGAAGGATCTCGACTCGTTCTGGGATGTAGCGCAACGTTAGAATCCCTCTGCCACAGCGGAATGGAGGTACTTACGGAAGAAAGGACCTCCCGACGCCGTCTCCGTCTCTGCTGCTAGACCCGCTGCTGGAACACGGAAGGCGCCGAAAGCTTTGAGAAAGTCGAGAGCGTCTTGGTCGATGTAAAGGCGGAGGGGAAGGATCTTGATCTGGGGAAGCAGGTGCGTTAGGAGGGTTCGCTGCGAAACACGTCGGACGCCAACATACCTTCATAACGATCTCCTCCTGCGCCGAGGCCGCGCGCCCAACAGGCCTGACCTTGCTCTGCTCGAACCGCACCATCGACGATCCCGAATCCCTCACGACGCCTCCATCGCTCGCCCTGAGCTCCGTGAGGAACTTGCGCCAAGTCGACGTCCGGATGTTGTCGATGATCTCAAACGTCGAAACCTCGGCGCGCAGTCGGGAGGCGAGCTGGTTCGTCGAGGGGTAGCTATCAAAGCTTGCGTTGATGCCGACCAGGTTGACTTCGATGGCGAACGCGTGCGATCGAGTGAGGCGCTTGCGAGCCTTGCCGACGAGAGTGGGTTTCCGCGACGCCTGCTGTCCTGGGAGAGGTTGCCAGCTGCTGGTATCGCTCACCGCGTCGCTTTGACCGTCGAGCTCCTCGTCGATCGCAGCGAGAAGCTGACCGGTCGGGAGTTCCGACGCTCCTGGAGGAAGGCCGAGCTGGACGGAGCCGAACATGAGGACGGAGGCTTCGTCGGCGCTGGCGTCGGGAGCCTGGCCGCTCGCCAAAAGCTGTCTAATCTTCTCGAGTCGGCGCCGGACTGCCTTAGCTTCCTCCTCGATCGCTTTGCGAGTGCTGAACCAGTCGTAGCCGTCGTGGATGTGGATCGTGACGTCGCAATTGGTCAGGCGGCAGCGAACGGGACTCGCAGGTTGACTGAGAGAACAAAGGTTAGCGTCTGCGTAGGCAGAAAAGTGCAGCGAAGAACGCACCCGCTGGGATCGTCGTTGGGGTCAGTCCGGGGTGAGGCAAGGAAGTCGTCCAAGATCTGCAGCCCTCGAGGGTCGAGCATCCTGATCGTCTCGCCTTCGATGTCGGAGATGATCTGGCCGAGTCCCTCTGGCGCCTGCGACGAGCTCGACCGCCGAGTGGCTCGAGTCGCACCCGAGCCTTGATCCAGAGCGTCGGCGAGATAGTCGAAATTGGTAGGGACGTCGTCGTCGAGATACTCGGGCATGTCGTCCAGTGAAGCGGCATGTCGAAAGGCGGAAGGATCAACACTCGCTGAAGAGCTGCGGCATCAGCCAGGAGGGTTGCGAGTTGCGAGTACATGCGTACAAAGCAGACCTGCCGACGGCTTGTGAGTAGGAACGCGACGAGATGGTGGCGGAGTTTCGTGAGAACGTCTGGGTGCAGAAAGTCAGTCGATGGAGATCTGGAGGACAGCGAGAGGCTCACGAAGCCGACTTGGTAGCCATTCCGGCGGTGAGATCGGCGACGAGGGCTCCGACGGTGCCAACCGTGTCGGCGCAGAGGGCAAGCGTGACCTTCGTGTTGGATACGGCGAGCTGAAGATGTATCGCGGGGTGAGACTCGAACACGCGGGGGCTCGAAGACGGCAAGAACGCACCTCCAGATCAGGGAGAACGAGTCCGTTGCCTTGCCGAACTTGCAACGACATGCGCTCGAGATCCACAAACTGAACGAATCCTTTGGACTGCGTACAAATCTCAGCCCACCGCTCAGCTCCCATGGAAGACACCAGCTCACCTTCCAATACTCCTCCCCGCTCGCAGCACTCATCGTTCCCTGCAACAAATCGCCAACGCCGTCGACAGCGAGCAGCCGCAGGCGAGCAAGTTCGATCGTAGCGAGCGTGCGCGGCATGTCGGGCATAAGGTTCGTCGCAATCCTCGCGTCGCCGATGGAGAGGACGAGATGCGACTTTAGGTTGAGCGGAGAGACGTGGATAGATCCGTCGGTGATGCGAAGCCTGATCCGCGTGAGCTCGTTGGGTACGACCGTCTCGAAAGCCTGCGGAATGCCCGTCAGCTCGTGCGCAGATCTGAGTGAGAGGGGAACGCACGCCTGCGGGGGCTTTAGCGAAAAGCGAGACCTCCTGAAGCCATTCGAGATCCGAGGTGAGGAAGTAGGTGAAGTTGGCGACACCGAGCTGGACTTTCGACTCCTTGAGGCGGGTCTCCTTTTCAACGGCGCTCGTGAAGCTCAACTGGAGGAGGGGTGTCGATCCGCTGGTCTGCGGACACGCTGTGATTAGAAGCGTTGTCGGGCTGGATCCCGAACGAAGACGCACGAGGTTTCGAGGTAGCGTCCTGGACAAGATCGCGATAGGCGCGACGAGGTCCGTCCGATCCTCGAACTTGATGTCCATCACGACCACCTCAGCGCGCAGATCGTTCTGCGAACGCGCTTTAGCTCCTCCCGACCGAGGTGCGAAAAGTCTAAACGCACCTTGCTGTTGCGAAGCAGCTCGACCTGAACATCGATATCCGAAACCAGTCCTCGGAGGTGACGAATCGCCAGTCGTTCCTGCCCAACCTCCGCCTTCGCCACAAACAGATCGATAACCACTGCTCACTCGTCAGCTCCACCCTACCCTCGCAAGAGAACGGAGAACTCACCGTCCACCACAGCAACTTTGATCGTCATCGCACTCGCACCCTCCCCAATACTGTCCTCGCTCTCACTCTCCGCCCTCCTCCCCCTCGAGAAGCTCCTCGCCCCAAAATACCTACTCCCAACCAGCCTGTCTCCCTCACCCATCCTCTCCGCCCCCCTAAACGCCCGCTCACTCCACTGCGTCAAGTCGTCGGCAAAGAGCTGCCAGCCCGTCGAGCGTCGCTTTATCGAGCCAGGATAGGATAAGAGGGAGACGACAGTCGATGCTGGTTGAGGTACTGAGGCTGTGGAAGGAGTCGCGCGAGGCTGAGAGGTCGGTTGAGGGAGTCTGGTGGATGAGGACGGTGGGCGGAGAGGAGAGGCCGGAGGAGGAGTCGGCGGGGTCGGCGGCGAGAGAGGAAAGGGAAAGGAAGGCGGTGGCGTGGGTTCCTGCGAAGCGATTGTTAGTGGTCGATCGAGGAGTGGGAAAGGCAACGCACCTTGAGCAGCGAGAAAGAAGAAGAAAGACCTCTTCCATTCGACCTTCACGCCTTCTCCCGGCCCTCCCTTCGGCGCTGCAACGACCTTGATCTCGTGCACGTCGAGCAGCGCGATGCCCGACCTCGTGCTCGTCCATTCCTTCGCTCGCTTCCTGCTCGTCGTCGGCGGTGGGCAGCGAATCTCGATTCGAGTCAAGGCGACTTGAAGCTCGAACGCCGGTCGTTCCTCGCGCTTAAATGGCTCGAAAGATAGATCTTCGAGGACGCGGTGAGGGGAGAGGGGAGCGGGAGTGCGGGGAGTGCGGGGGCGCGGAGTCGACAGGGTTTGGGTCGCGTTGAGTGGAACTGAGCGGAGGATGTCGGAGAGAGAGGTGATGAAGGGATGAAGGCGTTCGACGAGAGTGAGGTCGAGGAAGATGTGGATGGGTTCGACCTCAAGAGAAGCTGCGAAGACGCATTAGCTGCTCGTTCACAACGTGCGAGACAGCAGACTCACTGTGTCCGTCGGAAAGAGAAAGCGTCACCGCTGCTGGAACTGTCGCCTGCTCGCGCTTCCCCGACCCCGACGCCCTCTCGCGGCTCGCCTTGACCTTCCATCCCCTCCCCTCCGCAGCCCTGTTCTCGATCCAATCGACGCTCTCGAACCCCGGGAAGCCAGCCTTCGGCTCCTCGTACTGCTTCACCAGATTCGAGTCCGTCAGCGCGATAGGCAGCGTCCTCGTCTCTCCCTCCGAGACGAGGCGAACTGACTCGGTGAGGAGGAAAGAGCGAAGGGGGAAGACGGTCTGAGATTCATGCGGGGTGCGAACGACCGCTGCGCCAAGCCCTTCGAGGCGGAGCCGGAGGTGGTTGTGCGGGAGAGTCGAGGTGCCGGGGTGGGACCAAAAGGCGTCGACGGCGGTGGAAGAGAGGGGAGCGTCCTCGTAGATGACGATGAGGTGGATCAATTTGATGCTGATTGCGGCGGTAAAATCGGTGGCGGGAGGACCTGGGCGAGAGGGAGGAGGTGTAGGGGGAGGAGGGGAGGGAAGAAGCTGAGAGGCGAAGAGGAGGGATTGGATCTGCTGGGGGAGGAGGAGGAAAGTGATGGGACCGGAGATGGACGAGTGGAGGTTGACCTCGGGTCGGCGGCGAATGGGAGGGGTGAGGTCGTCGGAGGGGGCTGGGTCGATAGACGTCTTCGAGGTTGAAAGGATGAGGACGATGGGCTCCTGCCCGAAGGAGAGGATCATTTGGAAGCCTTCATCGTCGCTGGTAGTCGAGCTGTTGCGGGTCCCGTCATCCTCAGCCTCGGTCGGCGCCTCGGGGTCCAAAAACGGCGAATCCTCCTCATTCCGCGCTGCCAACTCGACGCGCGAAGCTGCGCTCTCCGTGATCGCCAAAAGCCCTCCTGCAATACTCGTCCCTCCCATTGCGCTAGCATACATGGACGCTCCTCCCGACGCGCTGGAGGTAAACGACGTCCGCAAGTCGGCGATCGACTGCGACATCATCATGTCCTGCTCCTGCGTGACCTCCTCCTCCGAAGAAGTCGATACGGTCGAAGCCTCCGACGCTAGCGAGTCGACTGAGCTCAAATCCATCTGCCTCGTCTCCTCCGACATCCGCATCAGCACCTCCGGCTTGATGATCCTCAACGACCGCACGCTCGCCATCTTCGTCGGGTCGATCCTCGTGCTCCCCACCATCTCCTCTCCCTTCTCGTCCGCGTACACGATCTCCTCGACGCGCGACTCGATCTCCGTCCGGTCGTCCTCGTCGTCCTCCAGCACGATCCTCACTCTGACCCTCCGCACCCTCACGCTCAGCCTCGCTAGGATCTTCTCGATCAACCCCGCAAGCATCGTCACCTCCGCCACCTCGTCCAGCTTTCCGAACTTCTCCTTCGCTCCGCTTCCGAATGCGAAGGCACCGGGAAGTGCGATGTCGCTCGCGCCGAGCTGGAGGGATTGGCGAAGCTCGGCGTCCTCGAGCGTCGTAAGCTCCTCCTTGACGAACTCGCTCGCCACTGCGACGGAGATCATGCTATCCTCCATTGCAAGCTCTGGCGGGAGAGGGGGAGCGACGGAGGCGGAAAGAGTCGAGGTGGAGGCGGCGAGGGGCGAGGTGACGAGTAGGACGAGGTTGATGTCGTCGACTTCGATGGAGAGGGCGGAGGAGAGGGAGAGTGGCCAGTTTACTTGGGCTGCTACGAGGCCTATCGTTCCTGAGGCGAACGAGAGCGGAAGCCCCTCCAAGAGAGGCGTGATAGCCTGCGCGTTCATCCAACAACAATCAGCTCCATGCGGCTACTGCCAGCTCCCAGCGAAAGGCGTACATCACTCTCGAGCTCCAATCCCTGTACTCTAACGCTCCCCTTGCCCAGATCCGCCTCGATGGCTTCGGCGTCGAGTCCACCCCTGACGAAGCGGCCGATAGACTTGCGGAGGAGGAACGAGAGGAAGCGCCGCTGGAGATTCTGCGGGAGGGAGGGGAAGGGGAGGTTCGGAAGCGGTGGGAGCAGATAGGCGAGGAAGGAGAACATGGTGCAGCGCTGCCTCAGGAGATGGAGAGGGGCATAAGGCGGGCGGGCGTTTGGCGACGGCTGGGTGGTTCGAGCTGGGCGAGTTGCTAGTCCTGGTCGTTCCTTGAGCTCCTTGTGGTTCACGCGGTGGTGCTTTCGAGCTGGTGGGAGAGAGGCAGGTGGTCGGTGGAGAAGGAGCGAGGGGACGGCTCCGGGCTGGTTGTACTCCTCCTCCTTTGGCCTCGACGGGCTGAACTGCTCTTCAAACGCGTCAATCGTGGTTCCTGGGCCATCTGTATCACCCGTCCAACCTCCTCCGACTCCCGCTCCTCCCTCGACGAAGGCCCCGCCGCTCGACCTGCACTCCTCCCCTCCTCCTCCCTCCTCCCTGCCTCATCATGTCCGCCTCACAGCTCCCCACCGAACTCATCACCTACATTCTCGAACTCGCCTCCAACAGCGTCACCCCCACTCCTAGACCCTGGCGTTACCGCAACGCGCTCCTCGCCCGCCTAGCTATCGTCTGCCGGAGCTGGCGCTACCCTGCGCAGGAGATCCTCTGGCGACAGGTCGAGATTCGCTCAGACAATGCCGCTAGAGCGTTCGTGGCCGCCAGCGGGAGCGGCGATGCAGTTACGCTGCAGTTACGGGACGTGGAGTCTGCGCCGCCCGTCGACGCGATGCAGCTGGACGAGGTGATCAGGGCGTGCGTTGGGCTGAAGTCGGTGGGACTTTATCAACATGTGTCTTCCGTGGAAGCGCTTTGCGTTCCAAGCATGGCCAGTACGTGCGGACCTTTCCCCTCGACCTGTGCTCATTCTTCAAACTTCAGGCGTAACTTGGCTCTCCATCTCCCTTCCCTCGACTCCCTGCTCGCCACCAATCGTCTTCCCATTTGCACTCAAGCGCTTGACTCTCAAATACTGTCCCGACACGCCCAAAGCCGTCCACGCAGCCGTCCTTCAAAGCTCCATCACCTCGCTCGACTTGGACGTCTACACGGGCTACAATGCGCACCTGGAGGCGGATTTCGACAGCGACGCAGAAGACTTCCACGCCGTTCTCAAAGCGAACATCCTCGACGAGCTGAAGCACATCGCGCCTCAGCTAGTCTCCCTCGCCCTGTGCAGCGACCAAGACCTTACCGATCACCTGGACGACTTCCTGCGCCTCTGCACGCGGTTGGAGAACTTTTCAACGGAGTACGTCGAGGGTCTGCGGGATCGGCTCAAAGCGATCCCGGTGCCAATCCAGCGATGGACCGTGCAATGGGCGATGAATGGCGCATTGAAGGGAGTACGCGAGGCACTCGAAGCGGACATTCCGGCGCTGGCGAAGCTGAAGTTCTTGGTTCTCGACCTGGGCCGCGACGCGTTCGAGGACGAAGATGGGGGCATCGAGAAGGCGTGCAGGGCGAGGGGAGTCAAGCTGGAGCTTGTGAAATGAGCGAAGCGCGTGTGACTGGTGCGCTTTGCTTATTGCTCTTGCGTCGTGCATCATAGCTGATATCTCAGCTCTGCAGGATGACTGGGAGGAGGGGGAGCGAGCTGGAGCTGAGGAACGATTCGTCGGAGCAGAATTCTAGATTCAACGCGAGTTTTTCGCTGCTCGACAGGGACTTCTGATTGTGTTGCTCTACGCGTTTTCTCAGCAGCAACGCTGGAGAGAATCGAGAAAGAGAAGAGCTGGGGTCAATCGCCCGAGGCATTGCGCCGCGGACGTGTGGAGGAGCGCGACGAGCGCACGAAGTTCAGGACTCAAGGTCCTCCTTATAGCTCCTGTGAATCCCTTAAAGCGGCAGCAGCCGACAGTATCAAGAACGCGTTGTACGCGAGGGCGAGGCGCCGGCGACGCGCGCTGGCGCTGTTGCTGCTTTCCTTCCTTCCTCCACGCTCCTCAGCCACGCTCAAGATGGAAGCCGATCTGGCGCAGGTGGTGCAGGTACGTACTGCTCCTCCAACCCCCTCAGAGCTAATCTTCGCCCTCACCAGCTCATCCAAGCTCTCTACTCTCCCTCGACTTCTCCAGCGGATCAAGCTGGTCTCCAGCTCCGCTTGCAAGAGGTTCGTCGCGCGCAGCCCCTACCATACCCTCCTAACTCCAACTGCACGCAGGTCCAATCCAGCGACGCCGCCTGGTCCATCGTCGGCCCCCTCCTCTCTCAACCTGACCCCTCCGTCCGCTTCTTCGCCGCCTCGACTCTCCAGCTCAACATCTCTCGCGCCTGGCCCACCCTCCCCTCCTCGCACTACGACTCGCTCAAATCCTCTCTCCTTTCCTGGCTCTCTCTCTCCGCCGCTCAGGCATATCCGGCTCATGGGACGGCGCGGCCGGGAGAACGGGTCGTGTTGAGGAAGCTGGCGAGCGCGGTGACGAGCTTGAGCTTGAGATTGGAGGACTGGGAGGACTGGTTATTGGAGGTGGTGGTGAGGGTGACTGTTGGGGATGGCACGGCCGGAGGAGGGAGCGGGAGGGAGGCGGTTCTGGAGGTGCTCGCGGTCGTGATTGAGCAGGTTGCGAGGGCTGAGCTCATAGGGACCAAGAGGTGAGTGGAGCTTCTCACAAATACTCAAACGGGAGCTGAACACGTCTGCAGGTCGGCCTACATGGCGAAGCTGGCCTCATCGACTCCCCACCTCGTCTCAACACTCTCGCTCATACCGCTCACCTCCTCCGAAATCCAGCCCCTCCGAAATCAACTCTGCCCTCTCCTGTTTTACCTCTTACCTCCTCTCCGGCCAATTCTCTCACCCAGAGCTCACGACGCTGTACCCCCTCCTTCTCCGACACCTTTCCAACTCGGAAACGACCATCGCAGCCTGCACCGCCGTCGAAGAGATCGTGGAACGCAGCAGCGGAGTCAGCAGAAGCGGTGGCGCTGTACGCTTCATTGGACGTGCCAAAGTCGACGAGTTAGTCCGCGGATGGGCGACTTCGGAGTGGGTGCGAGGGGTCATCGGCGCTGCGGTGGACGAGGGAGAAGCGGACGACGAAGCGCTCGCAGTTATGAAGCTTCTCTGCGCCATCTCAGAACACCTCATCACTTTCCTCTTCGCCGAACCGCCCAAGGCGTCTGCCGTCCCCATCCTCACCTTCACCTCTCCCGAAGTCCGGGAGCTCTTCGTTCTCCTCCTCGCCATCACGAGCTTCCCAGGGCACACGGGCGAGGCGTATAACACCAACGAGATGGCCGGAGGGGTGTGGATGGCGATGCAGGAGGAGTCGATGGATGCGGGGCTGGTGTTCGGGGAGGGCGAGGGAAGGGAGGGCCGGAGAGGGAGGGAGGCGGACTGGGAGTTCATCCGGACGGTCTTCTCGGCGCTAGCGGACGGTCTACGACAACGATCGCAGTGGCCGAGCTTTGAGGTCGTCAGCGAGTGGCCCAAAGGTTCGTTTACTGCCTCTTCGCAAGGACGTTGCTGATGCTCGGGAGCAGATGTCGCTGAGGCGTTCCGCGTCTATCGCAGTACCACTCTTTCCGAGTACCTCCTCTACGCGTACTACGTACTGCGTTACTCGATGCTCGGCGGCCTCGTCGAGCTCGCTGCTCAACAAGTCGCTCGTCCGCTGACGTCCCCCACCGACGGCTTCGAGGTACGTCCCGCCTCCTCTCCTCGCCCTACTCCACTCACCCCTTCATAGGACCTCGAAGCCACCCTCTTCTGTCTCTACGCCGTCGAAGAAGCTGTCCCCTCCGATGAGCCCACGCACCTCTCCAACCTCTTCGGTCCCATCCTCTCTCACCTTCCCTCCACCGAATTCATCACCCTCCGATCCACTACTGTCCGACTCGTCGGAGCTCACTCTCCCTGGTTTTCGAACCAGCCAGAAGCCTGCATGTCGGCCGTTTCGTTCGTGGTTGCGGCGTTGGGAGAGAG
Source organism: Glaciozyma antarctica PI12 (assembly GCA_002917775.1). Classification (NCBI taxonomy): domain Eukaryota; kingdom Fungi; phylum Basidiomycota; class Microbotryomycetes; order Kriegeriales; family Camptobasidiaceae; genus Glaciozyma; species Glaciozyma antarctica. Next base: position 441,144 of record KZ627147.1, on the reverse strand, counting down.
GAGGTTGGCGCCAGCGGCGGCGAAGGCGTTGAGGATGCTGTGCGATGAGAATAGGAAGCAGCTTGTGGGACATGTGGCGAGCTTCGTGACGGTGTTGGGTGGTTTGGAAGGACAGGTGGAGGTGAGTCGATTGGACTGGACAGCGCGATTCGGTGCTGATGTGGGTTGGGATAGGATGCGGAGCTGCTGAAAGTGCTGGAATCGGTCTCAAGCGTTATTCAGGCGCTCCCTCCCGGCCAGATCGTCGAGCCTCTTACAGTGAGTTCGATCTCGCTTCTTCGCTACTTCCCTCGCTAATCGCACTCACAGTCTCTCGCTTACCCGATCGTCGACAAGCTCGAGTCGTCCGTTCAAGCCTACGCCCAGGTTCGCTCCTCTCTCACTCTGCGAAGAGAGCATCACTCACCTCGCTGCAGCTCCCCACCGAAGCGCGCGACCTCTGCCTCCAGCAACTCGCCTACCTGAGCGCGTGCTCAAAGGGTCTTTCGGATCCAGATGGCGACCTCGTCGACCTTGACAGCAGCTTCGACGATTCTACCCAACCCGTCAACGCTTCGTCGAGGATCCTGGCCGACGAGCGCATCATTAGAATGCGCGACCGACTGGGAAGTGCGATCGAGAACGTAGCGAGGATATGGGGAGGGGACGTCGAGGTCGTTCAAGTGCGTGCAGATCTTTCCTTTTCTTTGCGATAGTGTCTGACCCAACCTCCAGGCGCTTTCGGAGTACATCAAATACAGCACCTCCGACGCCATTCCTTCGCCCCTCGCCCTCGACTCGTTCTCCCTCCTATCCCTCGCAACTTCAGCAATTCAAGCGTCTATCTCCTCCGTGTGGCTCTCGATCGCAGCGGCGCTCCTTGTGCGGCTTGCGCGGGACCAGAACGACTTCCAGTTGACAGAGGAGGATCTGGCAAAGGTTGGGAGACCGGTCGAAGCAGTGTTGACAACGTTGCTCAGTCGATACGCGGACTTGGCTGGTGAGTAGGCGAATCTGCAAGTGGGAGGGCCGAGGGCTGACGGTCGTCTTGCAGCGATGGACGAGAACCCCGACGTCGTGCAGGCGTTCCTTTCCTTCTGCAACACCGTACGCGTTCCTTCAGCGTGCTTGAGCTTCGGCTGACCTCGCTCCAGATCGTTCGCTGCTATCCACGTATTTTTATCGTCCTCCCCACCCATCTCGACGCCATCATCACATTCGCCGAACGCGGTCTCGGAATGCAAGAACGCTTCTCCCTCAAAGCGACCATTGACGTCCTCGTTCGTCCACCTCCTCGCCTCCTCTTCCTCTCTAACCCCGTCACCGCAGATCGCCTCCGTCCAGCAAACAAAAATGGCGTCCCCCTCCTCCGTCGTCTTCCGCCAGACCCTCGTCCCCCACACTCCCGCCATCCTCCACTCCCTCATCCTCTCCATCAGCGGCGGCGTCCCGCGATCACACCTCACCACCCTGAGCGAGTTGCTGCACGCCTGCATCCTTCGAATGCCCGACGAGACGCGCGCTGCGATCAAGGACCTTCTTGCGACTCCGAATTGGCCGACTGCGAACGCTACGCAGGAGGCGAAGAAAAAGTTCGAGAGGGCGATGACGACGTGCGTTCTTCGATCTGAGGTTTGGTTGCGAGGCGCTAATTTTGGTGGTGCAGTGCGAGGACGGGGAAGCAGGCGAGAGGAGCGGTCTCCGACTTCGCGATGGTGTGTCGAGGGCTCGATGGAAGTGCATACGGAGCTGCGTCGCTTGCAGCTTTTGATTAACGCGAAATGACTTTGCGAGATCTTGCCTGGGACCTCTTGCCGTGCGAAGAGGCTGAAGCGGCCTGGTGAGCAAAACGTTGGCCGGCGCAGGTTTGACGCCCCTTCAAGACCATCGCAAGCCAGCAGGGAAGTGAAGCAGACTCGATCTCCACGCCAGTCGTAAGACAGCACCCGCACGCAATCTCTCCCCAGCCCAGGGACTTTGAAACTCCTTCGATTCCACTCATCGGTCCGAAAGCATGTCCTTGACCGCCGCGTAGTACTTCTCGTCGACTTTTTGGGCGACCTCCTCCTTTGTGCACCATGCGTAGTCGGCGACAGAGCTGGAGGGAGTGGGGACGGGAGAACCACGGATGATGCGCATGGGGAGGAAGAACGTCTGTTGCGGAAGGGGGTCAGCAAGAGTTGGAGGCGGCAGGGAAGGGAGGAGAATGAAGGCGTAGCTGCTGAGGATGCAGAATCGCACGAGAGGAAAAAGGGAGAGAAGGAACGTACCCGTGTGCCAGCAGCAGCTCCCTTCTTTGCGACGACGGATGCCTCGTACGCTCCAGCCGGCACGCGGCTAGGAGCCCAGACATCCATATCAGGTCCCGTCTCCTCCACCAGTTGCCGCTGCGCCGCATCCAAGAGCGACTCTCCCTCCTTGACACCTCCATGAGCTGCAACCAACATCAGCTCCCCTCCCCCCGACGCTGCTCAAGCAAAGACTCACGGAAGCCCCACGCGCTCTCCTTCTTCACAAGAAGGTACACCGTCCTCTCTGCCTTCCTCTCCAAGCTCTTCTCGCTCTCCTCCCTCGTCCCGATCAGCTCCTCAGCACCCTCGATTCCCTCCCTGCCCATCCTGTAATCCGCTCCGACGTCCTCGTCTCCCTTCTCGACGCTCGTGCGCGCATCGAACGCCAAGAAGCTCTTCTCCGCTGCGCTCCCCTTCTTGAAGAACCAGTCGGTCGAGACTTCGAGCGGCTTGGAGAGGGCGCGGTGGAGGAGGCGCTGGTAGGCAAAGTAGGTCTTTTCGAAGGGGCTGAGGACGGGGAGGAGGAGAGGAGGACGGGAGAGGAGGGCGGAGGACAGGACGGTGTAGGTGGGGGAGGGGGCGGTGGAGTAGAGGCCTGGGTGGAGAGGGTGTTAGCGAGGAAGAGAAAAAGGGAGTTGCTGGGCGTACGGGAGGGCTGAGGACGGCAGGAGCAGGCCGTGTTGAGAGATGCTGCTAGGCGAGTTGCGCGTGGTGCCATCTTGAGCTGAGGAGACAGTCTTGAGTTAGAGTGTTGAAAGGTCAACAAGCGCCCAGGGCAAGGTCGGGCGCCTCTCGAATGTATGCCCGACTGTTCTTTCCCGAGCTTTGCAAGGTGTGGGCTCTCGAGTCCAGGGACTGCTGGACTCTTAAGAAGCTCGTAGAGACCAGCCAAAAGCCGTCCACTCGATACCAACTCTTCTCCTGTGAGACGTCGCTCTCGTTCATCTCGCGTCCCTCTCGCAAGCGGTTCGCTACAGAGACCAAACCTTCGTTCCAAACGATCCACTCCCCCAGCTACGCCTTCAGCATCCTCAAAAGCTCAAACGCCATCGCGGCCTTCTCCCCCTTCCACTCGCCCGTAACCGCCTCCTCCTCAAGCTCCTTGATGCCCTCGCCGTCGACGTCAGCTACGGTCAATGGGTTCGTAGCGAATACGCATGGAGGGAGAGGTCCAAGGACGAAGCGCTGCCTCCCGAGCTGCGCTTGCAGGTGCGGAAGCTGAACGCGATCGTAGCTCCGTAGCCCGCGATCTGGCAGATATCCTGAGGCAAGGCAGACGCCACGTTCACCGCCCCCGTGCTACCGCAGACCGAGCGCTGAGCTTCAAACGTCCACGTTCGGTGGAAGGGACCCCCGCTGGTCACCTCGATGCTGTACAGCTCGACGTCCAGCGTGGCCGCCTTCCCGGCCCAGGACAAGCAAGTGCCGTTGTGAAACGCTGTCCAGGAGTTCCCTGCGAGAGCGCCGCACTGCGTACGCACGGAGAGCTTGACCGAAGTGCCTGGAAGAAGCTCGCTGAGGACGGTGCAGGGGATGGTCGAAGTGGATGCCACTCGAGCCAGTCAGTTCAGGTCTACAAGGCAGCGGCGGCACTCACTTATAGCAGAGGGGACGCGTGGCGAGAGTTGGGCCAAGGGGCGAGGGGCGAGCTGCGGAATCGACGGGTTCATCCTGGTTCCCTGCCGCCTGTTCCAGGACTCTACAGCTCAGCTCACAAGTGTGCTCTCTCACTCCCGAGCATGCCAGTCAAGTAGATCTTCCCAGAACCAGCTCAAACCGTACTCTCGAAAGCCGCGACAAACACCTCGCTTGCACCCTCGCTACAACCTCATCCCCTCGACCCCCGCTCCAAGCTCCTCAACCCTCCTCCCCTTCTCACTCTCGCTCCTCCTCATCTTCCCCGTACTCGGATCAAACAACTCCGTCGACCTCGGTGGCGGTCTCCTCATCTCCTCACTCGACGGCCGGACGAGCGGGTCGTGGTAGAGTTCGGGGTTCGAGGAATCCCACCATGGCGGAGGCTGGGAAGGCGGGAGAGGGTAAAAGGATTGATGAGTGATGGTGGTGGGGAGCTGGGTGGTCGAGTAGGGGTATGCGGGAGGGGTGGGGTAGGTCGGATCTTGGGCGGGGTAGGGCTGGTATGGCGACTGGAGCTGAGTCGGAGGCGTATGAGAATGCGAAGAAGGTGCCGAGGAGGATGCAGCGATCCTATGCGTTTCGTTGGGTGTCGCGGCGGGGGAAGGAAGCGTCGTCCGCTCGACGGGAGGCTGTTTCGTGACCCAGACCGGTTTGGCCGGCAAGCTCGGATGGAGAGGAAGCGTCGACTTGCCCTCCTCCGCCTTCCCCTTCCCCTTCCCCACCTTCCCTTCCTCGCTTCTCTCGCTCGTGACCGAAACCGTCGACACCGCCGAGCTCAACGACCCACTCGCCTCATGCCTCCTCCCTCCCTGCTCTCCTCGCACTGCACCCAATCCAGGCCCATTCGACGAACTCGCCGTCCTCCCCGTACTCGACGAGCTAGCAGAGCTAAGCGAGCTCGCCGATCTCGCCGGGAACCCCGAAACGCCCATGACGCCTCCTTCCGCGAATCGCATGATGTATCCCCGATCCGACGTTGACCCCGCAGGCGGCGGGTGATACGACCCTCCGCTGCTGGTGGAGAGAGCGGGAGAGGGTAGGGGCTGCTGGCGGGCGTAGGCGGCGGGTGGGGGAGGGTGGAAGGAGTCGAGAGTCGAGGGGTGGGGAGGAGCGTAAGGCGACGGGGAGGCGTAGGACGGGTATTGGGACTGGTACGAGGGCTGAGAAGACGGCGGAGGAGGGGGAGAAGCCCAGTTCGCGTGTTGAGGAAGGGGCGAGGGAGCGGTGACTTGTATCGGCGGCTGTGAATGGGCGTACGGCGGACGTTGCTGAGAGCCGAGTCGAGGATCGTAAGGCTGATGACGCTGTTGCTGCTGCTGCTGCTGTTGAGGAGGAGGAGGCGGTGGAGGCTGAAGATGTTGCCTCGGCTGCTGCTGGCGGGACCACTCGCCCTCTCCTCCGTAGCCTGCCTCCGCATAAGCTCCCGCATATTGAGCGTACGGGTCGACCTGCTGGCGATACTCCGCCCCCTGCGCCGCATAAGCGTACGCTCCCCATCCTCCCGCTCCAGGATCGAAGCTCGGCGCCGAAGGCCTCAGCGCCGCCGCCGCCTGCGCTCTCGCCTGACCCTGCGACGACTGAGGCTGAGGGTAGTAGACCGTTCCTCCGCCCGACGGTCCTTGAAAGCTCGAATGAATGCTCGAACTTCCATCACTGGCGACAGAGGGACTCGGCCGTCCTCCCGCCAGACTCATCGCGCTGCTCCTCGAATACGTCGAACCCGCCGAACTAGGCCGGCCGATACTCGCTCCTGAAGATGCGCCTCCGGCTTCTTGCGCCTGAGCCTCCTGCTTGAAGATGCGTTCCCGAGCCTCCTTATAGGCCGCTTCGCGCTCCTCGAGCGTGCGGCTTTTCCCCTTGCCGTCCTCGTCGGTGCCGATGGAAGAAGATGCGGATGAGGTAGGGCGGTGCGAGGTGCGTGGAAGGATCTTGAAGAACTGAGGCTGGGGGAGAGGGACGGAAGGGGAGGGGGGAGGGGAGGGAGCGACGGAAAGGGAGGGGGAGGAAGAGCTGTCGACGAAAGACGAAGAGGTCGGGGTCAGGATGATGGTAGTGGGCGCAGGAACGTGCGTGGCAAGCTTCGTATTCGGACTGTAAAGGTGCAAGAGTCAGTGGGAGAAGCTCACGTCTGAGGGAGGAGGTTGCTTACAGCCTGGTTAGAGCTCCTTTGACGAGAACGACGATTCCAGTGGGAACGTTCATGACGGATGCGGCAGATGCTGTGGCAGCCCAGACGCTGGGCTCGATAGGGTCGACTTCGCGCGTGATGCCAAAGGTGTCGGCTAGTCGATGGATGAGGAGTCGCTGGTAAGAGTTGAGGGCGGGAGGGAAGTAGGGAGGCGAGAGAGGTAATCGGTACATCCTGTGCAGTAAACGCTTCAGTCGGCTACGTCCTCCCCTCAAAGCACGCCCAAAGACTCACGTCGAATCAGCCAGGAAGCGCTCCATCTCCGCCTCGGCTCGCAGCAGCAAGAACCGATCCCTGGGGAGCAACAACGCAGCCCTCAGCGCCGAGTCGAGTTCCAGCTCTGCCTCCGCTCCCTCGTCCAGCTCCGCAGCTCCCGCCATGCTCCCGTCCTCCGTCGGCACCAATGACGAGGTCGAAGGCTCAGGGGAGGGCGAAGGGGATCTCGGCGGCGTGGCCGCAGGACTCGAGGTATTCCGCGAGACCAGACTGGTCAGGACGGGCTCGGAGTCGGTCCGCCTGAAGCTCGCCTCGGACGAGGCGGGAGAATGAGCTCCTCCTCCCCTGCCTTCGCTAGCAGCCCTCGGCGCTCGGAGCGCCCCCCTGGACCCTACGCCCCCGACCCCAGGAATCCCCTACCGACGCGTTGCGGGAACCAGAAGGGCGTCGAAGGAGGGTGATCTTCTTGTCCTTGAGAAGAGGGACGGCAGAGGTGGCGTCTGGGGGAGGCGGAGCTGTCGAGGTTGACGCGATGGGTTGGGAAGGAGGAGGGGCAGTCACGACGGTTCGAGGAGGTCTGGCGAGGATCTTGATGGCTGGTCCTGCTGTAGGTGGCTTGGGGAGGTCGGGGACGAGGTCGGGAGGGTTGGAGAGGGGGGATGGTGGGAGGATTGGGCGTGACGGCTGCAAGGTCGTCCTGCTCTGATGTGCTGGAAGAAAGAGTACCTTCCACTTGTGAAGGCTTAGGAGCTGCGCTCATCCTGTTACCGTGGCGAGTCGAGGAGAGGCCGCGGAGGGTGGGAGTGAGTCGAGGACGTGGTGAGTCGCGAACGTGAGCTGGTGGCTCTTTGTGTGGATGGCGGAGGGGTAGGGCTTTGACTAGGCTCAGTTACCGTCCATAAGCTTGTCCTAGTTCGTGTGTTGAGCGGTGTCGGTGTGTGGTAGGGAACCAAGAGGAGGAGCTCAGAGTCCTCGAGAGCTTGAGAGACGGGAGTGCCTCAACTCCTCTTCCTCCTGCCACTTCCCTCGTCGGAGGCTCTTCCTCGAGGAATGTACACAGACTGCTCTGCTTGTGATCCAGCGCGCGTGCTGCTCCCGCTCCAGCGAGCCAATCGTCGCGGTGCTGTTGTTGTGCTTTGGTGAGCTCTTCTCTTCCTCCTCAACCAAAACGAGCTAACTCCTGATACGCAGGCCGCAACTCCTACAGCCTTGTGCGTAATGCTTCTCCGTGCCCACGACTCCCGCTCCTCGCTCCTCACTCGAACGTCGCCCTGCGGTGGACGCTAACTGCTCTCTCCTGCTCCCCTCCTGCTCGCCATATCTGCCTCGAAGCTCCTCGCGGATCTAATCCCCTTATCCTGTGACTTGCCTCCAGCCGCTTTGCCCTCACTTTTCGACCTTGGCGCGACCGCAACGCTCTCCTCGCTTCTTGGGGAGGAAGAGGTTCTTGCCCTGGTTCTTGCTTCTCCCTGGCTCCGCTTCTCCTTTTTACCACCAGAAACTTTCTACCTCCAGAGCCCTAGAGCTCTCTGGGCGCGTCGCAAGGAACGGGCCGGCGAAAGAGCAGCGCTGAAAGGCAGCAGCAACGAGCCAATCTTTCTTCCTGCGAAAAAGCGTGGAGCCACCGTTGATTGCTTGAGCAGAATGAAACTGGATTACAGTGCAATGCCTGTCCCCCAGCACTTCTCGCAAGATTGGAAAAGAGCGCGGAGAGAGCGGACTCCGGTGCTGCTCGACGAGACTTCGCTCTCCGCGCTGCACCTCTTCCTCCTACCGCCCACACCTCGACATGGTATCGCCCAGCCAGCTCATCTTCCGCGAACATTGCTCGGAAGTCGAACACTTCATCTCCGACCTCGACGAGCAGGTCTCCTCACTCCCCCTTTCGACCCCCGAAGGCCCCATCGGCTCGTCCAGCCTCTTCACCTCCCTCTCCTCCCAGCCTGCCTCCCTCTCTTGGAACCAGCTGCATGCCGCTCTCCAATGCACCTGGCCCGACGGACGGATCTCTCCGGTGGATATCAAGCGGGGTCCTTTGGGGATGGAAGTGCTGGTGCGGCTGTTTGAGCACATCGGGTCGAGCGAGATTGTTACTATGGGGAGGGAGGTGAGATGGGAGGCTTTTGGATGGCTGAGGGAGATGCGGAAGCAGGTGGGGGAGAGGACGAGGGAGGAGCGAAGGTACGCCGTCTCTCCGTGGGGGTGGGTGGCGCTGACCTGGACGAACGCAGGGCTTCGCACGGTGGAGATAGGCGTGCTTCGGTGCTCTCAAACCCCGTCGATATCGATCCTGACGAGGCTGAGGCTGTCGTTGTTCAGAAGTCCGTCGGCCTCGTCGCAAGCAGTTTAGGGCCAGGCTCACCCCATTTCGCAGGAAAGGCGCAACCAGCTCGAAAGCCCCTCGCAATCTCTTCCACGAATCTCCTTCCTTTCCACTGTCGCCCTCCGACCACCCCAGCCGCGCCAGCTCCAGCTCGACCCAGCGACCCTCGTCCTCCCCCGATCCCATCGCCATCACTTCCCGTCCTCCGAAGCGCCAATGCACTCGGCCCAAAACCACTACGCGAGCCAGCCCTCTTAAGACTCCGCAGCAGCAGGCCCCGATTCTCGAGAAGGACGACTACCGCGTCGATGATCTGGTCCTTGCGACGCACGAAGGGAACTGGTGGCCCGCTCTCGTCCGTCCCCAGCCTCCCTCGCTTCCTGAAGCAAGCTTACTAATCTCACAGATCGCCGACGAGACGAACCTCCCTCTCAACCTCGCAGGCCGACGCCACTCCTCCTCCCTCCCTCCCCTCTTCATCCCAAACCGCGACCCGTACGTCCTCCTTGCCCCTCCGCTTCACCTCTAAATCCTCTATACAGCGTCTGGTGCCTCGCAAACCAAATCCGCCCCTGCGGCGCACACGAGACGATCCCACCCTCGCTCGCCCGCGAAGACCTCGCTGCATTCCACGAAGCTCTCGCCGTCATCAACGATCCCGAGGGGCTTCAAGCCTGGGCTTTGGACAGCAAGAAAGAGTGATGTGTTTATGGGATGGGGAGTAATATAGGGGTACGTCCTTTTTCGCTGCGTGAGTGCGGAGGGGGCTGATTGGGCAGGCGTGGATTCGGTGCGATGGTGGGGAGTGTGAGAGGATTTGGTTCCATAAGGGACGTGTGGGGATTGGGGAGGAGGAGGAGATGGACGTTTGGATGTGTGAGGAGTGTGGGGAGCGGGCGAGGGGGAGGAGGGGGAAGGGGAGGGAGGGAGCTTAAGGAGCGGCATCGAAGCTGGAGCGGGTGTAGGGCTTTGTGAATACTCAGTTTGATTTGTGTACGTCGGCCATTCGTTTTGAGCCAAACGCGGTGGAAGGACGGTTGAAGATGGAGCGGAGGAGGGATAGTAGACGTCGCCCGGAGTCCGGTTGACGAGTGTTGAGCATGAGGAGGTTGCTGGAAGCGAGGAAGGAGCAGATGATGGCCGAAGTTGATGAGAGCGAAAGCAGCTCACTGCGAGGTACGAAACGGCACCAACCTGGCAGCGAAGAGACGCAGGTAGTCCCTCCCCAGGACGTGCGGAATATGAAGCCAGCGTCTTCCAAGCCAAACGTGGCTCCCCCTCTATATACCCAGTACCCTCCTCACATATTCAAGAAAGCATCAAAGCTGCTCTTCCCTCCCACAGGCGCACTCGCCTTGCCCACCACCTTCTTCGCCCTCTTCTCCACCGGCAAGTACTCGTCCAAGATATCCTCGAACGCTGCGTCCCACTCATCAGCTCCTGCCCCACCCTCAGTAGCGAAAACGACTCACTAGGCGCAGCCACTCTTGCTGGCCGAACAACCCCTCCCAAACCCGCTGCGACCAATCTCCGCATCCCCGGACCATCTAGCTCCACCAACTTCTCCGCCGGGTCCTTCGACCTTCGCGTCCGTCTTAGCCTCCTGCAGGATCGAGTTAGCACTATCCTGAAGAGGAGGACGAGGAAAGAGGAACGCACCTTCTCGCTCCCGCGCGGACTCGAGATCTTTCCGAGGAAAGCTAGCACGTCACCCTTGGAAATCATTCCCTTGTGGCCCGTAGCTTTGATGACGCTTGCGTCGGTGATATGGTTGAGCACGAGGAGGCGCGAGACGGAGGGGAGGAGGGGCATGGAGTGGGTGGGGTGAGCGTGCGAGGTCGGAGGAGCAGGGGTAGCGGAGGGGGTGGGGGTAGGGGCGGGCGCGGCGGCTTTTGGTACAGGAGGAGGGGGAGAGGCGGCGGGGGGAGGAGGGGAGGCGTCGGAAGTGGAGGAGGGAGCGGGGGCGGCGGGGGCGACGAGGGTGGAGAGGTCGTCCTCCTCTTCGGCAAGGAGAGCAATGGGGTTGCCACAAGGTACGCCCGAGGTGTTGTTTGGCACCTGGGGAAGAGGAGCAGTTAGCGAGAGCTGGAAAACGGGCCGTTGTCCCGCGAGTGGTTCCCCAACGGTGCTCAGCTGCTGGCGTTCTCCAGAAGATGCAGCCCCAGCTGAGAATGCAGGCACTTACCAGGATCATTCCCATCACACCGTCGTCCTGCGCCTCGACATCGATGCTCGCCTTGTCCGTCTCAATCTGTAGCAAGATATCTCCCGCCACGAACTTGTCTCCCACAGCAAACTTCCACTCGGTCACGGTTCCTTCCGTCATCGTTGGCGAAAGAGCAGGCATCGTGAGCTCTGTGACGGCGAGCGAGGGGCGGGAGGTGTGGACTGGGAGCGTTGGGGAGATGGGTTAGCGGAGGTGAGCCCGTTGACCGACGAAGGTGCGTACGAAGTCACGCGACGCGCGCGCGGCGGATCGCACAGCGCGGAGGGCGCGTAAGGAGAGCATGGCGAGGGTAGTGAGGTAGGAGAGGTGTTGGGAGAAGTTGAGCCTGGACGGAGGAAGGAGGCATCGATTGTGATTTATTTGTTTAGTCAATTTAATTCCTGTTATCCCCCTTATTCGGACTCCGGTGGGCGCTTCGCCTCCCCTTTCCCCTTTCCTTCTATTCAGTGCTCATCACTCGAAGCAAAGCTCGTTCGACACACACCCAGATTGCATAAATTCTACAAGAACGAGGAGAGTCGCTAGTGCTCAATCCGACTCCGCAACCACCGGCGTAGCGGCTTGTACCCTCCTGAACTTCTCGAGCTTCGACAAGCCGTCGACAGCAGGCGCAGGAGCAACGACGACGGGGGTCTGCGTAAAATGCGTCAGCTCAGAAGCGAAGGATTGAACGACGACGACGTACCTGCGCGCTCTCCTCCTGTGTCTCCGCCTGCGTCTCGTCCTGAGTCTCCACCTGCGTCTCCACCTGCGTCTTTACCTGCGTCTCCTCAAACTCCTCCCCCTCCCTCGGCAGCTCCTTCGCTCCCCCAGGCTTCGAGAACGCGTCGAGCCCGTTCTTGACCTCCTCCTCCTCCTCGGCGACCTTGCGCTTCTTGCCACCCTTCTTCTCGACGGGCTTTGCGATTCCAGGAGCGAGACCAAAAAGGGTCGTTTGGCGAGATCCGGGGACGGTCGTAGGCGTCGCTGAGGGGCCGGTGGTGCTCGAGCGAGGCTTCGATTTGGCTGCACGTGCGGCGTTAGTCAAGGTGCGGGAGAGGGAGAGGGAAGGAACGAACACTTGGGAGCAGCTTTGCCTTCGACGCGACCGAAGAAGCTGTCGGTGCGTTGGAGGTCGAGAGCTTTCGCGGCGCCTTTCTTGGGGAACGGGTTGGGCGACGAAGGGAAAGCTTCGACCTTGGCGGGGAGCGGTCGTTTGGCGAAAGGGTTGGCGGCTGCGATGAACGAAAGAAGTCAGCCAACGCCAATTAAGAACGAACAGCGAGAACGTACCTTTCTTAGGCGCCGCAGCTGGCGGCGGGGACATCTCGCTCTGCTCCTCGCTCCCCGACCTCGAGCGCTTCGACGCCCTCTCCTCCCCCTCCTCCTCGTCCCTCCACTCCTCCACCTCCTCCACCTCCTCCCCATCCACCTCCATCTCATCCATCATCTCCATCCCCTCAACTCCATCACTCCCCTCCTCCCTCCTCGCCATCGTCGACGCTCCCTTCCTCGCGCTCCCAAACACTCCTCCACTCGCTCGAGGACTAAAACTCGTCGCAAAGGGATTCGCGACCTTCCCGTTCCTCGCCGTCGAAGGAGGCGCTACGACGGTCCGCTCATCAACAAGATGCGCCCACTTGCTCTTCCTCTTATTCTCATCCTCGCTCGCCCTAATCCCCGATTTCGCCTCCTGAACAAGGACGATCCGTTCCTGCAACGCAGGGAGGTGAAAGAATCCCGCGATCTTTGGCGGCAGCTTCGAGGGAGGCGGGTTGAGTGACGAGGAGTCGAGGCGTCGAGAGCGGCTTGGAGGCGTTCGGCTTTGCAGGAGGTTTGGATGATCTTGAGGAGGTGCTTGTCGGTTTCCATCTCTTGGCGTGCGAGGAGGGCTTTGAGAGAGAAGTCGTCCGGAGAGGCGCCGTCGCGACGGTGAGAGACGAAGATGGTTTCGCGGAGGTACCTGCGGGATCGTTAGCTCTACGCCTGATGCGGAAGAGTGGAAAGAACGTACTGCTCTTCGAGTTGTCCTTGCTGGACGTCGAGGCGAAGAAGGGGGAACTGGAGGTCGATCTCCTGGAACAACGGCGTCGGGAAATGCGGATACTTCTCCTCTCCCTGCGTTCCTCATCAGCTCGCCTTCCCACACGAAAACGAGCAAGAAACTCACCTTGAGAATGATGACATGAACATGCTGCTCCGTGACGCCGATAGGCCAGTACGACTCCTGCTTCCCCTGCCTCCTCGCCAGCCCATTCGTATCGAGCGCAGGAACCCACCTCGCCTGCTTCGGCCTCCTCGAGCGATCCAAAATCGACAACAAGCCATTCGAATCATACATGACCGGAATCTGCCCTTTCATCAGCCCTCGTCCTCCTCGAACAAAACGAAAAAGGACGTACCTGCTCCTCGGTAAACCCAATCCACAGGAGCCTCGCTCCCTTCCCCAACGGCATCCTCCCCTCCTGCACTACCTCAAACGTATCCGTATCCACCAACGCAAACTCCAACCCCGCTCCCAGCGCCCAAACCACCATCCCCCAATCCCTCCCCGCCGCAGCACAAACGACCTCCTCGCCCAAATTCCACACATACTTTTGCAATCCACTCCCACTCAAGAACCTCACGAACCCACGGTCCGTAGCTACTATCGCCGTCCCCGTCCCCGCGATACCAATCTCGTCGATATCGGTAGGTTCGGCCATGCCGCCTACAGCGATGACGGTGGCGGACTCGCCGGCGGGGAGAGGGTACTGCCATTCTTGGATTGGGGTCCAGGAATCGTATGGGCGGTAGTGGATGAGAGAAGGGGAGACGGAGGAAGAGGGGGAGGCGAAGATGCATCCGAGCTCGCCTGGGAGCTAGGTTAGCGAGGGAATGGAGGGAAGAGGAGGGGACGTACCGAGAGAGCCGAGAGTGAATTTGAAGGTGTCGTTGAAGTGGGAACCGGTGCGAGAGGAGCGGTCGTGGAATTCGATGGTGATGATGTTTTGGTCGTCTCGCTCTACGACGTGGATGAGGCCTAGCATGTTAAAGGCTGCCGACACACGATAAGCGAGCGTTCAAGCGACGAGCGGGAGGTACTCACACAAATAGCGTCGCTTGTCCCTGAACGGCGTCGAACCAGGTTGGAACGGCGTCTGCGTCTGAACCTTCCCATACGCCGGCGTCGATACTGCCCACTCATCAGTCCCCCTCCGCACCAGCAACGAGAAAAAAACGCACCATATTCCTCCCCATCCCACCCCCTCAACCTCTCCGGCAACTTCTCCCCCGCATAAGTCCCCTCATCGATCCCGACTCCCATCTCATCATCAATCCAATCCTCCTCCCCAAACTCGCTCTCCTCCTTCTCCTCCACAACACTCTCGCTCCTCCCACGAATCCCCACTCCGGGCCCAGGGAGGTTCGCCGGAACAGGTTCTTGCCACCTCGTAAGTTGGCCGGTGAAATCGGTGTAGGCGAGAGCGTTGGCAGAGGCGGAGGGGTGGAACGCTAGAGCGGTGATGAGGCCTGCGGCATGGTTCGTTCTGCAGTCGTTCTGTTAGTGGGGGTCAGAGAGAGGAGGAGGGGGGACGGACCGGTTGATAGGGGTGCGAGAGGCGGTGGACCAGATGATGATGGTTCCTTCTCGGGCGGCGGTGGCGAGGTAGGAACCGTTTGGGGAGAAAGCGAGAGCGGAGATTTGCTGCGAAGTGGGTTAGCGAGGATGGCGAGGGTGAGGAGGAAGGGCCGAACGGAGCTGTGTCCGTCTGGAGCGGAGAAGGGAGCTAGTTTGGACCAATTATCGCGGGAGATGACGACGAGTTCGTTCGTCTTTGAAGCGACGACGAAGAACTTGGAGGAGGGGTGCCAGACGACTTCGACGGTGTATTCGGATCTGAGGACGCGCGAGAGTTAGCTGGCTCGTGGGAGGGAGGGGAAGGGGCGTACTCTGGTTCGGCAGCAGCGATAATCCCGTCGAGGACTTGAATACAGGTCGCTTCGGCTCCGTTGAGCTCCCAGACGCGAATCTGGCCGTCGGATCCGCTCGTCGTCTGCGGTCGTTCGCGATCAGCAGGCGTTCCATCGCTCTACTGGGAGTGAACGCACGAGAAGAGACCCGTCAGGAGACCACGTAACCTCCCTCACGGCCTTCTTGTGCCCCGCGAGGAGCTGCACTTTGAGCGGATCCCTCGCGTCGACGACCTTGACGATGAGCTCACTACAACGCGTATCAGCTCCACCCTTTCCTCCCATGAACCGCACTCACTCGGAAGCCACTGCGATCCTTCTTCCCTTCGGATCAAAGCGCGCGCTCCTAACCGGAAAGCTACAACGCGTGACGAGGGACGCGAACTCGTTCGAACCCGCCTTGTGCAACGCCACTTCTCCCGACTCGTTCGACGAGCAAATGAACTCGTTCTACACACCTCATCAGCTCCCTCCTTCCCTGTGACGCGAAAAGGACGTACGGTGACAGAAATGCAAGTGATGGGTTCCTCCCAGTACTCAATCAGCTTGGGATCGAAAGGCGCCTCCGTATTGCTGACGTCCGCATCAAAGACGCGCATATAGCCCTCGGAGCCAGAAGTGTAGAGGTAGCTGTTGCGCGGAGGGGGTTAGTGGGCGACGCGCGCGCGAAGGGGAGGGACGAACAGGCCGTCGGGGGAGAAGGCGAGGCGAGCTAGGCCTTCGGCGTGAGGCCAGGTTACGACCTTTTTAGGGTCGTCTTGCATGGTGCGCACGGGAGAGAGGGAGGTGGTGGGGGGAAGGAGAGAGGCAAAGGACGCGACTGGGCCCAAAAAGGATTCGGACGCGACGAGGGATTCCTCTCAGTTCGAACTCTCGTTCAGGTGTGCAGCGTAGACTTTGCAGCAGCTAGTACAGCGACTCGCTCTCCTCGTAGTCGCGTACGTTCCCTCCCCTTCACGCGCCTCGGCTCTGACAACGGTCCCTCCAGGTCTCCAATCTCCCAGCCTCCCCTTTGCCTACCACAGCTCCCGCTCCTGCTGTCTACTTAGCACTTCCTTCTCTGCCCTCCTGCTGTTCCCCCTACGCTCCTGCTGGCCCGGTTGTTCCCTCGTTCCGCTGTCCTCCTTACGCTCCACTCCGACGCAGCTCCTACGCTGTCGCCTCTTCTCCTGCCGCTGGTGCCCCCGAGCGAGTTCGCCGTTTGTTTGACCTGCACTGGCGGCTTCGAAGAGTGTTCCCCGGAGGAGGCGTCGACCACGAAGCAAGCCAGCGTTCTGTCCTCCCTTGGCCAAATTGAAGCGATTGAAACTTTCGCGGTTGGTTTCAGCTGTGAATCATCTCGCCCGACCGCTCCCGCCTTGCTGCTTGGGGGCCCTGAGTCTCTCTCTCCCAACTACTTCTAATCAAGCAATCATGTCTGGCTGGAGAGGAACACTCACGTAAGTAAACAGCAACACTCCCTCTCTACCAGTGCAGAGCCAGCCAGGACACCTGAAGGAGGACATTGACTAACCTGCTTTTCCAGGTTCAACAAGTACATCATGATCGCAGCCCGCGCGACCCGCCAGGCTCTCAAGGAGGAGCAGCGCCTCAAGGCTGAGAAGCGTGGTGCCATCACTCTCAAGTGGCAGACGTGGGAGAACGGAAAGGGTTCGGCTCAGGTGCGTTCGAGTTTGGGTGATCGTCCTCCCTCCTCCTGGCCTTTGTGGGCCTCATCCATCTTGCGTTCCTTGCTGTGGGGGAAGGGGGATGAAAGCGGACGGAGGAGGAGGGACTGAGTGGGAGGGAGCTGGTCGGGAGCACGACTGATACTGCGATCTCATTGTGCAGACTTGGGTCGTTGCCCCCGTCGAGGTCAAGGCCACCTAAACGCTCGTACGGTGCCCAGGAAGGATGATGGAATGGAGGAGCTAGAAGGGTGCAAAACGAATGCCGTTCCAAAGCGTGTGTTGTCGTGCGAGGGGAGAGACGCGAGAGGACCAGCTGTCGTTGCTCGGGGTTCGATTGAGAGAGCACGGTCGAGAGAACGACTGGACTACGCTCTTGCTGTACACACGATACTCTGCTGCCAATCTCCATTAAGCCTCCGCGTCCAGAAGAACGTCGCGACGAGCTCCCAAGCGCCCCAAGTTGCCCCGCGTCTCAACACCTCTCTCTCCCTCCTCCCACAGCTCTCTGCTCCCGACCTCTACGGCACCTCTACGCCACTCAACCGAGTGCACACGCCCAGCATGGCAACCTGGGACTTCGTATGTCCCCCTCCCTTTCACTCCAGGAAGCCCGCGTCTTCTGACCCCGCTTCCTCCTCCTCCTCCCTTCCACCGCCTCAACAGATTCAAAAGCAGATCCTAATAGGCGACGCCTCGACCGGGAAATCCTCTCTGCTCGTCCGGCTCACGGACGCTCGATTCTTGCAACATCCTGACCCGACTATCGGCGTCGAGTTCGGGAGCTCGTTGGTTGAAGTACGGGATGGGGAGGATAAGAAGGTGGTTAAATTGCAGGTGTGGGATACGGCAGGACAAGTTGAGTGGGGCGCGAGAGGGGGAGAGCTGGCGAGAGGCGATGGGAGCTGACCCCGCGCTCGCAGGAGTCCTTCCGATCCATCACAAGGAGCTACTATCGAGGAGCGGGCGGAGCCATGCTTGTATTCTCCATCGCACATAGACCCTCCTTCCTCGCTTGTCGTTCCTGGCTCTCGGACCTACGCGAATGGGGGGAGGACGACTTGGTCATTTTGCTAGTGGGGAACAAGGGGGATTGGGAGCGGGAAGTGGGAGGGGAGGAAGCGAGGGAATGGGCTGAGGAGGAGGGGTTGATGGGGTATGTCGAGACGAGTGCGAAGGAGGGGACGGGAGTGGAGGAGGTGAGTTAATTTTTTCGATTTTTTTGGAGGGGAGCGCTGATGAGGAAGGCGTTCAATGCGTTGACGAGGAAGGTGCATGAGAGGAGTCAGGAGGGGTTGAAGAGTCGGAGAAGTGGGGGGAGCAGCTTCCCGTTGACGTTGGGGGGGAGTGCGAAGGGTGGTTGTTTTTGATTTGTGAGTGCGTTTCTCGAGATCGAGGGGCGCTGGAGCTGATGCTGTGAATAGGTCGGTTGTACGAGGTGTAGGATACGCTTTGAATAGATGTTGAGGTTGCTTGTAAGCTGGATTTGCTCGAGCGAGCTCCTTGCGGGAGTCGAAAGGCTCTCAGCCTGTCGAGAAGAGGCATAAACAACTGCTCTGCCTCCAGCGCGAGGGTAACGGCTGTGCAGCTATTGGGAGTTGATGTCGGCAAGGCCCGGAGTCGACGTCGGCAAGGGCGGAGACTGGCTGCTGCTGTTCGATCCGGGAAAGGACGTTCTTTCGGCTCTGCTCCTTCCGCTCGAGCTAACGTCCTCGCTTACAGGCGCGTGTCTCAAGCGATGACAGCAGCTGCGCTCGCCACCTCCTCCGCACCCAACAAGCGCGTCAAATCCGCCTCGCCACCCGAGAAGAAGGTCGCGTTTTGGGGCGCCGCGCCTGGA
>KZ627147.1:394998-420825 GCA_002917775.1 Glaciozyma antarctica PI12 | reverse complement strand
GGAGTGCTGGACAACGAGGTGCTGGACGTTGTTAAGGAGGTACGATAAAGATCTTGCGACGAAGGTGGCGGTCTTCCGCCTGCTGTTCACGGTCAGGGACTGGCACGGGTGGGTGGAGAGGAGGTGATTGGTCGTTTCGAGCTTGAACGTGCGTTTGCTGACTTGGGCTCTGCAGGCATGCTGGAAGGAAAGACGAGGGTGGGTATTAGTAGCTCAGCAGCAGCGTTGTCGTGATTTGTGTCGTAGCCGTCGTCGAGCAGTTCCTCGAGAGCGCGAGAGGTGCGGCGCCAAGGTAGCCAGCAGAGCGCACCGAAGCAGTGAATCCAGCTGCTCCTCCCCTCCTTCCTTGTGCACCTTGGTCTTACATCCCCAGTACTCTGCTGCGTCTCCATCCCTCGTCCTCCCCTAGAACCCCCGTAGGGCCAACCACTCCTTGCTCTCCTTGACCCAGTCTCCCTTCAAGATGACCTGCCTTGCCTGCACCTTCACATACGCATCCACATGCGGCAGCGCCTTCTGCAAATCCTTCTTCAACGCCTACCCCCGCGCATCAGCTCACGCGATCCCTCGAGAAGCCAGGCGGAGAAAAGCGCACCTCGACGTTCCCATCCACCTTGCGCACGATCGTGAGGAACCGCTGGCCGCCCGACTTGATTTCGCCGTATACGGGGAGCCCGTTGGAGGCGGTGCGGGGGATGAAGTAGGGCAGGAGTTTGGGGACCGCTTCGGGGAGGGAGGAGGTGGAGGCGAGGGGAGCTTCGGTCGTGAGGAGGCGGAAGGGAGTGGGCTGCCGTGCGAAGCGGAGGGCAAGGCGAGGGGCGCTGAGGAGTGTTCGGGCGGACGACATCTGCCTTCGTGGGATCTGGAGGGAGCTGGGGGGAGGTGGCGGAGGGAGAAGCACCTCGGCGAGGATATTCGGGCGAAATTGGGCAGGTACCTAAGGAGAATCTCGAGTTAAAAACTCCTGCTGGTGCAGCTCTGTGCTGTTCGAACTTAACTTGGAGAAGATCAAGATCAAGATCAAGATCAAGATCAAGATCAAGCTGAGCCAGAAAAATTTAGAGAAAAGGTTGAGGAGGACTCGCCGGACTCCCCGGACTCCGGTACGCGGCGCTCTTCCTCCTCTTCTTCCCTCCACTCATTCTCCCGGAAAGCGCTCAATCACAGTTCTACCAGGGAGTATCGGCCAGCGACTCTGGAGGTTCCAGCTTGCACAGCTTCCCCTGAAGGCGGCAGCGGGAAGGCTACCCCGCGTTTTCAAGTTGCCGCTCGACGCGGAGACTTGTGAGCTCCCTTGGAATCGACCCTCTCGACTCTCGAACACCCAACTTGCCATGTCGATCCAGCTAGGCCGCCGCCTGCGAGCTCGCCTGCCCCCGCTCGACCAGTCCCTCCTCCAGTACCTCCGCCCCGCACTCCTCTTCCTGATCCCCCTGTTGGGCCTCCGCCTCGCGTACTCGATCGTCCGCGCGGCTCTCCCTCCAGCGTGGTTCCCAGGCGTCAAGATTGATCAGGCGGGGAGTAAGGTGCACCATACAACGATCAAGGAGGAGGCGCTGGGGCGCAAGGACTTGCTGGATGGCGTGAAGGAGTACGACGTGATTATCGTAGGAGGAGGCACGACGGGTTGCGTACTCGCAGCCAGGTGAGTTTACGATCGTACCAGCTCCCTGGGAGGACTCGCTCACTCCCGTCACAGGCTATCCGAGGACCCCAACCTCTCCGTCCTCGTCCTCGAAGCCGGCCATTCGGACACCCTCCAGCTCTTCTCCAGGATCCCAGCCTCGTTCGCACGACTCTTTGGACACGTAAGCGCCGATTACAACTTCTGGACCCAGGGCGGCGAGACGGCACCGGGCGTCAAGGGACGAAGCCTTCGCTGGCCTCGCGCGCGAATGCTGGGAGGTTGCTCTGCTATCAACGGTACGTCCTCCCCTTGGTTTCCTCATGGGACCTAGCTGATTTAACTAATTTACAGCGATGATGTGAGCCATTTCGCCTGCACGCACTCTTTCCGCGGATCGCTGATTCCTCGTTCGCAGCTGCCACCATTGCTCTCCTTCGGACTTTGAGGAGATCGCCTCCCGCATCTCCTCCCCTTCCTGGTCCTACGCATCTATCGCACCCTACTTTGCAAAGTCGCAGACCGCCGTTCCCTCTCCCTCCTGGCCCGCCGCGAAGCACCCCGTCCCTTCGCAAGCACGCGGCAAGACTGGACCCGTCAAGATTGGCTACTCGTTCATCAACAACTTGAGTCTCGCATTTATCCAGGCTTGCGGAACGGTGGGAATCAAGATTCGCGACGATCTCAACACCGACGGAGATGGTACTGGCGAGCATGGTGCGACGGGTACTTTGGGCGTCTCGAGAGGACAGACCTTCATCCACAATGGGGGTTCGTCCGTTCTTTCGCTGTTTTCTAAACGAGTTACTAAAACCGATTCGGGCAGAGCGAGTCTCGACCGCAACGGCCTACCTCACCCCCGACGTGATCGCACGACCCAACCTCACCGTCGCAGTCGGAGCCACCGTACGCTCGCATCCTCGTCCTCGCGTTCCTCCCTAACTCTTCGTCGCAGATCACCCGAATCCTCTTCTCCGACGCCACTCCCACTTCGCCGCTTCGTGCGATCGGCGTCGAGTTCGTCTCCCTCGACGTCCCTTTTCCGACTTCGACTGCTCCTCTCGCGCCCTCTACCGCGCAGAGGCGAAGAAAGAAGTCATTCTAACTGCAGGCTCCATCGGTTCTCCCCACGTACGTTTCGCGTTCGTCTTCGTCGCGAGATTGAGAGCTGACGAGAGCGAGCAGATCCTCAAAGTCTCCGGAGTCGGTCCTCGCGAAGAACTCGAAAGCGTCGGAGTAAAGGTCGTCGTCGAGCTTCCTGGCGTTGGAGAGAACCTCAAGGATCACCTTGGGGTCGGAATGTTCTTTACGTACGCTTCGTTTCCCCTTTCGCAGGCTCGGGCTGAGATTTCGCGCAGTGCGAAGAAGGGAACAAGCCTTCAGTTTATTACGAACCCTCTCGGTGGTATCGGTGCTCTCGTCGAATGGCTGCGATACAAGACTGGACCCATGACTACCAACGCAAGTCGTTCTCAGCTCAGCTCAGTCAATTTCCTGACGGCTTTCGACATCGCAGGTCTGCGAAGCCATCGCTTTCGTTCGCTCGACCGACGAAGCTCTCGCTAAATCGACTGGAATCCCCAAGCCCGACATCAAAGACTTCACCTCCGGCGGAATCGGCGTACGCACCTCCCTTCTCCCATCTCGCGCCCCGTTGACTCTCTCCCACAGCCCGACATCGAGCTCATCCAATCCCCCTTCGGTTTCGCAAACCACGGCGTCACCGCCCCCATCAACGGTCCGTTCCTCCTCACTCCTAATGATCCTCGCTAATAATCGCACAGGAACCGACTTCTACTCCATCGGAGCGATACACCTCCGCCCTCAAAGCACGGGCGTAATCCGCATCACGAGCCCCAACATCTTCGTCAAACCGACTATCGAACCCCGTCTCTTCTCGCACGAGAACGACGTGAAAGCCTGCGTCTGGGCTCTCAAACTCTGTCGCAAGGTCCGCCCCTCCCTCCTCTTCATCACTCGAGCTGACGCGTCGCATGGCAGGTCGCCGAATCGGAGCCGCTGGCAAGCATGCTCGAAGAGCCTTACAACGCTCCCAACTGGCCTCTCTTCCCCGACGTCCACACCTTCACCGACGAAGAGCTGGGAGAATGGGTTCGCGGAACCGCCGAGACGCTCTACCACCCCGTTCGTCCCTCCCTCTACCTCATTTCGCGCGCGAACTGATGGGAGTAGGTCGGAACGGTCAAATTGGGCGCGAATGGAGGGTGCTTGGTGCTTGGATGCGGAGATGAGGGTGCATGGAGTGCGGGGGTTGAGGGTGTGCGACGCTTCGATTTTTCCGGAGCAGTTGTCGGGACATCCGGTGAGTTCGCTCGTCTCTGGCGCTTCGATGAAGGCTGATGAGAGCAGATGGCGCCGCTCATTGCGATTGCGGAAAAGTTCGCCGAGGCACTGAGGAGGGAGCACTCGGTTTGAAGAGGGTTGGTGCGAGGTTTGAGTACAAAGGTTCGGTGCGAGGGTCTTACAATTCGGATCGAATAAGTGTCTTCGCGCACAGAGCTCGATGCGAAAGCGTGTATAACAAACATGAACCCCAGAACATCTACCAGAACCACCCCTTCTTCTTCTTCTCGCCCTCCTTCCCCTTTCCCTTCTCCTTCTCCTCTGCCCACTTCCCCTCCCCATACACTGGTGCCCTCTCCGCAAACTCCTTTGCCTCCTCCACTGTCTCCACGACTTTCGCATCCTGAATGAACGTCTCCTCCGCTGCTGTCGGCGGGGCTTCTTCCGCCGAGAGGGGCTGTAGCAAGGTTAGCGAGGCATGAAGAGAGGAGGAAGGGACGTACGGCGACGACGAGGTCGGGGATACGCTCGAGAGTGAAGGGGTAGAAGACGAGGTAGGAGTGCTTGCCGCGTTCTTCGAGTTCGGGACTGTGAGAGGGTTAGGGCGTGCGAGGAAGGAGGGAGGGAGGGACGGACCCGCCGGTGATGCGCAGGACGGGGTTCTCGGACGATTTGAACGACTTGTCCTTGAAGGAGAGCTTCTTGAACGCTTCGACGAGAGCCTGCGACCGCTCGTCAGCTTTAAGAAAGCGTCGCAGGACCGAAAAAGCGCGCCTTATCCACCTTCTTCTTCCCCGTCTCGCACCGCATCACCTTCTCCAGCTCATATCCCGTCACCTCCACCTCATCCAACTTCCTCTTCTCCCTCTCCACCACCGCCACCGCCGTCCCCGTACTCAAATACCTCACGACCCGCTCTTGTACCGCTCCCTGCCCCTGCGCCAGATTTTTCTTCGCAGCTTCCACCAGCCGGCCTTTGACCTTGTTCCCGCCCGGAAGGTAGGCGGCGCGAGCGGCGAGAGAGGCGGCGGTGGCGGTGGTGGAAGTGACGGCCGAAGAAGTGGCGGCTACGCCCGAAGCGACTGATGCTCCGAATCCCGTCAACGAAGCCAACGCCGTTCCGCCTTCCCGAAAAGAATCAGCAGCGCCCACAGCAAAGAAAGGAGGGACGTACCGACTGCGATCGCGACGAAAGGGATGGCGAGGAGGGAGGTGGCGGCTGCTACGGGGCCTGCGACGGATAGGATGGGCCAGGTGACGCTCCAAGGTGTGTAGGCGGTCGAGGGAGAGGTCCAGGGTCGGATTTCGATAGAGTACCAGACGTTTGCTATGGCGGGGGATTAGTGGGATAGGGGGTGGAAGAGGGGAGGACGTACGGACTCGTCGGGTGAAGGTCTCGTTCGGTAGGAGGACGCCGTACATGAGTGGACCGACCTGTGGGGTGTTAGCTGGGGATAGGGGGGGGAATGGAAGGAGCGCACTTGGTTGAGAGAGACGTTGAGAGCGACCTGCGTCTCATTCGTAATAGAGTACGCCTGCTGTAGGAACTGATCCGGTCCCAACTTCTTCCCTCCACTCCTGATGCTCTCCAGCTTCTTGCTCCCATTCCGCTGCAACTCTCCCAGCTGTGCAGAGCCCGTATTCCCGAGCGCAGAGAGGTGGGCGGTACCGGTCGTGGAGAAGGCGGAGAGGCGGGTGGTGACGGCGTCGACTGTGGAGGCTGCTACGGTGGATGGTGGAATGTGGGAGGAGATGGCGGCGGGGAGCTTGGTGACGAGAGAGTCGTAGTGAGTCGTCCAAGCTGGAGGAGGCGGTGCGTCTTGTGGAGCTGGAGTTGGAGTTGCTGTTGCTGAGTCGGCTGTAGTTGGTATAACGGATCCTGAAGCTCCTAAAGGCGTCTTAGTCGGCTCCATCTGCTGCGTTGTTGAGGGAGGGAGAGAGAGAGAGAGAGTTGTGGGTTCGAGGTATTGGGTCTTATCAGACCCACCTTATATTAACTTGGGGGGAGGGCCGACAGAGCGGCAGGTATGCTTAGTCCCACCGTTTTAGAACAGCTGCAGCCATCCCCCTCTCTCATCCGAAGCTACGCGCAACTCTCCCTCACGAGCTGTACCGAGAGCACAAAAATTCAGGCCCGCCAAACGTCTCTCCCTCAGGCCTCAGCGCTTAACGAGTCTCTCTCTCAGCCGCTTCCCACTCTAAAGTGCGGGACAAATTGAGTCTAGTTCCAACTCCAACTCAACCGCGATAAGCGCTACAGGGCACGCCTCAAACGTCCGAGGAGTCGCGATAGTCATCACCGTTCCGAGAGGTGGGGATGCAATCAAGCGCTTGAGCGTGCAGCAAATTGCAATGAGCAGAGTGCCTAAAGTTAGGATCCACCTCTGGAAACGAGAGAGAGAAGCGAGCCAAGGCCGGAGAGATGTGACGAATTCGTCGGTCGTAACCTCGGTGGAACTGTGCGTTTTGGGATCGAAGCTGCTTCTGTTGAAACTCCCCAGTAGCTTATCCAAAGTGGGAAGCTGATGGCTGAACGCCGTTGACAGGAGCGGAGAACTGGTCTTAGAGTGCGGAAAGCAGGAGGTTCAGCAATGACCAGCGCAGGTAGTCGCCTCGGTCGAGCAGTGGAGCGAGGAAGGTGTGGAAGCGACCATCTCGAACAGCACTGGCGAGATTTAGGCGCAGACGGAAGCGATTGTAGCGGGTGCAGGCCTGAAAGTAGGTCGCTTTTGATGAGCAGTGTCGCAGGTTCAGCAGGTAAAATATGTAGGGGCCGTAGGTGAGGCGCTGCATTTTTGAGGTGGAAGGGCAGAGAAACGGTGGGGAGGAGGTACCCGAAGAGCACTGGAGCAGGGAGAGGCTCGCTCCCGATGCTGATGGTAGAAGGTTTAAAAGCCTCAGGCTAGGTACAGATGATAGCCTCAGGCTACAAAAGCACTCCTCAGGAGTCTTTCGCGCAGCGGGAGGCCTCAGACCAGGTGTAGAAGGCCACTCCTCCGGAGTCTTCGCGAAAGCGGGGGCCCTCAGGGCATAATCCAGCAGCGGCGGGCGCAGGAGATCCAATCCAGGGCTTGAGAGGGGTGGAACCGGTGCTGAGATAGAGGCAGAGGGGGAAGCAGAGTGGATGAGGTGGTGGATCAGCTCGGAGAGGTGCGGGGAGAGTGGGAAGGAAGCTGGTGCCGGCGGCAGGAGTTCGGATGTACGAGTCGAGATGGGGACTGGGTGGGGGATGGCGGCGGTGGAGGAGGCGAATCGAGGTGCGGGAGATGCTGGAAAATGTGGGTTTGGGGCAGGCAGCGGTCCGAGGGCAGGGGGAGCGAAGCATATTGAACTGAGAGAGAGAAACTCGTTAGCTGGGGTTCAGGTAGCCGGAGGGGGCGAGAGCAAGCTTACAGGAGAAACCTTATGAGGAAGGGCAGCAGGAGAGCCCAGAAGAGAGGCCGGAGAGTCGCTTTGGAGGCGTGCTCTGCGCCTGAGATGGGCCGGTTTGACACCGACAGCTTGCGGTGAGGCGGGAGCTTGGCGCGCTGTTGACGATGGCGGCGGCGAGAGGGGAGTCTCTGGGGATGGTAACCCGTGGTAGAGCTCCTGTGACCTCCTGGTCGCGATGGGATCGTGTGGGGTGTGGGAGTGCGGGGAGGCGCTGTGGCGAGTGGGTTGAGGTGGGTTGGAGGTGGCGCTGGCCTGGCGGTGGTGTGGCCTTGTTGGCCTGGGTTTATGTGCGTGGCGTCGCGTCATTCTAGAGTGGGGGGAGGAGGGGGTGGCGAGCACGACTGCGTGGAGCGAGCGAGTAACAATTACAATTAATTCGAAAATAAAGGCTGTTTTTGCTATGAACACTCATCGCTTTTGCGGACATTCGTTCGCGAAACGCTCCGGGGAAAATGCTTAGTAGTACTAAGCATAAGGAAAATGCTTAGTAGTATTCCTTATGCTTAGTAGTCCTAAGCATAAAGTGAATTCCCGAGGGGTTTCGACGTACTCCGCCGGCAGGTGGGTCTGCCAGTTTCGTTGAGTCTCTCCTGCTTCAGCACTTTAAAACTGNCCAACGGGCAGATCCCTGTACCGGTTTCGTTTGGGAGACTCAGAGTCCTCCCTTCCCTACTCCCTGTGATTGAGGCGTGCCCAGAGTCCGTGCTGCCCATCCGGTGCTCGCTCATCCTGCACTCGCTCCGCCTTCCCTCCCCCCTGTAGTCTTGTCTCAACTCCCCAGAGTCTATTGTGCTACAAGCGTTTGGTCTGGCTCCCCAGCGCGCGGCGCAAGGGCTTTTAGTTGGGCCCCTTTGCTTGATACTGCCCGAAATCCTGTTCTCATTCCTCGGCCCCCGAATCCTCTTCATCAGTCATGTCCGTCCAGGGGATCCCGTCTTTCCTCGCCGTAGTCGCAAGCAAGCCATGTGTCTCCTCTGTTGTCGCCTCCTCCGGCTCGGGGGCACGTCCCAGCATCTTTCTCGCTCCGAGAAGCAGCTTCATGCCTGCCGCAGACGGGAACCTGTTCTTCCTCGTCTCGAAGATCGCCGTAACTTCCCATGCGTACTGCGCTATGGCTTGCGCAATCTCCTCCACTTTGCAGTGCTCCAACACGTCCCACAGCTCTCGCAGGCTCTCTTCTAACTCCCATATCTCCCCATTCTCCCCAGCCTTCGCTATCGCTTTCATCAACCCGCGATCCCTTCCCTGCAGCGCCTCCTGCTTCGCAATTTGAGAGACTCTTTTCAGTAGCGTTTTCCTCAGCTGAACTTGCTCAGTAGTCCCTTCACATTCCGCTAGCGCATGGTGCGGGCTCTCGATTTCGAGCCAGTTGCACATTCGGCAAATCCTCCGTTCCCTGCGTACCTGCGGCGTCTGCTCACTTCCTTTCTGTATTCCCAACGAGTGGTTCGCAAGCTTCATCCTCGTCAGGGCTGCGCGGTGCTTCGGGGCAGATACCGCAAGATAGGCCTGCAATCCGAAGTAGGCGTTTGGCCCGCCGAGCATGTGGAAGCGGTCGTGTGTTGCCACAATCTGCTTCATACGAAGCTCTTCGCTATCCCGTATTGTCTTGACAAGGGATCTTGTAATCTGTCCTTCTGCTCCTCTCCATCGACAAAGCCAAATGGCATCGCAGGCCGAGGGAGTTGTATTCCTCATTCCTCGAGCTTCCTCGCCAGGGCTACAAACCAGGTCGTCATCTTGGAGGTGGCCGCGACCTCCATTCTGAGCATATCCATGAGCGCGGCGTGCGCGAGGACCGGCGCTCCTTCAGTGCCAATGTGGAGGTAGTATCTGAGGGCTTTTTCGAGCCTCACCATCGCGATTGGGTTCATGCCGGTCACTAGATACAGTCCTTCTTTCAAGTAGTTATCTGGGAGTGTCAGGATCCTTCGCAGGTAGGTCAGCTCGATCCTTTCGAGCTCATCGCATTTCGCGTCAAAGGTGATTTCCGCTCCGAAGATCATTTTTGACCGTACTCGCTGCACGTAGAATTCGAGTGCCGCCGCGATCGTGAGAGCTCCCGTTTGTCTCTGTAGAGAGAGGATGAGGCTCGCCATCACATACGCTTTGTTCCTGATCGCGCGGATGTGTTCGACGTATTGGAGGGGATTCTCGGCCTCAAAGCAGATTCCAATGTAGGTAGCCTTCTGTTCTTCGCTCAAGGCCTGCCCGTTGGTGTATAGGAGCTCAGGCTGTGTTGTCTCCATTCCGCGGTACCTCCTCGCTTTCGCAGGAAACCTCATGGTCACGGTCTTTTTCGCCGAGATGGTCAAGCAGTTCTTGTTGCAGAACCTTGTGAGGTCATCCAATCTTCGCTGAAGCCCTTCCCTCGTGTGCGCTACCAGCACAATGTCATCCGAGAGAGAGAAGGACGAAGGAGAGATGACGGCGCCCCCTCTCCCGTTGTTTCCCTTGTACCCTTAAAAAAGTGTCCCGTTTGTTTGTTTGCAGGACTCCATTTGCGAGCGTGTATTCAGATCGTCGAGGTCCTGCAAACGGAGCAGCAGACCAGCAAAGTGCGAACTTGAATCAAAGCGAGACTGCCGAACCTATCCGTGACCTCCTCTCCCTGGCCCTAATCAGGCACTCGGTCCAAGGTAGCCCTTGAGAGTTGAAAGCAGGACGTAGCGTCGAAAGCAAGCAGATGCTTCGCAGCAGAGCAGCAAGGACCACCTCGCGTCCAACCGAATTGAATGCGCTGCACGAAACGTCCTTTGCCCGACCCGCAGACAGATCCCCTCCTCATTGAAACGGGTTGAGCTTCTTCGCCAATGATCGGGCGTAAGGAATGTAGGACTGCGTGAAGCGGCATCAGCGTGATTCGCTGGGAAGAGGCAAGAGGAGCGTACGAGGGTGTACCCTGCGAGATTGGGTCAGCGAGCATCGGTGGGGAGAGACGTGCATGTACATGCGTATGCTAGGAACGTTCCTATCGCAAAGACGATCACGAGCACGCTGGGGAGGAGAGTTAGCTGTCGACTTCCTCGCTCTCCTTCGACGGGTTCGCGGAACGTACTCGATCTCGACCGCGAAAGCGAACACGAAAACGAGCTGTGAGGGCACGCAAGCATCAGCTCGCAATTCAGCTTTGTATCCGCAAGGGACGCACAGCAATGCAGAGAATAAAGATACCCGCAGCATACCGCCGCACCGGATCCCACATCATCTTGACCTGCCTCCCGAATCCCACAAGGAATCCCGTTCCCACCAGAGAGATCACGACTCCCAGGACGTAAAGAACTGTACGAGCCATCAGCAGGAGAGCTTCAAGAGGGGGGAGAGCGACGAACTGGCGAAGAGGGTGATTTGGCCGAACGTGAAGAAGATGGCGCCGATTAGGGAGAGGGCGAATCCAGCGACCAGACTGCGAGGACTGAGGTTAGCTGCGCTCTATGACGGGGTAGCTGAGCTTAAGGCTGGTAGCTAGCTGAGCTCGAGACGAAGGCGCTCGAGCCAGTGGTGCTGCTGCCGACGACCGCGCCACCCCCGCCAAAGCTTCCACTCCACCTCATCACCCCCTCCACCATCACCTTCCCCGCCTCCTCGTCCAACTCCCGCCCAGCATCCTTCACACGCCTCCCACGACGCGATAAACAAAACAATGCTCACCATGCTCCGAACCCGTACAGCCTCTGCGTCTTGGTCAGATCCAGAAATTTGAACGCGCTCGAATCCTGCTCCGTCAACGCTGCTGCTGCTGAGGCCGTCTCGCTGCCGGAGAGGGTGTTCCTGCGAGAGGGCGTTAGCGCGTGTTTTCGAGGGCGCAGAGGGGGGACGGACCAGGCGCCTTGGATGGTGTTCATCTCTGGGGTTGAGGAAACGTTTGAAACGCGGTAAGGAGCTGGCGGAGGAGCTTGGGCGTCGTCGTCGGGGGAAGGAGGTCAAGCGTACTCGCGCCAACTCGCAAAGGGGCTACGAAATTTAATCGACTTTCAAACTTCGTCCCGCTGCTTCCTGCTCGACCGTCCTACAGCCCCCACACTCCTATCCGATGTCGTTCACCACCGCCACCCGCAAGGCCTTCACCCTGGCCCCCACTTCCCGGGTCCTCCCCTCCGGCGTCCCCGTCGCTCGCGGCCTTAACCTCAGCGCCAGTGCTGGCTCGGCAGGACACGGGCACCACGACGGTGGAGCGAGGACCGACTTCAGCGTCCCCAAGTGGGCCGGTAGGAACGACCTCGGTACCGCCGGTGTCGCTAGTCGGACGAGGGTCAATGGTGAGTTTGGAAACGCGGTTCGGCGGGGGGGGATAGAGATTGCGGCGATCGTGATTGGGTTGTTGGGGTGCGGGCGGGTTGGGGCGCAGATGAGGTCAGCGGGGTGAGGAAGGGACAACCTGATGAGTTTACCGAGGTGGAGCACCTCGAGGGGAGCTCGTTGGGGGAGGGGCAGCTGATCGGGATCGTGGCGGGGGTTTCCGCTCAGCCTGCCGGGAGGTGGGCTCAAGCAGGCGATGGCTTGGGGCAACCTGCAGCGCTATGGAGGCTGCGTTGAACTCCTTTGGTGGTCTTTTGAACGAGATCGACCTGGTTGCCGAGCTTGGGAAGGGGGAGGGAGGAGCGGGGACTTGCGCTCGTTTGGCTTCCCTTGCACAGCGCAAGGGAGGTGGACAGCGCTCGTCTCAGGCTGCTTCGCGCTTTTCACTCTGGAAGGAGATGTACACCGCTCGTACCAGGGAGCGGAAAGGGGCTGCCAGCGCCGACGGAGACCATGCTCTCGGTCGCGAGAAGCAGCCCCTGGTGCTCAGCTTCTTCCCTTCTCCTGACGTACCTCACTGCCACATGCCAAGAACCTTACTGACTCGCCTCACTCCACAGCCCCCGCATCGACCTCCTTCCAGCCCCGCTTCATGTCGACCTCCTCCAAGTCCCTCCGCGAGTCGACCCAGGTCCCCGACTACACTCCCTACACCGCCGGCACCTCCCAGGCGTCCTCCCGCGCCTACTCCTACTTCATGGTCGGCTCCATGGGTCTCATCACCGCCGCCGGCGCCAAGGCGACCGTCTCGGACTTCCTCACCAACATGAGCGCGTCCTCCGACGTCCTCGCCCTCGCCAAGGTCGAGGTCGACCTTTCCGAGATCCCTGAGGGCAAGAACGTCATCATCAAGTGGCGTGGAAAGCCCGTCTTCATTCGTCACCGTACCGCGGGCGAGATCGAGGAGGCCAACACCTGCGACATCTCGAGCCTTAGGGACCCTCAGACGGATGCTGAGCGCGTCAAGAAGCCCCAGTGGTGAGTTCTCCTTCCTGCTGGAGTGTGGAGGCAGCAGCTGATGAGATCGAACAGGCTCGTCATGCTCGGAGTCTGCACCCACTTGGGATGCGTGCCCATCGGAGAGGCTGGAGATTACGGAGGGTGGTACTGCCCTTGCCACGGATCTCACTACGACATCTGTGCGTTCCTTTTTGGCTCCCGTTTGACCGCGTTCGGGTTTGCTGACGCTTCTGAATCGAACAGCTGGCCGCGCTCGCCGAGGACCCGCACCTTTGAACCTCGAGGTACGTCTCTTCCTTCCCTGCTCACTCCGGCTCTCAGCTGACGACGTGTGAACAGGTGCCCGAGTACGAGTTCGAGGATGATGGAGAGGCGAAGCTCATCATCGGTTAAGCGGGAGTTTTGTGGGGTTATTGTGCGGACGATGGATGGGGCGAGTGGCAAAACGCTGGTAGATGCGGAAAGGCAGCTCGTGCAAGTAGATGGGCGTTTTAGTTTCAGAAGGGCTGGTGAGGAGAGGTGTAGCGACACGTCGGGCTGGGGTTCGTCGAGGTGGAGGTTGGGGATTGAGGTAGGGCCGCCCACCGCTTCCTATGGTGCAGAGCAGACTCCTGGAGAACTCCCGACGCTACGGAGTCGTACAGGAATCGTTCCCTGGAGCCAGACAGCCGGAGGGAGAACCCAAATCGCGCGGAGCACACGCCTCTCTGCCTTCACCCGTCACCCCGTTACGACCGCTCGGCGCCTCCTGCTCTCCGCCTCTCGCAAACGAGACCACCGGATTACGTGAGTACCCCACTGCAGCCGAGCGCTCTCCCGCCATCGTATCCCAGCCGCTAACACGCTCGAACCTCGCGCAGGACCATGCCCTCCCCAGCTCCTCCCTCCCGCGACCGCCTCTCCAATCTCCCTCCCGAGCTCCTCACAAAGATCTACAAACTCCTGCGCGAGGACAAGAACTACTTCCCCTCCCAAGCCGTCGCCATCAATCACCAGCTCCTCCCCTTCACGCTCCCCAATCTCTATCACAAGATTCGGATTACCAGCTACGAAGCTCTCGGCCTTCTTTGTCGTACGCTCGTTGAGAGCCCCGCTCGAGGGTCGCTCGTCGAGGCGATGGATATCGAGCTGGAAGGAAAGGAAGGGGATGTCGACGACGAGCTCGACTTGGTGCGGCTGTCGGATTCGTTCCTCGTGAGGGACGTCGAGCTTGGCGGAGAAGGGCTAGCCAAGGATGAGCTCGATTTGGCGCAGGTGGAGACCGCCTTTATCAACCTCCGCTGCCTGTGGAGGCTGTGGATCTCGGGATCGTCCACTGTCGCCAAGGTCGTCCTTTCCTGCGAAGTCTGCCACTACGGCTTGGACAACCTCACGATCCTTCGCATCACGAACTCCTTCCCTTCCAACACCACTTTCGCACCACACCTCACCGACGGCCTTCGCGCGCTGCCGAAACTCCGCTGGCTCGTCCTCGAATTCGAAGCCCTTCAGCCTAACCCTCGCCGTTCCCGCTTCATGCCAATCTGGGACCTAGGCATGCTCGACGTCACGGGGCCCCTCATCGAACCAGTGCTGGCGGATTTCCTCCAGCAGTGCCCGAGCCTTCACGACCTTCGCCTTACAGACACGTCCGACAGCATGGACTTCTCGCTGAGGCACATCCCCGCGCCCGACTTCAACCCCTTTCTCGATGCCGCTCCTCGCGAGCTCAGCCTCCTCCGCGTCGACCACCACGAGAAGCTTACCTCGATTGGGCAGCAGCACCCTCGAATTGACAACATTCTCCGCCACTTCGCCCACCTCGAAGACCTCTTCTTCGACCAGATCCTTCGCAACCCTCTCCCCCTCAAAGCGCTCGGATTCGGGTACTACTCGAAATTTCGCGCGGAGCAAGTCCTCTCCCTCCTCGTCGAGCCCAAGAAGCTCTCGTCGCTCCAGAAGCTTACGATGGACAACATTTACGGACGAGTGGGGTTGACGTTCGAGGGCGTCGGAGGATCACCTCCGTTCATGCCTGGCGGAGGGGCGGCGATTCCGGAGGATTGGGTACTTGGCGAGTGGCACGATGCCTTTAGCCTCGAGGCAGCGCAAGAGCTGGTGCGCGTCGCGGAGGAGGTCGGTGTCGAGCTGGAGGGGACGATGTTGGACGAGCTGCGGGCCGAGGAGGCGTGGAAGGTGTATTTGGTGCGGGTCGAGAAGTGGCTGGAGAGGAGATCGAGGAAGAGGGAGAGGCGAGCGCAGGAGCAGTACGAGAGGGAGCTATGTTAGAGCTGTTTCGACCTCGCTGCGAAGGAGCGACGACGCTGACTCGTTCTTTCTCAGGGTGAACGACGCCGGGGTGTCGCAGCTTGACGTATCAGGTTTTTGCTAGCTTTCGAAAGACGCCGTACATCCGTACTACGTCGCGAGAGCATCCAGCAAGCGCACGAGTCTCCAAAGCTTTGTTCATTCCACCTTCCGCTTCTTCGCACTCGGCTCCCCCTCTCCAAAATCGTAGCTCTTCGCTCTATCCCTTTGCTCCAACCCAGTACTTGACTCCCTCCTTCCTCTGCAAGTCGACCACTCGCTGCGCGTAGAAGATGTGGTCCGTCGGCTCGAAGCTCTTCGGCGCAGGTTCGCCGTTGAACTCGAAGAGCTCAGGGAACGCCAGCCACATATTGCGGCCTGTGCGACTTCGATAATTAACATCAGAACTCTCAACGAAGAAACGTAAACTTACCCTCGTCGGCGATTAGAGTCCCACATCGTCGGCACGAGACCTTGCACGGCTGCGTCCTCCCAAGGACCTGCGAGAGACGCCATCAGCTCCGTCCCTCCTTCTCCAACTTCCCGCAAAGCGCACCTTATCGTGCGTATTGTAGAACTCCAGCTGATCCAGCGATTCGGGCTCGAAGCGCAGCGTGTCCTTCTTCATGATCGCAGCCCACTGCATCGGCGCGCCGTGAACGACCTACGCAGCGAGATCAGCCATTGTAGCTCTGAGAGAGGCGGAGAAAGCGCACCTGGCAGGTCGTGCAGTGGCATATGATAGCCGAGACGGGGTCCGAAGAGGTGGAATAGCGAACGGCGCCGCAGTGACACTCGGCGCTGTGCTTGGGGACGAAGGAGGGGTCGTCGTTCTTGTAGGGAAGCGAGTCTCGCCAATCCTTATGCTCCGTAGGGCGTTGGTCCTTCGACATGATTGAGAGCGAGTGAGCAGAGGGCAAGGAGCGAGCTCGGAGACAATGATCTTGCGAGCCCTTCGAGTTAGGTCTTCCCCTCCCCTTCTAGCGAATCGATTCGAGGTGCTGTGAATACTGGACGCCATACGAAATCATAAAACAGGCTTACTCGAGCGCTTCACGCGAAAGAGAGAGACGAGAAATGCTGCATCAACTCTGCGATCACTCGCAAACGACGACACTCCTTCGAAGCCTCGCTCCCTCGAAGTTCGACTCCGTTCCTGCGAGCCTGAACGACCAGCATCCATTACTCCCTCCCCGCCCTACTCCCCACCCAAACCTCCCCCCACCACCCCCCTCTCCCAAACCCCCCTCGCCCTCCTCTCCCTCCCCTCCTCCCCCTTCTCCCCACTCTCCACCAGGAGCACTCTCACTCCACCAACCCTGAATAACCCATTCGCCACCGCCAAGAACTTCATCCTAAACTCTCTCTCCCCAGTCTCACCGGCCTCGAGCGCGATTTCCTCGATGTCGACGATCGAGGTTCCTATACGTACGACCTCCCGCGAGGGGAGGACAGGCTGGGGAGGGCCAGAGGGGAGGGGAGGGGGGAGGAGGACGCCTACGAAAGATGGGTCGGGGCGGTCGGCGGGTGGGGTAGGGAGGGCAGAAGGTGGCAGAGGAGGGGCGAGAGGCGAGGGATGGTATTGGACGTGCTGAACGACGAGTTTGAGAGTTCTTCGTGAGGAGAGGGTGGAGGTGATGCGTAATGCGAAGGTGATTTCGATAGGCGTTTCTCGCGCGATGAGGGTGGGTGAGATAGAGGAGACTGTGAGATCGAATTCGAGTCCCGTAGCGTCTGGGAAGAGGGGAGGAAGTGGCGGTGGAAGGGGTGTGATGGGTCGAGGAGAGGGCTGCCGGGCTGGAGAGGCAGAGCGGGGAGATCCGAGTGCGAGCTGCGAAGGTCGGTACGGCGCCGGCGAGCGAACCGGGCTCGCAGGCGCCTCGAATCCCGCTGCGAGCCTTGCTGGCGATCCAGGAAGGGCGGGTGGAGGCCCCCCTACGTCTTTTTCTATTGGCGCTGGCGCTGGACTGGGAAGGTCGATCGGTGCTGGAGGCTGGGGGACTCGGCGGCCGAGCATGGAGGTTTGAAGCCGGCCGACTTCGCCGTGAGGTGTGCGCCAGACGATGTCGAGTCGGCCTAAAGGTTGGGAGGAGCCCGGGAGAGCGGGTGGGGAGGAGGGGAGGGGAGAGAGAATGTAGAGGTACTGGCGGACGGCTTGAGGCGGAAGGAGGGAGGAGGTGTCGGAGAAGAGTGATGTCGGTGATTCGGGAGGACGGGAAGATGGAGGGGAGGGGGGGAGCTGGTTGATGTCCGAGGAGGTGAAGTTGGGGACCGGTTCAAAGTTGAGTCGCTCGAAGAAGAGGGAGTGCTCCCCTTGATTCTGAATCTGGACTTCGAGGAATACCTTGTTCCGCTCGGTGGGAGAGAGTGAGGAAGTGGCGGTGAGGGGGTTGGGGGAGTGGGCCTTGGTGCGAACGGAGAGGGGATTCGAGACCTGCGAGATGGGATGAGCTGCTGAGCCTTCGCACGCCGAGGACATTCCTAACCTGGAATTTGTAGACCTGTAGTCGCGCCAAAGAATGTCAGATCCATCTACATCTCCTCAACCACAGCACTCACCTTCCTGAAGCTCCGACTCAGCTTGGTCGCGCTCTGCGGGCTGAGTCCTTGTCCCGCCTCCTCCACCGCTCTCACCGCATACGTAACCGTACACACCAACGCATGCACTCCCAACTCCTTGACCTCGTGCGAGACCAATCCCTCCACGCTATCCCCTGGCGAGAGATTCTCCGTGTCTCCCAGCGGAGTGATAGTCTTGAGGGGATGCTTTAGCCCTCGGCCCGCTCCTGTTCCTGTCGTGTGGATCTCGACCTTGAGGACGGGGAATAGAGCGACGGACTGGGAAGCTCGGAAGGACGGGGAGGTCGTTGGAGAGGGAGAGGAGCGCGGAGAAGGTCTCCCTGTCGTCGTCGTCAGCTGCGGTCGAGCCGAGGGGAGGAGCAGGTGTACCCGAGGTAGATCGTCCCGAACGTGGAAGGGAGCTGCAGGACACCACTGAGCCCGAAATCTGCTGCATCGCCTGAGCCCACGCTGTTGAGGTCGAGCTGACGCAAAGCTGCGCCGCCGAGGCTGGTCGACTCGTAGTAGGGCGTTGGCGAGTGGACGAGGGAAGGGCGGGCGGCGCGTAGGACCTTGAGGGAGAGAAGGTGGGGCTCCTTGGGCGGCGGTGGAGCACTCATCTTGGGCAGAGTGTTCGCGTCGGGAGCTGTCAAGGGTCGGAGGGAGAGCTGAGAGAGCGGTTCGCGTCGAGGGCTTCCTCTGCCTCCTCCCTCCGCCTAGGCAGGAACAGTCACAACATTTCCAGCTCGTCTACAGTCAAGCTCGCTCAACCGGACCAAAGCCATGGCGTCCTCCTCAGCAGCAGCAGCTCGGCTCCTCCAGCGCTCCGCCCTCCGATCCCCTCTCCGACCCCACCTCCCCCGCCCCTCCACTCGCTACAGCACCCCCGCCCACTCGCGCCCCTTCTTCTGGTCCTCCCCACCACCCCTAGAGCCTCTCGAACTTGCCACCTCCTCCGTCCCCTCTTTCGACCCCTCCCTCCTTCTCCCGCTCCTCGCCATCCTCCTCGCCTCCTCCGATTCCGACGACCCACCAACCCCACCCTGGACCATCACCGACTTTTCAGCAGAAGAAAAAGGCCTCGGCGTCGTCGCTTCCCGCCCTATAGCGTTCGGGGAGCTGCTCATCGCCGAGCGACCACTCTGCGTCTGGCCACAGGGCCTGAGCGCGACGCAGGCGAGGGAGTTGTTGGAGAGGATGACTGCGAAGGAGCAGGCGGTGTTTATGCAGTTGGCGAAGACGGAGGGGGTTGGAGGTGGGGATGAGGTGCTGGGACGAAGGGGGACGAATGGGTTTGCGGTGCAGCTGCCGTTGGTGGGAGGGGAGGGACCCAAGGTCGTTTCGATGGTGTTTCCGAGGATTGCGAGGTTGAATCA
Source organism: Glaciozyma antarctica PI12 (assembly GCA_002917775.1). Lineage (NCBI taxonomy): Eukaryota > Fungi > Basidiomycota > Microbotryomycetes > Kriegeriales > Camptobasidiaceae > Glaciozyma > Glaciozyma antarctica. Next base: position 401,985 of record KZ627147.1, on the reverse strand, counting down.
TAGCTGGTGAGTTGGCGGAGTTGATTCTGTGGGAGGGGGAGCTGACGGCGCTGTTGAAGTCGACCGAACGCTTCGCAGGCAATGAACGTGCGTGTATTCCCTTCTGGAAAAGGCATACGCTGACCTTGCGCGCAGTTCCAAACGCTTCGCATGGAAGTCTTTGCCATCACTCCCATCCCCACCGGCGCCGAGCTCAACATCGAATACGTTCCCGAGCTCATCACCAAGACGCGTGCCGAACGTCAAGAAGCTCTTCGATCGTCTTTCGGCTTCTCTGCCTGTCTCTGCGCCGCATGTACAGCTCCAGTGGACGAGGTCGCGAAGAGCGACGCGCGGAGGTTGGAGATCAAGGTTGTCGGCGACGGGTTGCGAGGAGGGCGAGGGGATCGGGCTGCGACGCTGGAGAAGCTGGAAAGGATGAGGGTGTTGCTCCAGGAGGAGGGGTATCTCGGCTTGCCCGAATTTGGTGAGTCGATTCGGATTGAGAAGTTGAAGTCGCAAACTGACTTGCGCCTTTCCCTCTTTTTTTTCTTAGAGGACTCGTCGATTTCGAATGCGTACGCGGTGTATGCGAGCATGTACGCACGATCTCAGAAGGCGGAAGCGGCAGTTTGAGTCGTCAAGTTGGTTCTCGCTGCCGAGACGCGCTGAATTCTAGCGCGTCGATTCTGGTGCGTTCAGTCTCTTTCGCCACCTCCTGCCGACCTACTAACAGCTCGTTCAAGTCGTAGGAGCTTGCAATTCATCCAATCGAACATCGGAACAAGTCTAACCGACGACTTCAGTTTGCGGTCCGAGCTCCTATTGCGCGATCTCTGGCCTTGCTTGCCCTTCCGTCGAATAGCGCGCTTTCGGGTGAGCGCTCTCTCGGGGAGAATGTGACCACGCTGAGGGTGGAGGCTCTGAGCTGCTCTGAGTTTCACTTCTCATGCTCGACGAGGCGAGGACGGCAACAGGTCCTTCTCACTCCTCGTCGTCGTCGCAGCCAGTCTCGCTACCTCCAAGCTTCCCCACTCTCCCTCCTCGAACTCTCTACCTCCCATCCGTCCCGTCCCTCCTCAACCCAGGGAACCGACCCCAATATACCCCCCCTTCCGCAACACCCCAGCGCCTCGTCCCAACAACCGACCAGGACTTCCGGCGTCTCCTCCTTCTCCAAACCCTCGCATCACGACAACACCACAACCTCCCCGTCCTCCCCACTCCCACCGCACTCGACTCCCTCCATCTCGCACCTCCATCTCCCGACATCCTCTCCTTCGCTCCGACCCCTCCTCCAAATCCTCTCGATCCTGCGACGCACCACTCCCTCCTTCCGAACGCCCTCATGCCCTCCACCTGGGCCGCCATGCTCGAAGGATTCAATGCCCTCCCCGCTAGTCCCTCGAGCATCGATTCATCGGATTTGCAAGGAGGACCAGGGACAGGCGCAGGATGGACGAACGAGGCGCAACAGCAGCTGGATCTCTGGTCCCAACTCGTCTTCACCTCGAACCCTGCTTCTCCGACGAGCTCCTTCTCTCCTCCTGCGACGCACCCTCCTTCGCAAGCAGCGAACCTCCCCCCGGACCCAGGATTCGACTGGACGACCCTCTTCCCTCCCCCTTCCTTCGCCTTCCCCGGTACCTTTCCAACGCCTTTCTCCTCCCCCGGCGTCCTTCCCACCCCTCTTCACCCACCACTCGCATCCTCTCCAGCGCCAGCGACGACTTCTGAATCCCCGTCGTCGCAGACGGGGAAGAACTCTTCTCGCGCTACGGGAAATTCGCAGCTGGAGGAGCGGGAGGAGGAGGAGGTTGGGAGTCCAGAGGAGATCGAGGAGAAGCGGAAGAGGAACACCGCAGCGTCAGGTTCGTTCATCTCGTTTTCTGTGTAAATTGGATTCTGATGAGAGGGTGGTAGCGAGGTTCAGAGCGAAGAAGAAGGAGAGGGATACGGCGCTGCGGCAGACGAGCGCGGGGTTGAGGGAGAAAGTGGGGGAGTTGGAGAAGGAGGCTGCGTCGGTGCGTTCCTTGCGTGCTTTCTCCGTATGCTGAAAGTGCACTGACGAGGCTTCGGAGCGCAGCTCAAGGCTGAAAACAAGTGGTTGCGAGACCTGGTCAGCGAGAAGGCTGAGATGGACCCGAGGCTCCTCACTGTGTTGCGCGTTCATCCGGAGGTGATGAGGTTGGCGGGAAGGGAGAGCTGAGGTGAGGAAGTAGAGGTAGAATCTGGCGCTTGTAATTTGCACGTCTGCGATCCGGCGAAGCGAGATCGAGTGAGCTTCCTCCGGACTCCGGAGGTCGGTTGGGATACGGGATCGACCGCGCTGGCGAATCGGCTTCCTCTGCTTCTAAGCAAGCTTTTCTACTTTCTGAGAAAGTACCGCAGAAGCGTTGAGGCTCTCAGCTTAACGAGAGGTTTGAGGAGGGAGGAACGAGCAGGCGCTAAGCGTTGAAGCAACAAACGACGCAGACCTCTCAGCAGACGGACCGAATGCGGTTCTCTAGAAGTGTATAACAGGCATCCAAGGCGGTAGGGGTGGGTGTAGTAGGAGGGGGTATAAGGGACGGAGCCAAAAGTGGGAGAACGAGAGAAAAGGGAGAGAGAGAAGGGTTGTCCATAAAACTGCGTCGATCCGACGTTCCTCTCAAATGAGGTACGAGCTGCTCTGTATCGTGTAATCCTGCGACGCCGCGCGATTAGTCCATGTACGCGACTCCCTGGGTACCAAAAAAGGGGAAGGAATGAGCGACGTGCTCTGGGAGGGTACGAAGAGCCAAAAAAGGGCATGGAGACGAAGGGAGAGAGTTAGAAGGAAGTGCTTACATCCCAGCTGTGAAGAGGAGTTAGCTGCCGCGAGGAATAGGAGAGAGAACGAGACGGACCTGTCCTCGGTGATGCTTCGCCATGCGACGAAGAGCGCGGTGATGCTGCCCGTCTCGAGGAGGGTAGCGAGGAAGGATCCGTCGACTTTGGCGTCGGTGCCTTTGCAGATTTGGTAGTTGATGCCGTAGTACGCTCCTTGGGAGAGGATGAAGAGGAACGCCGCGAGCGAGAAGAGCACTGCGAACCCGGGTCAGCTCCTCGGCTCCGCCCGAAACATTGCGAGGAGAACGCACGCAAAGGCTTCTTCTCCCTCAGCACACGCACGACAACACCTAGCTGAATCGCAAAGTAGAACGCCGCGGCGACAGCGGGCCAGATGATGGTGAGGACGAAGAGCCAAATCGAGTGGAGGTCTTCAGCGGGGTCGGAGAGGAAGTATTCCGTAACGGTGAGACCGATGTCAAGAGCGATGTACGAGGTTCCGACGGTGAGGACGACGAGGAAGGCGACCATGGGCTAGGGGCGGAGAGGGGTTAGCTGCTGCGCCCCATAGGCGCTAGAGGAGAAACTCACGGCGACCGAGGGGAGAGTCCCATCTTCCACAACTTGAAGAGAAAGGAAGGCGACCCATGCCAAGCACCAGAAGCTGCGACCAGGGAGCCGTCGTTAGCTCATCGTCCTCCCGCTGAAAGTCCCGCGCAAAAGGCACTCACAATCCAACCACCAGCCCCAAGTGCACCGCACTAACCCACGTCAACGCCGTGCTTCCAGCCCTCAAGAAAGCTCCCGTATCCACCAGCTGCGCGCCTTGCACGAGCGCGTACATCAGGAACAAGATGCGCATCTCCACTCTCCCAACCGCCGCCGCCCTCCTTCCCGCCAAGACCGCCAACACGACCGCAATAATGACCGACAATCCGCACACGGCAATATTGGCGATATTCCCTAGGCTCCCATCCGCTCCACCTGCCGCCGCCATTCGTAGGATCTGGCAGGCGGGGTTAACGCCTACGCCGAATTCGGAGAGGGCGGTACCAAAGTCGGCAGAGGTGTTGGAAGGGAGACCGAGGAGCTCTGAGGCGGGCGCAGCGAGGTCCTTGGGGTTGACGAGGAGCTGGCGGAAGAAGAGGTTGCAGGTGGGGAGGGACGGGACGTTGCGGCAGGCCCAGTCGCTGTGGATAAGGGTTAGCTATGGTTCAGAGGGGATGGAGAGAACGACTTGCTAGTTTCCAAAGGCGAAGAGGACCATGGTTGGAGGAGGGGTGGAGGACGGCGAGGAAGAGGAGGGGGAGAGGAGGGCGGTGTAGGAGGAGGCGGGCGGGCTGGAGAGCGCGACTAAACGAAGCTGCTAAGAAGCTGCTAAGAGCCTGTGGACACAAGCGCGTGAGCTGTGGTCCTATCGCTCGAGGAGCACACGCCGAGACCACCGTCCAACGTCAGACGGGAGCACCGATGGGATCGACCTGGTCCTGGATGAGAGATGGAAGTGCTTACCTTGGGGAAGCAGCTGTGCTACGATATCACAGGCCGGTCACTTTTTGAACGGAGTACGAAGGGGGAGTCGCGCTGGAGTTGGAGGAGGGGAGGCTGGAGTCGCGTGGTGAGGAGTGGGCGCCGGCGAGGTTGAAGCGTGAGGCTGCTCTGGCGGAGTTGGTTGTGAGAGGGCTGGGAGGGAGCGCTGCCTCGTAGGAGTTGCTGTGAGTTGGCCGAGGAGAGAGTCGAAGTGAAGTGCTTTGCTGTTCAACCTCAACGGCTGAAGGCTGAAACCAACTGCTAGCATCTTGGGCGAAACACAGTTCAGTTTTCTGTCCCAGCAGCAGGAATTCTTCGTTCTCCTTTCCTGCTTGAACCTGAACGTTCAAGCTGCTGTGGGTACATCCTGCTCTGGCACACTGCTCCTGCTCTCGCCCTCTGTGTGCGAGTGGTCCCTACTCGCGGCTCGTCGCTCCTTCAATCGGCTTCGTGCTCGTGCGTTCGAACTGGGAGTCTCCAACGCTGCGTCGAGGGGTAGACCCGCTCAGCTCTTCTCGTGATACGTAGTTAAAGCTTCTTGCGTGGGAGGAAGATCGAGTTCGGCCAGCGAAGTAGGGAGGCTGCTTTTGGACGTGTTTGGGCTACTCCTCAGCTGATCTCGCCGTGGCAGCCGGCGTGTGTACTGCTCTTGAACATGGAAAGTGCTCTCCTGGGAAGAGGTTCCGACGTTGAGGACGGTGTGCGGTCGCAGATTGGTGGTCTCTCCCCTCAGCGTACCTCCGTCCGCCTGCTCTTCGGCCCAGCCTTTCTGCTCCTCCAGTTTCGTTTCAGCTGCCTTCACTGCATTATCCGCCATTCAGCATCAATCTCGCATTGGCAGGAGACAAACTTGCGAGATAGCGCCGAGCCTTCGCTCGCTTGGGCGGACCTCCGGACTAGAGGGAGAGCTCTCCGCTCAACAGCAGTCGACAGAGGGTTCCCAAAGCGTTCTCTTCGATCCGCCTCTTCCACCAGCCCATCCTTCTCGTTCTTTGCCATCCAGGAGACCCAACTCAATCTCCCGCGGACTTCGCTCGTCGCCCAAAAAGTCGCTTCTCGGGCTCCTTCTCTTCGGTCTTCTTCCATCCTCAAACTAAGGCACCATGACCTCCTCAGACCTCCTCGATCCCATCTCCCCTCCCCCTCCCCCACCGCCCATCTCGCCACCTCCCCCTCTCGATCCGCGCGGGCACACCCTCGCCACCGCTTCCCACCCCTCCCCCGCCAGCAACGCCTCGAGTGCCGAGCACGTCGGCACTCCCTCCGCTATGAACCTCACTTCCTCAGGTGGGGAGAGCGCGGTAGGAGATCGGCAGAGGAGTTGGGAGGGGAGAGGCACGGCGAGGGAGCCGGAGGAGGCGCAGCCTGTTACGAGGTGGACGTGCGAGGAGTGTGGAAAGTGGGTGAGTGCCTTTTTCTACTTGGGGTGTGGGGGAGGGGCTGATGGGGGGTGCAGTTCAGGAATGCGGCGGGGTTGAGGCAGCACAAGGTCGGTTTAGCTCGCTGAGTTGCTGAAGAGAGGGTTGCTGATGAGTATGCAGGCGGTCAACCATCCTACTAGGCCTAGTGCGTCCTATTTGCCTTTGTGTAGAGCGAGGAAGCTAATGACCCTCTGCAGTCCGTCCCGCTCGAGCTCTCGCGATCCTCTTTGACCTCTTCAGTGCGCTCGTTTCCTTCATTGTCAAAGGCGAAAGCTGATACATAAGTCCACAGTGCTCCCGAAGAAGATCTTTGTCGGGCTTTTCAGCCTCGTCCTTCTTGGAACGAAGCTCGCGAAAAGGAAGAGAGGGAGAGTGGCGAGGAGTGGCGAGGAGGAGGAGGGAGGGAGGGGGAGTCGTGAGGCGGAGGAGGAGGAGACTTGAGAGGGGAGGACAGGGTCACTTTTGTTAATACGAAGTGCTCGCAAACACGATTAGCTTGAGCTTGGAGCGTAGCGGCTGATTCCACTCTGCTTTCGTAGCTCGTTCCCGCCTTGATCTCGAAGGCGCGTTTGCGGAGCCCAAGCTTACGTAGGCTGGAAGAGTGTGTAAACGTTCTATTTCTGCCCTACTTGTGTTCTAGCAGCGAATGAACATAAGAACGAGGGGCGTCGCCGTGTATGCCCAAAAGGAAAGCCTGCGATCCGACGAACGTCAACGACTCCTTCGACTCTACCCTCCCAAGACAAACTCACCAGTACTCTATCAAGCCTACACCCAATACAAACACTCAAGTCAGCTCCAACCCCCCTCAGAAACACGAAGGCGAAAACGAGGAAGAAAAAGACGCACATGAACGTCCCGCTCCGCAACAAAGCGGAACGAGATCCCCCTCGTCCTACACGCAATGATCCCTCACCCCAGATCTCTTCAAAGTCGTGCACCGTCAATGTCCTCAGCTGCGACGCCGAACGGCATCAGCCGAGCGACACGAGCGAAACGAGCGCACCTTGAGCTCGACGTTCGGGTTCAGCAACGCCTCGAAAAAGTGCTCTGCGAAGTCGTTGAGGCCATCGCTGTCGTAGGAGTAGATCTCGAGAGAGTTGACCGACGGCGGATCGAGGACGTTCACTGGGATCTCGGAGGCGGTAACGACGAGGGATTCGAGTGCGACGAGGCGAGTGGGCTCGAATAGTCGTAGGTCGGAGGTGTAGGAATCGGCGGAAGGCAGGTTCGAGATCCAGTTGAT
>KZ627147.1:307603-394442 GCA_002917775.1 Glaciozyma antarctica PI12 | reverse complement strand
GATCGAGAAGTCCCCTCCTGTCCTACGTCCTCCCTCGTCCATTCTTCCTCCTCCTTGAGTCCCAGCACGAGGTTCCTGACTCGATTCGCAAGATCCGGTCGTCGACTTGCTGTGGCGGCAAAGGCTTCGGCGACGTGCCTCCCGAGGAGCGTGACCGATTCGTAGAGGACGTACTGCGTCGGAGCGTACCAGTCCCTCGAGATTGTGGCGAGCTGGGACGCTCCATCGTTGCTCTGCCATCTGGCGCTGCCGGAGCCTCCCCAATCCTGCTGAGGGACGAGGCGCGCGGCGTCCTTGATGATCTGGACGAGGAGTTCGTAGGGCAGCTGGGGAATCATATCTGGCGAAGGAAGAAGAAGAGCAATAGGCTCGGACGAAAATCGAGTTCGCAAGTCGCTGGGGGCGAGTTTGGCGAGGCCCGGATCTCCCTCCGTCCTCACAGATTTGGTCGCTTCTCAGGCGCTTCTCTTTGGAGAGTGTTCCAAACACCTCACGACTACAGCGCTGCTCCTCCTCGCCAGCCTGTTGCTCGCTATCCAGTGCAAGAGAGCTTGCCGGGAACGAACTCAGGGGGTGCGGCTGCGGAGGACTTTCGAGAAGATGGTGCTCAGCCGAGTATCGCTAGGTACTGATTAACGGTGCGTAAGGAAGTACCCCTCACGAAAAACAGACACGAACGGAGAGAAAACCTGTGCCCAAGGAATCGGAGAAGAGGAGGAATGTCTCCTCTAGCGATGAGCGAGCGACGAAGGGGAAGATGGGGACTCGAAGAGCGTCCTCTCGTCTTTATCGTCCTTCGTTCGCCGTTCTTTCGGCCTCCCAGCTCCCAGCTCGACCGAGGCAGCGAAAAGGAGTCGAGGTTGCCCTAAAAAGGACCCGAAAAACTGCTCCGAGGAGTCAAGCGCCGTCTCCCTTCTCCTCTCCCTTGTGTTCCACTTATTGTATTGCTGCTCAACAGCGTGCTGAGCAATACCGTCGATGTGTGGAGGCGAGGAGGCTGTGTACTCAACTCACCTCCGTCCCGGCGAGCGGCGAGATCTCCTGTCAAAACTAGCGTTTCACCGCTAGCCCCTCTCGCGCGTCTCCCCTTGCCTTGCCGGCCACGCGCTGCTCTTGCTCCTACCATAACTTCCGAACCGCCCTTCAAGATGCTTCTGCTCTCTCGGGTCGCCTTCGTGGCCTCTCTCTCCACGCTCTTTACGCCGACGCAGGCTCTCGCTCCCGTCGACGCCATCTCCCCTGCTGCGACCGCTCTCCTGGCGACACCTTATGACTACATCGTCGTCGGTGGAGGTACTGGTATGTGTCTCCCTTCTTGTTGCAAGGAGAAGCACCTGCTAACGCTGTTCGAACTCGCCGCAGCTGGTCTCGCGCTGGCCTCGCGTCTTAGCGAGGACGCGAGCAGGACTGTCTTGGTTCTCGAAGCTGGATCGCTGTGCGTAACTTCTCACTGAGATCACTCCTGCTCAGAAGCTCGAGTCTTCGGGCGAAGGAAGCAGCGGCTGACTCCCTTCACCCCCTCTCCGCAGCCAGGAAGGCAACCCCGGTGTCGATATCCCGGCGCAGGCTGGCTCTACTTTCCAGTCCGCCCTCGACTGGAACTTCAATACCGTCGCACAAGGAAACGCGAGCTCTCGTTCCGTTTACTGGCCCCGCGGCAAGGTGCGTACATTCCTCAAAGCCCAACCCCACGTGCTTGCTAACGTCTCCTCGGTCTCAGGCTCTCGGAGGATCGTCGGTTCTCAACTTCATGGCGATAACGCGAGGAAACTCGGAAGATTATGACACTTGGTCCTCGCTCGGCAACCCTGGATGGGACTACGATTCGCTCGTCCCCTACTTTAAGAAGGTTCGTTCCTCATCGCACCGTTCTTTCCACCCACTTACCTTCTTCTCCACAGTCCAAGCGTTTCTTCGCACCTACCGGCAACTCTGAGAACGAGACGATCGCGTACTCGGCCTCCGTTCATGGCACCAACGGTCCCGTCGCCGTCTCGTACCCTCCCTTCATCTCGCCCCAGTTCACGGGCTTCTTCGACGGTCTTCGCTCTCTCGGCATTCCCGTCGCGAGGGATCTCAGCAGCCCTGACGCTTTCGGAGTTAGCTGGGCTCCGTCCAGCATCAATCCTGCGACGCAGACCAGGGAGACGTCTCAGAGCGCGTACAGTGCGTCTTCGTCCCTGATTCTTTCTCGAACATGCGCTAAACTTTGACACTCAGTCGCTCCCCACATCGCTCGTCCTAACCTTGTCCTCCTCACCGGCGCGCAAGTCACCAAGATCGACTGGAAACCGTCGACGAGCGCTTCTGCTCCCGCTGTCGCTAGTGGCGTCTCCTTCGTCGCGAGCGGAGCGACTGGTACCGTTCTCAAGGCAGTGAGTTCCTCGCTGCATTTCTCGCTTTGGGTCGTTTCTGATTTTCGCGCAGACTGCGAACCTCGAAGTCATCCTCTCGGCAGGCAGCATTCAAAGCCCTCAACTCCTGGAGCTCTCTGGCGTCGGAAATCCTGCGATCCTTAACCCTCGTGCGTTATGAGTTCGCATCCCTCTCCTATATCCTCTAACAGCGTCTCCAAACGCAGTCGGAATCTCTACCGTCGTCGATCTCAAGGCGGTCGGAGAGAACCTCCAAGATCACCCCGCGGTCGTCGTCGTCTACACGCTCAAGGACAACGTCACTTCTCTCGAGGACCTCTCTACCAACCCCACCTTCTACAACGCTGTTCGTCCCGCTTTCCCATAGCCCGTGTTCGTCCGCTAAATTTACCTTCGCAGGCTCTCGCTGCGTACGGAGCTGGAACTGGCATTCTCACGCAGTGCCTCTACGCGCTCGCTTATCTCACCGGCCCTTCGTTCCTGTCGATCGTCGACCAGATCAAGGCTCTCACGCTCATGGCGCTTCCTCACACGGGAATCTCGGTCAGGCAGCTCCTGAAGCAGGTCGCTCTCTACCTCGGTGGCTCTCCCATCGTCGAGTGCGTCCCCCTCCTTCCCAACTGAGCGTAGCGATGCTGAAGATGATTCACAGGCTCTTGAGCATCAACGTCTACTTTGGCGCCTCCGCTGGGACGGCCGGTTCGAGCTACCTCAGTATCGCAACCTGCCTCCAGCACTCCTTCTCCCGCGGCAGCATCGTGCGTCCCCTCCCTCTCGTCTCAGCCTGCCCACTAAATTCACTTCGCACACATAGCACATCACCTCCTCAAACCCCCTCATTTACCCCGCCATCGACCCGCAATGTCCGTCCCCTCCCCCGCTCCCTTTTCCTCGCTAACACCCCCTCCACCAGACCTCCAGCACCCAGTCGACAAGTTCTTCCTCTCTAAATCGGCCCAATACATTCGCAAGCTCGGCAAGACCGCAGCTCTCGCTTCTTTCATCGATAGCGAAGCCGAGCCTGGATTGGCGGTGTCGACGCAGGCGCAATGGAATACCTGGGTCGAGAATAACGTTCGTACCGAGTACGTTTCTTTGTCTCCCCCTCGCTACGAGCAGTGACTGATGCGAGAGAGCAGGTACCACCCGATCGCGACGGCTTCGATGCTCCCCCGTGAGGACGGAGGAGTCGTTAGTCCCCAGCTGGTCGTGTACGGTACTGCGAACGTTCGTGTCGTCGATCTCAGCATCGCTCCGATTCATGTGGGGTCGCATGTTCAGACGGCGGCGTATGCGATTGCGGAGAAGGCGGCGGATATGATCAAGGCGGCGCATTGAGGAGAGAGCAGCGGATTTGGATACCCACCTTCGTTATAGCGCAATGCACTCGGTCCCGACGCAGACGAACGGTAGGAAAGCGAGAGCGAGCAGATCAACGCACGAGAGCAGTCCCTCGCCACCTCACCAACTCGGATCACAGCACTCAATTTCCACTACTCAGCAGGAGCGTCGACTCCGGTCCCAGCCAGCATCGCCTCCCTACTCGCGGCCGTCGCTGCGAGTCGGTTCTTCTTCTTCTCCGCTTCGACCTCCTTCTCCTTCTCGATCTCGGCAACGACTTTGGTGATCTCTTCGAGCGTGAGGTTCTGCGATTCGTGGCGTCAGTCTCGTATTCGTTGGGGGCGAAAGCGTGTAGAGGAGGCGGTGGGAGGGAGGAGGGTAGGAGGGAGGAGGGAGGGAGACGGGAGAAGGACGACTCACGCGAACCTGACCGAACCCCTCCATGACCGCCAAATCAATGTTCTTCGCCCCAGTCTGTACGACCTCGAGCAAGCTCTTAACCGCGAGTTTGATGCTCTCGTCCTGCTCCATATCGGGCTTCCACGCCTTCTCGAGGAACTCTCGGACCGTCTTGCTCGAACGTCCGATCGCGTTCGCCTGCGCAAGGAGTGAGAAAGGGAGGAGGAGAGGAGAGAGGGGACGGACCTTCCAGGCGCTGAAGATACCGCTAGGCTCGGTCATGTAGAGGCGAGGAGTGGGGTCATCGTGGTCGAATCCTACGATGAGGCACGAGATTCCAAAAGGTCGAACTCCTCCACTCTGCGTGTACTTCTGCGCGCCCCGTTCGTCGTTAGCTTTCTCCTCGAGAGCGAGAGGGGCGGAAAGACGGACCTGCTGGATCTGGGCGATGTGGCGAGTGATGTACTCGACTGAGACGGGGGTCTTCGACGGTGAGACGGTGGGACTGGCACTCGATTCGTGCGCGGTCGATGAGGATGCGAGCGTCGGCTGTTAGGCCTGTGAGGGAGAGAGAGGGGGAGAGTTTAGTGCGAGTTCGAGGGTGTTGCTGAGCTGCCACCGTCCCGTCGCATCCCCCTGCTTCCAGTCACTGCCTGCGTAGCCTATAGCGCCTTACGCCAAGCACCATCCACCATCCGCCCTCCACCTCCACCACGACGCTCCACCACGACGACGCGCAAGCCTCTACGTACCTGCAAATCCCAAGCAAACATGATCATCCAGCATCGCCGTCTTGCGCACCGTCCTCGGGTCCTGCAACTGCAACACACTCTTCTTCTCGACCGCCAGGATCACACAATCCTTGCCCCTAACACCGACAGCACAAGTCCCCTTGCGGACAGCTTCGAGGGCGTAGTCGACCTGCGTTCGTTATTAGCTCCGCCGAGGATGGGAGGGGGGGAGGAAGTACTTGGAAGAGGTGGCCATCGGGGCTGTCGGAAGGGGTTAGTGAGGGTGGGATGAGGACGGGGGAGGGAGGCACACCTGAAGACGGTGAGAGCGCGATCGTAGGAGCGACTCATTTGCGCTAGTTAAGGGTTCTGCAGGCGGTGAGGGGTTAGTTGAGGAAGGTGGGAGAGCTGGGGAGGTGAGGCGTACGGAGGTGGAGGAGGGGACGAGGGGGGATGGGAGAGGTGACGCGGCTGTTCGGAGGGAGGGGCGAAGGAGTTGGGCTGTGCTGGGTGGAGGGAGGGAGGGGTGAGCTGAGTCGCTAGCTGTGAGTCTACAGGGGACTACTCACTCGAACTCTGCGCGTGAAGGAGAGAAGGGAGGAGGAGGGAGCAGCGACTCGAGGCGCAAGTGCCCAAATTGAATTCACTACAAACCGATTTCCTTTGTCCCAAACTGCGAAACTACAAAACTCGCGACCGCCGCCAACGTTTCCTCCTTCTCTCGACGAGCGACGACGACGACATCAACGTTCTTCGCAAAGCCAAAATTAATTTGCAAAAATACGGCGAGAGAGAGGGGAGTATCCAAACGGGGCCTCGCCAAATCAATCGCTCTCCTCCTCCGAGCTCTCCGCCTCCGCAAGCCACTTGACGAACGGATCCGCCGCCTTGCGAACCTTCTTGCTAACGTCCTTAGGAACGTACTGCACCCACCCGCACATCAGCTTCTGCACTCGACTCCAACGAAACGGAGAACGCACCTTCTTGCTCGCGACCGAAGCCCAATGAGTGACGATCTCCTCCTCGATAATCTCGGCTTGGTAGAACGCCATGAGGATCTTGGGAACGTCCGATTTGATGAGCTGAGGGTAGGTCTCGCCGATCAGGCGTTCGACGCCGCCGAGGAGGGACTTTTGGTGCTTCTCCGACGTCGTGAGCTGTGCGAGTGAGCAACGTCAGCACGAAAACGGCAGTATGGGGAAGGACAGGACGAACCTTCTTGAGCAAGCCGGCGTGCGCTGCCACCTCGGTCGCGATGGCCTCGGAGAAGAGGGCCTGAACGAGGACGACGAGAGTCTTGTGCTTCTTCGCGATGCCCATCTCCTCCGCCTTGCGATACACCTCCGCATCGCTCACACCCTTGTTGTCCCTAACCCACTCCCCAAACGCCTCATACGGTCCTCCACCCTCCTCATCGTCGTCCTCGAGGATAAGCGAGTTCTGCAGCTTCGAATCGAGCTCCTGAATCCTCGCCGCGACCGCCTCCTTGCTCGTATCAATAGCCCAATCGTCGTCGTCCCTGTTGCTCTCAATCAACGCCGCAGCCGCCTCGGGACTAAGAGTCGCGTTCGCGCCCGCCTCGATCTTCTTCGTCAACTCGTCATCGCTCGTCATCGCTTCCGGCGCGAGTAGGGCGTCTGCTCCAGCCGTAGCTTTCTTTCCCTTCCCGCCAGCCTTCTTGCTCTTCGGCGGGTTCTTAAGGATGAACGTCGTGAGCTTGTGCCGCATGTCGATGTTGCCGCGCTGACCGCACGCTTTGCAATCGCGCAAGATAAAGTCGTCCTTGGTGATGATGAGCTCCGTCTCGGGGTTCTTGCAAGAAGCGCAGAGGACGAATTTGTCGATGAATACGTCGAGGAGGTCGCGGAGACGCGCGGCGTCGTGCGCGCCGTTGACGATGTAGCGCTCCGTCTCGTCGTTGAAAGTCGCTTGGGCGCCGAGCTCGCAGCCGAAGAACTTGGTGGGGTCTGCAAGGAGGCGCGTTAGTGGGGCTCTGGAGTGGTGAGGGGTGCTTTCGGGAGGGGGAGGCGGCGCGAGGCCGAGGGAGGCGTGGGGAGGGGAGTGGCGAGGGCGAGGACTCACAGGCTGAGGGGCGGTTGAGGGCGCGCGAGACGTCGGCCATGTTGGGGATGACTGCACGCGCAGAGAAAGGTCAGCGATCGGCGGGATGCGGACCTTCTCGCCGAAGAGACGACGTACCCGTCTTGATTCCATTGCCCTTGCCTTCAATCTTGGTCAAGAGGACGGGCATCCTGAAGGCGCGCAACTCGGTCAGCTTCCCGTTCCACCCCACGCTCTCGCTCCAAAAGGCCAAACGCACTTGTAGCGGTAGAACGAGTCTTTGACATCACGTCGGATGTTGACAGCGGCCATGATTGCGGTTGATTCTGCAGTTGACGACTAGTCAGCTCGTGTCATATGCCCCAAAGCCCCAAAGAGAAGGAGGACGGACAGGAAAAGGGTCCGAAACGAGGAGGTCTGTGGCGAGTGTGTTGGTGAGAAGATCGGTGCAGATTGATGGTTGGGACCAAGGACATGAAACAGCTGCACTGGGTCTGCGTGCGGGGGTACAGACTGTCAGCTGGTGTAGACGGCGGTGGTACGGGCGAGAGGCGTACGTGTTTGCGAGAGTGTTGGTCGGGAGAGGACGCGGTGGGAGTGGAGAGGGTTGCGGAACGGATTGTAGCTTATTGGAGAGGCTGCGAAGTCCTCGAGGGTGGTTTTTAAGCGACTGGTTGTACGCTGCCTGAGGTTGAGCGAGTCGAACGGGAGGAGCGTGGTGGGGAGGAAGAGGAAGGGTTCCCTCAGCCAAACAAATTCAAATATTCAGAATATTCAATATATCTGGTCTTACCTACCTAGGCGGTCAACATCGCGGTGGAGCCTTTCCCGCTCCTCTTCCTCTCCCCTGCTGGCTGTACCTAGCGCGCTTTGTCTTCCTGCTATACTCCAACTGCTCGCAATCAAGGGCGGTCGCCGTCCCGTCTGAGCCTAATCCGCTACGCACAATGCTCCTTCGCAAGACCTCGCTGGTATCTTCGTTGGCTGCATCCTGTTTCTGATTTAAAAGGTTGCAATAAGGTCGTGAGGATACGAAGGATTGCAACGCCTGAATCGTATCTCGGGGAAAGATGGACTTGGTAGCTGCGAAGTTCGGGCGCGACTCGCTCCTTCCTCCCCTCCACCAAAGCCGTCGCGACCTTGCTCCCAGCGTTGTTTACCACGACGGTAAACCTTCATGGGATCAGAGGAACTGGTGCTGCAAAGTTCCAAGCAAACTCTCCCCAAATCCCCCCCGCACCCTACAGGAACGTTCTGCCATTCTCCTCCGCCCATGAAGTCGAAGTCGACGGTACAGCTTCCTTTCGCCGGGTTACCATTCGCTCCAGTGAAGAACCTATGAACGAACGGGGGTCAGCGCGAGTCTCCTTTCGGAGGGGGGACGAACGAGCCGTCGTCGAGCATTTCTCCCCGAGTCATGAAGTCGCTGTCGTCGAAGGGCTGGTTCATGCTGCAATACAGCGTCAATCTGGACTTGGAACTAAGCCTGAGCCAGCCTACAAGGTTGCGATTGCCTGCAGACGACGAAATCAGCTGGGGAACGTCGACGAGGCCGCGAGGCTGAGAACATACCTTGACGACGTCCCAAACAGTCACTCCCTGGGGATTGGCAGCCCTACTACTCCAGGCCTTCTCCCCATCGCCATTCCCATTGAACGAAACGAGCTGCGTAAGAGCCGGAGTCGAGGCGAACTCATCGCGCTGCGGCGCCTGCGAGAGTCGTCCCCCGCCTTCCCCCTCGCTGGAGTCGACTCCTTCGGGAAAAACCTCGGCGGAGGAGGGATTCCTGTTACAGGCCTGGGAGATGATGTTCGGATCGCTGCTGGTGAGGAGGAAGGGGTGGATCCTGAGCTGCACGGAACGAGACTTGACGAGCGCGGGCGTGAGGACTGGGAGGGGGTGAGCTCGGCAGGTGCTGGGTAGAGGAGGGGACGCACCTGGCGACGACATCTGTGAGTGCGAGGAGACAAGGAGAGAAAGGCGTCCACGCGTTGGGGAAGGCCCGCGCGAGGGGCCCCCGGGCCCTGCGAAAGTGCTCCCGTCGCAAGCCAACGGCTTCCAGTTTCTATGACCCATTCTATTCCTTACAGACCCTCTACAGCTCTATACCTTCCAATTCCCCTTCCTCTTCACTTGCGTTCTCCGCACCAGCACCAAAAATCCTCCCCCCATCAACACCGTCACTCCCCCAAACGTACAAGGCGCCCAGTAGTCTCCAGCAGCGGTGAGGAGCACGCCAGCAATTGGCGAGCCTACCAAGCAGGTAACAGCGACGAACATGAATCCGAGACCGACGCGAATTCTGCATGGCGAGGTTAGCTCGTTCGGCCTGAGGAGCGAGGAACGTACCCTAGTCCTGAGACGTCGGTGGCGAGAGACATCAGGACTGGTGCCATGAGAGTCACCCATCCGCCGCTGAAGACTGAGACGTCAGTTCCGAGCTTGGGAGCGAAGGAGGGAGAACGCCGCACCTTGCGAAGCCATAAAGAAGGTCAAACGCGATGATCCCTCCGCCATTATGCACGCCGAGCCTGCGGGCACGACATATCAGCTTGAGAAATACGGGGGACGCAAGGTGTCGACCTACATGGCAAAGATGAGGATACCCGTCGTGGCGACGAGAGGAATCGAGACATTGATATACCCATACCGGTCTCCAAGAACTCCTGCGACCAACCGTGCGATTGTAGCGGTCGCGTTAATGATGGAGATCGAGTACATGGTCAAGATAGCTCCTGCTCGGCTGACTTGGGCGAAAACCTGGATGTCTGGCGGGGAGGAGAGGGTTAGGAGTGTCGGAATGTCGGTCGAGGGGTTCGCTCACAGAAAAGCTGTGGAGGTAGGTCAGCTCGTGCTCGCATGTGTGCAAGAAATAACGCACTGGAATGAACATTCCAAGCATGACGAGCGCACTGCCGACGCAGGCGAACCATGTTGAGGGTTGGCGCAAAAAGGACCCGATGAGAGGGAATACTGGCACCCGCTTCTTCTTCGGCAGCATTCGAGGCCGCATGAGGATATTGGCGAGTACCAAGCAGCCCGTCATCATGTACCCCGCTGCTTGCAATCAGTTTCCAGCTCGGTGCGGCGGAGAGGAGGGAACGTACCGGCTCGCACGGCCGCTGCGAACCCAACCGTCTCGAAGAGGTTGTTGAGCATGATGGGGAAGATGACGGCTCCAAAGGCAGCGCCTGATGCGACGCAGCCGTTCATCATTGAGCGTTTGCGGAAGAAGTAGGAGCCGACGCAGGAGAGGGTGGGTGCGAAGACGAGGCCGAGAGCGAGCTGCGAGAAAAGCGTGTTAGTTTGGCCGACCTGAGGGAGGGTGGAGGAGCGTACGCCGAGGCAGATGGAGTAGGAGAGGAAGAGCTGGACGTAGGTCTTTGATACAGACATCGTAAAGACGCCTACGATCCAGAGCGCTGATCCAATGGCGAGCTGATACCGGAAGCTGTGGAGAGCTTCATCAGAGCGTGCTCCTATATTCAGAAGAAAGGAACTCACTAGCCATCGTCAAACAGCCTCCCACTCGGCAGTCCAAGAGCGAACAGGATCCCAAGGTGCACGCTGCCGATCCAGCTAATCGCGCTCGGGTCATAATCCGCTAGTTGATTCTACACGTCAAAAGCACTCAGTCAGCATCGCTTCGTCCCACAGTACGAGCTCGAACGCACGCGCTTGAATTCCGCCTGAAAGACCGCGAACGAGTTGGTCAACCCGAAAGTGCTGTTCACCAACGCCCGTCAGCTCTCCTCCTTCCTACCTCGGGCAAAACCCACCTGAACAGCACCAAGAACCCTCCCACCTGCGCCCAATATCAGCTCCCCGCTCTCTCCACCACGGATGGACTCACGACACACAAATAGGCCCGCAAGCCTCCATCGGGGTACGCATGCTCCGCCTTCGGAGTGGGCACGCTCTCCGGATCCCTAACTTCTCCCTCATGCTCGTCCACCTCTTCCTCCTCCTCGTCCTTCTCAGCTTTCGAAGCGCTCTCCTCCTGGAGTGTCAACGAGGAGCCGCGGGCGGATTCGATCGAGGGTGGTCGGGCCGGCGCTTGGGGAGAGAGTGTTGGGAGGGAGGACGACATGCTGTAGAGGGCAGTGGTCCCTCGGTTGACGTCTGAGGGCGTATGGAGAGGGAGGAACCAACTCCGTGCCGAAGAAATTCGCCGATTCGGCGAGGGGCGAAACGGAGATTCGGCGGCCCCACGAGAGGGGGAGATTGCGTCTTGTGTTTTTTGGTGGAGTTTTTTTAGGAGCATTTTTTTAGGACGTACGGGAGGAGAGATGAGTGGTAGGCGTTGCTGTCGAAGCGCTCGAGAAGGGAAGGTTGCAGTCGAAATGGTGGAGAGAAGGGTCGGGGACCGTCGAAGCCGAGGCGTGCGACAAGGACAGCAGGGATAGCTGAGGTTGTTCGTGCGAGGAATGTGAACGCTCGAGAATACATTGCACTGGAAGCGACGAAGCGAAAGTCAGCAGAGGAAGCAGAGGAGAACGGAAGGCCGTCCAGCGGAAGCAGAGTCCAGCGCCCTCGCTGCCGAATAATCCGAACACCGCAGGATCCGCCAGCATATCCCGTTTGTTTCTAGAGAGTCCATACGCACCTGACACATCGTCTGAGCCACCTCACAGCCCACAACAATCCCCGCCCGAGTCCGCACACCTCCGCGCTCCATCGCCCTCCTTCCGACCTGGTACCTCGACCCCCTCACGCGTAGCCCTGTAGCACCTCTTGCTTCCCTTCCACCTCGTCGCACGCATCGTTGCCATCGGATTCGCTTCCACCACTCGAATATCAGCTCCTGCAGCCATAGTCTCAGCACCTCTCCCCGCCCTCCTGAAGTACCGAAGCCAAGCTCACCTCGATTCGTCCTTCCCAGCGGCTCCTCCATCATCACTACCCTCCTCGCCAGCTCTTCGGTTCCACCGTTCCACCGACGCCCTCTCCCCGCGCTCCACTCGCTCGCACCGCGCCTCCCTGCTCTCCGCCCTTCTCTCCCACTCCCGCTCCTCCCCCAACCCACAGGCGTCTTCATCGCTAGTGTATTCTTCGTACGAGAACAGCCGCTGTAAGGAAGGAGCCTGAGAGCTGACTCCGCAGACACTTCAGGCCGAAAAGACGGAGGCTCGCTTCGACTTCTCTCCCTCGCTGCTCCTCCTCAGCCCAACCCAACACAGCACTCCGCCCCGCTCAGACCAGCCCAGCACCTCCTCCAACCCTCCTCCACCCCGCCTTGCCTACCCCGCCATGCTCGGCCTAAAAGCAACCATGGTCCGCTCCTTCCTCTCCTCTCCTCCGACCCTCTCACTAACTAACTCCCCCGACACGCAGCTCATCATCGACAACTCTGGCGCCCTTGTCGCCGAGTGTGTCAACGTCCTCAAGACCAAGACCGGTCACGGCATGGCACGGATAGGTTCGTCCCTCCCTCCCTTCTCGGGCGCAAAGCTCACCTCCTCTCTCAACGCGCGCAGGAGACGAGATCGTAGTAGTCATCAAGCGTGCTCGCCCCATCTCCACCGCTCTAGCCGGCACCGCTCAAGCTGCCAAAGTTCGTCGCGGGGACGTCCGACGCGCTGTGGTCGTTCGAACCAAGTACCCCACCCGTCGTCCCGACGGACGGTATGTGCGGTTCGATGATAATGCGGCTGTGTTGGTGAATAGTAAGAAGGAGATGATTGGGAATAGGATTTCGTCGAGTCGTAGCGGCGGAGTTGAGGAGTAGGGGGTGGAGTAAGGTCGTCAGTTTGGCGCCGAAGGTGGTGTAGGGAGGGAGGGGAAGTAGATGAGTGTGCAGAGTGTGTGTGGAAGGGGAGCTGGCTGCTGACTCTGCTTGGGGGATCGGGGGAAGGCGTGTCCTGCTCGGCTGGCGCGTGAGGTGCTCTCGTTCGGTTCCCTCCTGCCCAGGTCTTCGCCATCTCGGACTCTGTTTCATTAGAGGTCTCTGGAGCTCACTTAGCCTGCTCTGCGTCAGTCATCTCTGCGTCGTTCTGCCTGCTCTGGAAGACTCCTCGCTTTGCTCCCAGCTCTGTGACTTTGCCGTATCCTCGTGCCATCCTCATTCTCCTGCTCCCCGAACGCACATCATCGGCTCTCGGTCTACGTGGACTCTGCTTCTGCCCCCCCCTCCGCTTTGAAGGCGCCGTTGGTTGGAGGAGGAGGCGCACTTCGTCTACTCGTCCTCCTGCCAGCGAACTTTAGCTTCGGCAGCGAGGACCTTGGGCCGTTCACGTACTTGCAAGCTTTCTACTCCTCTGATTCAGCGCAGACTTGTCTTGGACTTGTCGACCGGATTCCGAGAGAACAGAAGGGGAGATAGGGGGATAATTAATTCCCGAATTTTTCACAGCCAAAATCAATTTCCTCCGTCGCGCCTGCTTCGGCTTGACTTCGGCCTGCTTGTCCCTCGTCCCCTCTGCGGGTGACTGCTCCCCTCCTGCGCTCTTACGGCAGAAGATCACTCGAGCTCGCTACTCCGCCTTCCTCCGCCCCCAGATACGGCCCAGTTTCGTCAGAGCCGCCGAACCCACCGCGCCCCCTCGTCTTTCCTTCCTCCCCGATGGAGCCCCAGACCTCTATCGACGATTCGACGTGCACACTGCTGGTATGCAGGGGGCTATTTGCGCGACGGTGGGAGTAGTCTGTGGGAGCAAGGGATTCGCAGGACAATGGGGGGAGCCTGCTGCTCTAGGCCTGTCGAACCTGCCCTCTTGGGAACGATCGTGAACGTCGCGCCAGACTTTCGTTCCGAACCTCAAAAGAACCGAGATGCCTGCCACAATGAGCGCGTAACAAAGGACTGTCACTCCCACTGTTCGCTGGCAATCCTTTTTCAGCACTCGCCCGTTGGGACGCGATCCGAGGGTTCCCTTCTTCTGCTCCTTCTTCGCCAGTGAAGTGCATGGGCTAGTCGGAGAACAATCGGGACGCCAGCATGGACCGCTTCTCCGAGTTGAGATGTACGATCTTCACGTCGCCAACTCCGAGCTACCCCTGCTCTTCCTCTTCTCGTCTTCTTCCTCTCGTATTGTTCCTCACGCACTGCTCGTATACACCAGCCATGTCCATCTCCACTCACTCGGTCTCATCCGCGGACAGCAAAGCGTCGAACGCCTCGATCGCCGTCGCACGCCTCAAGCACTTCTGGAACTCGTCCCGTTTCTCCAGCCCCTTAAGCAGGAAAAGCAAGACGTCCACCGTTCCAATCAACGTCCCAGAAATCCTCGCAGTGCGTTCCAGCTCTCTCGCTCTCGAAGATCTCGCTGACCCGTCTCTCCGACCTTTCCAGGACTCAACCTCTCACAATCCTCCAGCCTCCAGCCACCAACGCAACCGCGCCTCGCTCCGCATCCTCCCAAATTCCGCAACACCTCATCCATTCCAACAGCCCACCACGCCTCGATCACCCACCCCACACCCCTCTTCACATCCTAAACGAACCGACTCCTCCAGATCCCTCCCCTTCTCCCCCAACAATGCCTCTTCTCAACCCCCCACACCACTCGCCGCTCCCCTATCCCCTCCCTCTCTTCTCTCTTTCTCTCATGCCCTCGACTCCAAAGTTCAACGCCCCGCGCACCTCCGTCCCGCGCCCCTCCGATCCCTCGCTCCTCGAAATCACTCAACGGTGTCTTGTGCTGCTTCAAGTTCGGCTCGCAGCGGTTATGATGCTCGAAGAGGGAGAAGCGGTGTTGCGTGCTGAGGCTGGGATGGCGGAGGAGGTGGTGAGGAGCTTGAAGGGACGGACGACGTGCGATAAGGCGGTACTGCGAGCTGCGAAGGAGTTTTGCGAAGTGGAGAGTGGGGACAATTGGAGGTACGGTCTTGGCTTGCTGAGTGGAGGACGGGGGCTGATGAGTGGACGCAGGTTTCGGAATCCAAAAGTGGACGTAGTGTTGGATGCGAGGTTTGCGGCGGGAGTGCCGCTTTATGCTCCGACGTTGAGCGTCGACGCTAATCGTCGAGCGGCGCCAGTTGGGATGCTGATCGTGTTGCACGACGCTCCTCGCCCCAACTTCTCGGAAGCGGAGCAGGCTCAAATGTGAGTTCCTCGCCTCCCTCTCTTGCGAGTTCTCGCTCACCGAACGCTGCAGTCGTTCTCTCGCTTGGGAAATCTCTTCCGTCCTCGAGACCCAGGCTGAGTCCCTGCGTCTCTCGCGCGAAGATGAACTCCTCTCGCTCGAGCAATTCCGGTTCAAGAACTGGCACCTCCCCTCCTCCCCTCCCGCCTCTCCCACCACCATTAAACGTCGTCCCTCGCCGATATCAATCCCCCCCTCCTCTCCCATCCCTCGTCGCCGTACCCGTTTTCACAGCTCCCCTCACCCACCACCCTCAACACCTCTTCCCCCTCTCCCACCCGTCCCAGCAGACTACCTCAACGCCTTCCCCACTCCACCTCTCACCCCCCTCAGCACCTCCTACTTCCCTCTCCCCTATCCTTCAAACCCCACCTCCCTTCCCGCCGCCTCCCTAACCGCCATCTCCTCCCTCCTCACCACGCTCTCCACTTCCCTCTCCCTCTCCCTCATCTACCTCATCTCCCTCTCGCTCCCCCCCTCTCCCCCTTCCACGACTCTTATCGCCTCTACCCACCCTTCATATGACCTCGAGTTCGATTATGGACTACACCTGGAGGCGCTGAGGACCAGGGACGCTGGGCTTTTATATCGCTGTTCGACTGGAGAGGGAGGGGAGTTAGGAGAGTACGGGACGGGAGTGATGGTGCCGGTGTTGGAGGGACGGAGGGGGTGGGTGTTGTGTGGGTTTGCGAAGGAGAGGGTGGTGAGGGAGGAGGAGCTGAGGGCGTTTTTGAGGACGGCGGAAGGGTTGAGGGGGTATTTGGAGGTTTAGATTGTAAGAGGAGAGATTGTTGTTCAGGTTGGGTCAAAGCGAGGTGCGAGAGGAGAAGGAAGGCTCGCTCTCGCTTGCTCGCGCGCAGAGTTTCCCTTTTAACTTTCGGTAAAATGACACAGAACGAACGCATTGCTGAACAAGATCTACAAAGAACTCCACAGACGACGAAGCGAGAATCATGGCAGCAGCTCTCTCAGCGATCGCGTCTGTTGAGAAGCAGTCAGTTCTCGCTAGGCCCTCGCTGCGAGGATGCGACGCACAAGCGATCGTTTGCGGCTGTGGATGAAGCAGCATCAGAAATGTTGCGCCGAGACGAACGAAGGAACGTACGTGAGGGCCGACGTGGAGAGGAACGATGCTGAGATCCACGACGCGAACGTTCGCAGTTCCGTACACGCGAAGAGATGGATCTACAATGCCACCGTCGGCCCTGGGAAGCATCGATGCCTGGCAAGGACGAAAGGGATCAGCGAGCAGCTCGAACGAAGCTCGCGACGACGAACCGTCCCAACTGGATGATACCTGCTCGCTCGTCAGCGAACCGACCTTCGCAATGCAGAAAAAATCCCGCACTCGGTCCTAACGTTGTTCTTGACCCATTTCTCCCACTGAGCGTTCGTTTGTACGGAAGGTCCAGGCTCAGCTTCGCTGTCGAGGAAAGCTGCGAAGCCCGGGAAGGAGGCGAGCTAGCGGACCCACTGAGCGGCCTTGCTGAGGAAGAAGGTGTCAACGGATGCTGCAGGTCTGGATTGAGGGTGGGTCAGCGCCACTATAGCAAGATATACTCTACGCGACGATGAGAGCAGCGACGACGAGCGCGAGGAGCCCCATGTCGAGAGGAAGGACAGCGAAGGAGGAAAGAAAGAGATGCACGGCGAAGGAAGGGGCAGGAGACTCGAGCGGGGAAAGCACGCAGCCAGCAGCGCCCGCACCAGCGCCAACATTCTCATGATCCGCTCGTTCCTCAACAAGACTACAGTCTTGTGTAGAGGAGGAGGTACGCTCCCTTCTCCCCCTCCGCTCCTCCTCCTACGCTCCTCACTCCCTCGACTCTGACCGCAACGTCTCCCGGCAAGATTGGTCGGATCGCCGTGTCGTCGATATGGATCCATGAAGTCGAGTTAAGCTGCTGCCGCACTGCGACCGTGTAGTGACCGCCTTGCGCCGACTTGCCATGGTGATAGACGACTGCGACGAGGAATCAGCGATCCGGCCGACATGAGGACGTAAAAAAAACGTACCTCCAAACAGCTGGTACCGCACCGGCTTGCCCGTCCTCTTCGTAGGCGCGATGATGTCCTCCCTAATCTCCAACTCGGTCCCGTACCCAATGCTCTTCCCGCTCTTCTGTACGCCGCCGACGTTGTCGTACAAGAATCGCTTGAGGTGAAGGATGAGGACGGGCGGGAAGGTCTCGAGGTAGACTTGCTTCGTCGCTTCTACTCGCACGCCGGCGCGGTTGACAAAGTCGGGTAGAGGTTCGGGGAGAGTGAGGTTGGCGAGAGCGTCTTCGATCGTGCGAACGTGGTCGGGCTGCGAGGAGAGAGGTGAGCGAGGGGAGGGAGAGGAAGAGCGAAGAACGCACCTGGATGTCGAGCTGAAGACGCTGGTACGGCTCGAGCGTGATCGAGTCCTTCTGTCCCGAGCACCGCAGGACGGACCGTAGCTGTCCTCCAAAGATCTTCGTGATAGGCGACTCGCGCGTCTCCGTCTGCGCACACGTACTCTATCAGCTCCCGCCCCCCTGCCTACGCGGAACCCAACACTCACAGTCCTCGTCGTCGCCGTACGCCCCTTTGACCCGACCTCCAGCCACTCCTCCGACGCTCCACCGCCCCCCAGCTCCGGCATCTTCCCCTTATCCATCCGATCGATCATGACCAAAATCTCATCATGCAGCGTATCGAGGAAGAAGCCCAAGAACTCCTCCGCGTCCTCCTGGTGCCCTCGTCGCATCGCATCGAAGCGCTTGTTCGGCTTGATAGACTCGTACACTTGCTCGGGGACGAATGGGTCGGACCAGTCGGAGGCGGTGGGAGGTGGGATGAAGGCGTCTGGAGGGGGGAGGGAGGACTGGGAGAGGGAGGATGACTTGGAGCGATGTCGGACGATGGAACTCTTGTTGGGCGAGCGGAACTCTTCAAGGAAGAGGATCCTGTGAAAACAAACATCAGTAGCTGCTCGTGCGAGCAGGAGGGGGAGAACCTACATCGCGTCCATGCTAGGCGTCTGCCCACCCAAATCTCCCTTCGTCTCCCTCCCCACCCGCTCCACCAAGCTCCAGAACGGCGAGCAATATACGAGGACCTGAAGGATCGCGTTCGCAAAGCACATGTTGCCGTTATTGATGAGCCCACGCGGGATGACCTCGTGCCCATCGTCCGCACTCTCCACTCCTTCCAGCGTCTCCGCAAGCGTCTTCTTCGTCGGTGGCGCACGAGGGATGTGCTGCGTTATCGGGGACAAAGGCGTGCCGTTCGGGTGAAGAGGCGGGGGAGAGGATGAGGGGGGAGAGCGGAGGAGGTCGGCCCAGGACTTGCGCGGGACGGCGAGAGCTTTCGGAGTCGAGGGAGGAGGGAGGGAGGAGAGCTCGAGGTCTGACGAGACGGTTGTGGCGGTGGTGGCGGGGGATTGGGGGGTGAGGATGGGGGAGGAGTGGGATGAGGGAGGGGCGGTGGAAAGGGCGGTGGAAAGGGCGGTGGTGAAGGATGGCGTGGGGGCTACGGTGGAGGGAGTCGAAGGCGCGGAAGTGCTGATGGGGGATGAGGGTACAGCTGCTGGGGTAGGCGCTGCGGACGGTGAGGGCGCGGCAGGAGTTGGTGCGGGTGCTGGTGCGGGTGCGGCGATGGGAGCGGGAACCGATGCGGCCGACTCGGTGGCAGGGATCACGGTCGCCGGAACGACGGGAGGCGGAGGTGCAGGAGGGAGGGACGGAGGTTTGAGGGGAGATGCTGCCGCAGGTTTGGGAACGACTTGCGGAGGTGCGGCTGGCGTCGAGGAGGTTCGGGTAGTGGTCGAAGTGCTGGGAGGGACCGAGGAGGGAAGGACGAATCCTGGAGGAGGGCGAGTGTTGGGTCCAAAGCTGAGGGCGGGTGCTTCGGAAGGTGGAGGAGGTCGAGGTCGTCGAGAGCGGGGAGGGGTGTGAGGTGCTGAAGGCGGGGGTGCGGTTGATAGGGTTGGAGGGGAGAAGGGAGTAGGGCGAGTCGGTTGGAAGGCGGGGAGGAGGTTGGGCTGGAGAGGGGGACCGTTGCTGACGGGGAAGAAGACGCCTCCGGAGTGACTGGTTGGGAGAGGATAGGGCGAAGGTTGACTCGGTGGAGGAGAGTAATACCGTGGCCCTGGTCCTCCCCCCTGCATCCCGTTCCCGTTCGCATTCCCGTTCAGCGGCAGAGGAGGTTGCTGCCACCCGCCGCCGTTCGACTTGGGCCCTCCCCAATGCTCGTGTTGCTGTTGCCCGTACCCCTGCTGCATCATCTCCATCGGGTACGGCTGCCCGTAGTTCATCATCATCCCCGATCCTGCCCCACCGCTGTTCCGCATCGCGTTGGAGAGGAACCCTCTCGGAGCCATCCCCATCGAAGGCGGCGGCATTGGTCGATCTTCGGCGGGTCGATAAGGGTACGAGTTGGAGGAGGAGGTGGCGACTTCATCTGCTTGGAAGAAGGAGAAGGCGGCTGATTGGGGGTTGAGCTTGGAGGAGGGGCGTGGAGGTGCGGCTGTTGCTGAGGGAGGGGTTGCTGCAGACGTCGAGGCTACGGGTTCGCCGCGAGTCGGCTGATCTTGAGGAGGTGTAGCTGCTGCTGTTGCCATCCTGAAGCAGAATCTAGGTCAACTTCCCCCTTGAGAAGAAACGGCGAGAGGTCGGATGGGGGAGTGGGTGAGAGGGTGGGAGGGAGGGAGGGAGGAGGTGGAGGAAGCGAAGAGCAGAGCCAGGCTGACTACAAAAACTAATTCGACAACAAGATTTTGTAGTCTTCAATTCAATAGACTACAAATCAGCCAGGAGTTCTGCTGGTACGCGTTCTCCTTCCTCCTTTTCTGCTTTGAGACGAAGAAGTAAAGTCTTCTGAGCCTTCTGGTATTGAATGAGCGCGTCGCAGCTCCACCCGAACGCTCTCACCCAGAACTCAGCCTTGCTCGAGCTCGCTACCGAGGGTCAACTTTCGTCGGGCCCAAAGCCAAAAAAGGGCCTTCGCCAAGACTACCAACGTTACAACAACTATGCTCATATTGCTTGTCCCTCTCTCAAAGGGTCTCATCCTCGTCCTTTTCCTCCGTCTTGACCTGTATATCCCTATCGACCCTAATCTCGACGGGTTGGCGATGCGGCACTGGCCCGCATTCTATCCCGCTCGTCGAAAAGACTCCAACGCGGTTGACGGCCACTGCTTTTCGGAGACCTTTGCGCGCGTTCAAGGTCGTGAAGACGGAGAGAGCGTAGAGCGAGGGCATTGGTACTACGCATGAAGGGGCGTCAGAGGGTTGAGAAGAGGGAGGGAGGGATCACGCACGCCAGAATACGTAAGGAACGTCCGTCGCCATGACTGCAGCGGAAGAAGGGTTTAGCTTCATAGGAGACGAGCTTCGACGAGAGGGGAAGCTCACGATCGTCTTCTGCGATAGTGACTCCCGCGATGGCTGCGAAATCGGCACAGGTCAGTCGGGGAACGCTTTCCGAGCAAGCGACCACTCACCTCCCGCAAGTGCAAACGCCGACGTAAACGCTGCTGTCCGTAAAGCGAGGACGATAATCTTCTTGAGGAGCGAGTCAGTGACACGATTGAAGCCTCGCATGTGGGCGCGCAGGTTCCAGAGCAGCCCGAGACTGATGGCGATATCGGCCGCTGCGGAGAGCCAAAGCCAGACCTGTGAGAGAGACACGTCAGTGGCTTGTCGCTGGGAGTGAAGCGAGGGTACTTACGCCGGTCGAGATGTTGAACGTGAGAGGCAGGGCGTTGTCGACGGTACCGTTGTAGTACTGAGGAGGGGGAGTCAGCAAGCGCCTGGTTCCACTTCAGCTGCCCGCAAACGCACCATAAAGCTCAAGGCAGTCACCATCAATGACCCCGTGAAAGCGCCTGCGATCAAGAGGAGAATCACAGCAGCGAACACCGTCTTGAGGGTCCTGTTCTCGAATAGCTGATCTCATTCGATCAGTGAATCGCCTTCTCGGGTACGCGCAAGCGAGCCTCACATTGAGCGTCCTCTGGGCCAAAAAGAGCTGCACGACGAGCGCCGTCAACCCCGTCACAAGCGGCTCGAAGCTTGCTCCCAGCGTCCCCGAAAGAATATCCTCCGTACTCCTGCTCTGCAGCACTGCGCGCGCGACAACGTTTCGTGAGTTCCCCTCTCTGGGCCGTCGTCGCTCCAAGCCTCCTCACCTCCCGCTTGAAACAACTCCTGGATATTGATCCCAATCGCTGCTGTCGTGAGCAAGAAGACGACCCATAGAGCGACCTTGACACGTTTCGGATCGCATTGGTAGAGTTCCGACATGCGGTAGCGAGTGAAGCAGGAGAGAACGACGCCGTAGAGGATGAGGTGTAGCGACCAGCCCATGAGGATGAGACCTGACGAGAGGGTTAGCTTGGCGTCTGGCGGGGGCAGAGGGAGCAACGTACCTAGGAGGGCAGTCGCGATCGCTTGGGTGGCGAGTGGGGCGCCATAGCTGTCCGTGTCCATGCCAGCGCGAGGGAGAAACGCCGTCTGTGGGGGGAGAGGGGAAGAACAACGCGGGCTCGTCTCCACGCAGGTCGAGATGGCACGATGTCGAACGAAGAAGAACAAGAAACTGTGAATGAAGGAGAGCTGCGATCTCCGCCGGAGAGATTTGCATCTGAGACTGGTCGATCTCTTCCGCGTTGGGAAGTTAACGCCTTGCGAAGGGCTCTGGCCAGCCCTGGTTTGATGAGCAGACCGCTTCCAGAGCACAGCACTGAGCAGAACCACCTCACACGACGCAGAGTTGCGCTCCCGAGATTCCAGAAACCGAGTAAGGCTTCGCCAGGCACAGCCACTCCTCCACGTTCTCGCCCTCGAAAACACACTCACCCTGCACAACATTTGGCTTGACATAAATCCGTCTTTCTCCTCCTCACCCCTGACAAGCTCACGCCAACGCCTTCCCCACGACCTCCTTCAGCTCGTCCGGCAACCCTCCCAGTAGCTCTCGTACGACGACGCCCTGGCCGTTCGACGTCATTTTGTCCCACGTCTTTCGCACGATAATGACCATCTTGCTTTCATCCGATACCTTGGTGTTGAACGCGACGAATTGGAGCTCGAGGAAGGTGAGGCAGATGGCGTCTTCGAAGAGGTGCATTTCGGGGTCTGCGGGGGCGCTGCGTCAGCTGGGTATTAATGGGGATAGGCGGGACGGACCTTTGAGAGGAGAGGGGAGGGGAGGACGCGCGAGAGTCCGCTTGAGCAGGAGGTCGCGAACGCGTGCGTAGAGCTCTGCGTCCTCTATAGGATCGTAGCCCGCCTGGGTCATGATCTCGTGCGCCACATCCGCATGGAACTTGTTCAGTCCCGTCTGCTCCACGCTCATGCTCAGCTCTCGCTCGACCCCAAAACGACGCAAAACGCACCCGCCAGCTCTTGTACGCGCTCAACCCCTCTGGGTAATCGCTCCTCGGCCGTTCCCACCGTCGGATATGCTGGCTGTACGCAGCGAGTAGCAGGGCTTCGCTAGGTCCGGCGTGGCGAGCTGGGTCGGAGGAGAGCTGAGAGAGCTTGGCGACGTGAGCGGCGAGCGTCGTGTGGTAGGAGAGGGATTCAGGGACGCCTGATGCGTCGGTTGTAGGGTCGGTGGAGTGGGCGGCGGTGAAGAGCTCGAGAGCACGCTTGAATCGGGGAGTGGGAGCCATGGCGGCGGAGCTCAAGTTGGGGGAAAGGTGCGGAGGAGGTGCTAGCGAGTAGAGGTCCCTTAGACGCTGTTGCTGCTCTTTTGGACGTGTTGATAAGGTTGCTGAGTGGGGACAGCCTGGTTTGATGAGCTGAAATGTGTTGTGAGAGCTCGAGCTGGTGCTTCCCCCTCGAGCTCCAGCGAGGTCAAGGCGTGCGATTACGACCTTCGCTGGGTCGACTCTCCCTGTTTTCTCGTCAGTACGCTGGGTAGGGAACTAGACAATGCTCAAACACTTCTCTCAGGCAACGCTGGTCCGCAGGGAAGAATGGGCTCTGACCCAATAATATTAATATAAGTGAATCTGAGCCACAGGCGGTGAACGATAAATCTGTTCTCAATCTGCTCTCCATCCCCTTACTAGTCCCTTCTTCCCCTTCCCTATCCCTGTTCCAAACTCCCCTAACCCTTTCCCTAACCCTTCTATCAAATGGCTTACGGTGCGCTCACCTTCCCCCAGGCCTCCTCGCCCCTCCCGTAGCTGACTTTTTCCGTTCTCTCTCTCCCTCTCCCTCTCCTTGACCTCGCTCTCTCGACACTGCAGGAGACTCACCCCGCGGCGGCAGCCGAGGCGGATTTGGAGGAGGACGTGGTGGTGACCGAGGAGGACGCGGTGGAGGACGTGGAGGAGATCGTGGAGGACGTGGCGGGTTCTCTTCGCGCGGAGGAGACCGTGGAGGACGTGGAGGAGGACGTGGTGGAGACCGTGGAGGACGTGGTGGTGACAGAGGTACGTCTAGGGACCGAGGTCTGGTGGCTTTGTTACCCAGCGGGTTGGGAAGCTGGGTACGCCCAGGATGGGGCTAACGACTTCTCTTCTTTTTTTGCAGGTGGATTCGCAAAGCGCGGCGGCGACCGTGGAGGACGTGGAGGCGTTGGAGCTCGTGGTGGACGTGGTGGAGGAGCTGCCAAGGTCATCCTTGAGCCCCATCGTCACCCCGGAGTCTTTGTCGCCAAGGTTCGTTCCCACCCCTCCCTCAGTCCTCCTCGCCCCTACTCACACGCTCGTACCACCAGGGCAAGGAGCACCTCCTCGTCACCCGCAACCTCGTTCCCGGCGACTCCGTCTACGGCGAGAAGCGCATCTCCATCGAATCCCCCAACTCCAACCCCGACCTCCCCGCCGAGAAGATCGAGTACCGCGTGTGGAACCCCTTCCGCTCCAAGTTGGCCGCCGGTATCCTCGGTGGACTCGACGACATCCACATTGCCCCCGGAAAGAAGGTCCTCTACATCGGAGCCGCCAGCGGAACCTCTGTCTCTCACGTCGCTGATGTCGTTGGACCCGTGCGTTCGTTCTCTGGGTGGATATGGGCAGCGAGCTGACGAGTGGATGGACTGCAGGAGGGAACCGTCTACGCCGTCGAGTTCTCCCACCGATCTGGTCGCGACCTGATCAACATGGCCAAGAAGCGCACCAACGTTATCCGTCCGTCCTCCCCTCCCCTCCTGCCTCCCTCTCCGCTAACCTAGCCCCTCGCAGCCATCATCGAGGACGCTCGCCACCCCAACAAGTACCGCATGCTCATGTCGATGGTCGATGTCATTTTCGCCGATGTCGCCCAGCCCGATCAGGCTCGTATCGTCGCCCTCAACGCTCACCACTTCCTCAAGAATGGCGGACACGCCGTCGTCTCGATCAAGGCCAACTGTATCGACTCGACCGCACCCGCTGAGGTCGTCTTCGCCGCCGAGGTCAAGAGGATGCAAGACTTCAAGCTTCAAGCCTCACGAGCAGTTGACGCTTGAGCCTTACGAGCGAGGTACGCTTACTTCCTCCTCTCCTTTCCTCGACAAAGGCTAACGTATGCTCTCATAGACCACGCCATGGTTGTCGCTTCTTACAGTGCGTTTCGCGTCGCCGTCGTTACCCCTGGGTCGGTGCTGACCTCTTCCCTCCCCAGACCGCCACGCATAGACTCGGTCCAGCTTTTCTTCTCCTATTCATTTTTTCTTTCGGAGGCTTCGATGCTGTATTGGACGGGCAGGCCGACTCTGTACCTTGCAACAAAAATGGTCGAGACACCATCCTTGATTCGTGAAGACGCTGGAGATGCGAGGCGCGCTCGCACAGTCCTGGCTTGAGATCTTGAGAGCAGCTCAGAAGCCTGTGCTTCGTACGGGTGTCGAGCTGGCAGCTGGTGAGCGAAGGGTGCTCCGAGGAAGTCCCTTGTCCGCCGCGCGCGCGCGTCCTCCCTCTCTCTCTCTCCCTCCCCCGCTCAGGCACCTCAACTCATGCTCCATGCTCGTCTCTCTTCCCCTCGAGATGCTCGCTGGGATTATTGGTGAGTCGTCTGGCAGGCCTCCGTGCTCCTCTCGCGCTGACTCTGACTTTTGGCGCAGAGCATCTCCGTCCCGTCGCCAAGTGCTCGGACACGAACCCTTTCGGCAAATACAGCATCTCGGGCCAGGACGCTCTGGCGTCGCTAGCCTGCACCTCCCGCCTCTTCCACGCCCTCGCGACTCCCGTCCTCTACGCCTCTCCCATCCTCGCCAACTGTCGAGCCGTCACCACCTACGACAGGACGTACAGGCAGTGGATCCAGCCCTTTACGATTACCAAGCTACTGGGAGCACCGGAGCTGTCCAGGACGAAGATGGTGAGCTCGTCGTGGCCTGCGGGAGGAGGTGTGGGGCTGATGTGCTTCGAGTAGCTCTGCTTCGTCTTGCACACCGACGCTGAGCATGAAGCGCTATGCCATAGCCGCACCACTCACGGGCTCACAACTCGCTTTCCCTTCCCTCGCACCCTCTCCGGCACCCTCTCCTTCCTTCACAACCTCACTTCCCTCGACCTTACGGACTCTGTCACGCTGGCACCGCTGCTGGCACCTCGTCAGCCTCTGCGTAACCGCCTCAAGCACCTCCGACTAGATCCTACGGATTTCGAGGACGCGTTCCAGGATTGGATCCTCCAGCTCGTTCTCTTCCTCACGTATCAAAGTTGGGGAGCTTGGCCCCGGAGTCGTCGCTGGGAGAGCATCGCGCGCGTCCAAGCACTGCACCAGTATCCGCTCGACGAGGACGAGCTTGAGCGGCTCGAGTGGGACTCGGACAACGACTACGAGCACGCCGACGACGAGCCGGGGGAGGCGCTCGTGTGCGGCAATTGGGACCTCTTCCTCGAGGCCGATTTGGAGTGGGAGGAATGGGACTCTAGCGAGTCGCGAAGTGTGCGTAGGTACCCGCCGTCGATCCCGCTGCAAGTCTTCGACCCGTTCCCAAACCTCGTCTACCTCTCCATCCCCCATTCCCGCAACTCCCTACACCACCTCAGCGTTATCGTCTACGGCAGCGTCACTCCCTACCTTCGTTCGCTCCCCCCCCACGACCTCATCCCTTTTCCTAGCGAGCCCTTCACCCCTGCACCAAATCCCAAGCTCGCTGTCCCTCTCCGGCGTTCCATCTCCAGGTTCGCCCTCTCGTCTCACTCCTCAGCAGCTGCAACTGATTTTGCGTTCCCAGACGTCCTGAGAGCGCGAGGCAAGTCGGGACTCACACGCTCGTACCAGCTCGCGACGGGAGGGCGGACGAGTGGGGTCGACACGAGCGCGCTGTCGCCTGTCGAGCGAAATCGATTTGGCGTTTAGCGAGGGCCAAAGCTGGAAGCTTCCCGCGCGCATGTTTATGAAGCGGGATTCGTGCAGCGAGAACCCTGCGCAACAACGACGCGTTCGTACCTTCTCTTGCGCAATTGCTGCGCGTGGGCTTTTCAATCTGCTCATCGGTTACGCCGAGGTAGCTAAGCTTTGGAATTGCGACTGTGATGGGAGCTTGGGAAAGGAGAGCCTAGGGCACGTCCTGATGCGCGGGAGCCTCGCTTGTTTCACACAACGCAGCGACGAAAGAGCGTTCGCTACCGGAAAGAAGAAGCCCTTCTCAAATCGACTGAAACAGCGTTGCACCAGCATCCTACTCAGCAGCTTCGTTCGGTCACTCGGCAGCTCTGTGACGAAGGAAGTGAGCTCTCCGCGTCCTCGCTGACGAAAAGACGACTCACCTCGGTCCCTCCACCTACGTATCAACCTCACCTTCGCCATCGTCGCCCACAAGTCCTTCGCATCGCGCAACCTGACCCCCTTCGTCAAGAGGATCGCGATCGTCGCACGCTTCTCCTCATCCATAGCTCCTCCCCCGGCACTCCTCCGACCCTTCTGCGCCATCCTCTTCTGAGCGCCGAGCCAGTCATAGTCGTGAGGTGGGAAGCACGCGAAGATAGGAGAGGCGCGTTGGAAGAAGGCACGGACGCCGGGTGGGAAAGGACCCTCAGGGAACAGCCCGTCGCGGAGGAAGACTTTCGCGTCGTGCTGAGAGGTGCTTGAAAAGGGAAAGGAACTGGGGCGCTTGTAGGTTGCTCGCTGAACGAGGGGAATGAGGAGGATGCTCTCCGCTGGCGGGACGGAGAAGGTCGTGGCGAGTTGAGCTTGGGAGAAGATCTCGGGGCCGTAGTCGGACGCGTTCTCGCCCTCGCTGCGCCAGGAATGAGTGAATTGGTCGGCGATGCTGGGTTGCGAAGGATCGAATTCGTAGTCGAGGCAAAGGCAGTGAGAATGGTGAAGGTTCTGAGGGTACTGAGGATCGCCGATTCGGTGAACGTTGATGCAGGCTGTTTCGACGGCTTGCCAGACCCAGCGGAGGTTGCGGAACTTGCAGAAGTTGGTGTAGAGCATTCGGTCGAATGGGCGCGCAAGAGAGTCTTCTTCCAATCGCTGATTCACTCCCCCTTGACGAATGCATCTGCGAACGAGACCGGCGTCAGCTGGGATGAGGGCAAGGCGTCCCTCAGGCGGCTCAGTGCCGATGAGCAAGAATGCGAGATCACCGACGTACTGGGCTTTGTGGAGCGGCCAGTGCTGCCTCTGGCACTCGACGCTGCAGTACCTTGGAATGCTGCTTCGGCACCTTGAGCAGATTCGGAGCTGGTCCTTGGGGAACTGCGAGAACCGAACAGCGACTCGCAGGTCAGTGTTATCGCTCGCGGAACAGGTGAGGCCAGCGACGGAGCGTACCTGCTTGAAGCAGCCTCGTCAGCTCATCGTATCCGGAGTACTGCCAGCGGTATATCCAGTCCCAGCGGCATCGTCCTGTTCGGAGGAGAGCCAGCGTGAGCATGTGCATTCCGGAGAGGGCTGCGCCGCGCCGCTCCGCTCGTGCACGTACTGACTGGAGAGGACTAGCTTACGGGTTTCAGACCGGTGCAGTCGGCCAGCGTTTGGGGGGAGGAGAACCTTGGTCTCGGCAGGACCGCCGCGTCAGCGCGCTGAGCGACCGACGACTCAGAGTTCGAGATCCGCTGTTATTCTTTCACTTCCACCCTCGAGTTGAACAATGTCGTTCGCACGCTCAGCAGCACGACTACTACGCTCTGTACCCACAGCAGCAGCCCCAGCCTCCCACCTCCCCTTCCGCGCGCCAACCGCCTCCACCTCCCGCCTTCTCTCCACCTTCCGCCACACTCCCCTCCCCATCGCCGCTTTCCTCCCCAAGCACTTCCCCTCTGGCTCCAGCGGCGCCACTTCGGGATCAAGGGGAGTCGCCACTGTCGTCAAGCGGGCCGATGAGGTCGATTGGACGAAGATCGGGACTTCCGTGGGCGTGGCGCTCGTTGCGGTGGTGGGCTTGAACTACGCTTTGAATCGTGAGACGAGGGGTGCGTTGACGGCGGCTGAGTCGAGCTAGTGAGTACGGCCTACGTTGGTGGAGGGAGGGAGCTGACCGTTGTGCAGCCTGAACGATACCTTTCGCTGGACTGGAGCCGGGCTTGCTATCACCGGCGTCACAGCCAAGCTCCTCCATAGCTCTGGAGTCGCCGCCCGCATGATGCAGGCCAACCCCTGGGTATTCATGGGAGTTGGATTGGTTGCGAGCATAGGCTCGATGATGGGCGTTTACAACACCGCTCCTGGAACGCCTGCGCACGTCGCTTGCTGGGCAGTCGTGCGTCCTCCGTCTGCACGCCACTCGACGCAAGCTGACCTCGATCCTCGCAGTTCTCCGCCGTCCAAGGCGTCACCCTCTCCCCCATGTTCTTCCTCAACCCCGCCATTCTCTCTCGCGCAGGCCTTTACACCGTCGGCGCTCTCGGTGCGTCTCATTCCTTTCCTCGATTGACCCAGCAGCTCACCCGTCGCTCGCTCAGGTGGCCTTTGCTACGTCGGAGCCACGGCGCACAGCGAGCAATTTCTGTACATCGGTGGTCCTCTTCTCGCGGGGCTGGGAGTCGTCATCGTCTCCAGTCTCGCTCCCATGCTTATGCCCCGAATGGCGACGCGCACCATGTCCATCCTGGAGCATGTTAGCGCTTATGGAGGTTCGTCCCCCTGTTCCAGTCGACACTGCGACCTCGCTGACACGAACTTCGCAGGCGTCGCCGTCTTCTCCGGATTCATCCTTTATGATACGCAGAAGATCTTGAAGCACTCGAAGATGGTTGAGGCCGGCATGATGCAGCGCGATCCCATCCGCGAGAGCGTTTCGCTCATCCTCGACGCGATCAACCTGTTCGTCAGGATCGTGCAGGTCATGATGCTTCAGCAGCGGAAGAAGTAGAGTGGGAACGAAGCGGGAGGAGGTGTAGGACGGTTCGAGGAATACCAGGATCATGTCGCGAACGACGGGGGCACTCGAGCCTGCTTCCTTCTCTCGATACTGCTCGAACTGCTTGGTTCACATCTGCTTCCCATTATCCTACACCCTACTCCCAGCCATTTTGATCCCTCCCGCCCCTTCCCGACCCCGATCCCCAACCTCGCTCCGTCACACCCTATTCGCCACCGTCAACCGCTCGCCTCCAGCATCCCCACTCCCCTCCTCCTGCTTCACACGATACCCCGGCAACTCCGACATTCCAACGTACGCCGGCGGAGGCTCCCTCACGCTGTCCGCCATCTCGAGATCTGTACCCTCCTCAGCCTCTCGCTCTTCCTCCGCGGGAATATGCAACTCACCGGTACTGGGGATCGAGGACCTGTTGGCGGAACGCCGGGCAGCATGCTTGGTCTCACGCTTGTTCCAGAGGAAGATAGCGAGGCCTAGGAGGAGGAGGCCGAGGAAGGGAACGAGGATGGCGAATACGAGCGCGAGGGTGCCACCACCGGTGCCAGGTTCGCCCCCAGGGCGGGGGTAGAGAGGGTAGTCGTCGTGGTCGTCGGTCGGACATGGCTTGTGTGGGAGATTCTTCTAGAGGGTCGAGAGGTT
This sequence comes from Glaciozyma antarctica PI12, assembly GCA_002917775.1. Classification (NCBI taxonomy): domain Eukaryota; kingdom Fungi; phylum Basidiomycota; class Microbotryomycetes; order Kriegeriales; family Camptobasidiaceae; genus Glaciozyma; species Glaciozyma antarctica. Next base: position 364,572 of record KZ627147.1, on the reverse strand, counting down.
GGAGTGGCGAGAGGAAGAGAGGCGAGGGTCCAAGTTTCTGAGGCTCGGCAGTTGATTAAGGTTCGAGTGGGAGAGCTTCGACCTCGAGCACAGCTGAGTGACTGTTATGTGAGTCAGAGAGACGGGAATACCTGGCTGAACGCTGGAAATGGGGAGGCGAGCGAAAAATTGGGAGCGACCTTGCGAAGTTCAGCAGAGCGAGAGGAACAAAGCCGCTCTGCGAACAAGAGAGAGCGCGAGGTGGAGTAAAGGACCTTTATACCGTCTAGATAGAACGCAGCAGCGAGGTGATCACAGATAGAGGAACTGGGCTGGCGTGGAAGGTCGAACGAGGATCGCGTGCGACGGGGGTGAGCAACGGGGGAACGCTGAGGCTTCCTCGCGCGATTACACTTTGCGTGCCAATATTCAAAGGGGTGTACGCTCGAGATCAAATATCAAAGCCGTTTTGCGGCGCAGGGAGGTGAGAAGGTCAAGCTTGCGCCGGACTCCGATGAGGAGGAGTCAATTTGTTGGTATTTCGCAGCTCAGATCCAGCGAGCGGTCTCGTAAGGACGTTCATTTCCTTCTCCGTTGGAGCAGTTCCTGTCGCCAGAACAGCAGGAGAAGGGGAAAAAGCTAGCTGAGCTGGAGATATTTGTTAGTCTGCCCACCTGCAAGCGGTTAGGCCGAAGAGCTCCCTTCCCCAGACACGAGCTCTCCCGCTCACCACCGCACCTGCAGAATGGAGTCGTTCGCAGTTATCGGAGGAGAAGGTTTCGTAGGCCAAGCGCTCGTTCGAGCTCTTCTGGCCCAACACCCAACTCAACGCGTCGCCTCCCTCGGACTCACTCAACGCACCTTCTCTCCCCACTACCGCTTCTTCCACACCGACATCACCTCCCTCGACTCCCTCTCCTCCGCCCTCCGCAACAGCGGCGCTACCACCGTCTTCCACACGGCGTCACCTCATCCGACCGCGACAAAGGAGGTCTGCGAGGCGGTCAATGTGCAGGGCACTCAGGCGGTTATCGAGGCGTGCGTGGCGGCGGGGGTGCGGAAGCTGGTGTTTACGAGCTCGGTGACGGTGGTCTTTGATGGGACGGACCTGGTCGATGTGGACGAGCGGCTGCCGGTGACGGAGAGCTTGGAGGATCATTATGTCGCGACAAAGGTGTGTTTCTGGCGCGTGCGGGAGGGCTGGGGAAGAGGGAGCTGATAGCTTGGAGCGCAGGTCAAGGCTGAACGCTTGGTTCTGGAGGCAAACGGCAAGGACGGGCTCCTCACTTGCTCCCTCCGTCTCGCAGGCATCTTCGGGTTCGCGCACCCCTCTCTCCCCCCCTCTCCAAGCTGACCCTCAGGTCTTGACAGCCCAGGCGACCGTCAAGTGATCCCCGGCCTCATTCAGGTCCTTCACGACCGCCAAACCTCCTTCCAAATGGGCCACAACCTCAACCTGTTCGACTTCGTCCACGTCTCCAATGTCGTCCACGCGCACCTCCTCGCCGCCTCCCGCCTCTCCCTTCCTCCTGTCCCTTCAACCATTTTCGACTCCCGCCTCCCCCTCATCAATTCCACGAACCCCCGCCGAACCCTCCCCACTTCCCTCTCCTCCACCCCACCTCTCCCTCCCTCCCCAGACACCCCTCTCCCCGCCTCCCGATCCCGCTACGACCAGTTCACCACTCCCCTTCCCACCAGCGTCGCCGGCGAAGCCTTCTTCATTACCAACGGAGAGCCCGTGCCGTTCTGGTCGTTCGTCCGCGCGGTATGGTTCGCTTATAATGGACACGTACCGTGGTTCGTCGTTCCACTGCCGGTGGCAGTGGGGTTGATGATGGGGTCGGTGGCGGAGTGCTATCATTGGGTGCGAGGGACCCCCAAGGCGGTGGCGGATGCGGGGTTGACGAGGACGCACGTCAAGTACGTCGTTAGCAATATGTATTTCAATATCGAGAAGGTGAGTACGGGTGCTGTGGTGTGTGGTGGGAGGAGCTGAACCTGTGCGTCTAGGCGAGGAGGGTGCTGGGGTATGAGCCGGTCGTCTCCCTCGAAGCGGGGATTGCGGATGCGATTCAGGTGCGTTTTTTTTTTTTTTCTGGCTCTTCCGCGCGGGTTGTCGCTGATACGCTGCGGTTACAGTGGTGGAAAAGCGAGGAAGCGAAGGTGCTCAAGAAGACGCAATGAGTTTGCGCGTACACAGCGACGACGAGGACCGCCAGCCTGCTTTACAATCTCGATCGCCCTCTCCCACGACTGCTTCCAGTTCGCTCCAACTCTTGGCAATCTCAGCCCACTTTCCCTCCTCCCCGTCCCCACTATCTTCTCTTCCCCGCACCATCGTCGATTCCCGCCCAGCTCACAGCTCCTCACCTCCACCACCTCCTCGCTTCCGCCTACTCCACCAAGCCACCAAGCTACCATGGCCGGCGTCATAATAATCGGCATCGCCATCGCCGCCCACCGTACGCACCACCACCTCCGTTCCGCCCGTTCTCCTCTCCTCCTCCTCCCCCCCAACTTCCCCCGCTTACACCGAGCTCGATCTCCGCCAATCTCTCCGCTCCTGGATCCAACGCGAGCGGGGCCTATCCTCTCGGCACAAAGCCCTGTGTGCGGCGGTGAGCAAGGGGGATAAGAGGTGTGGGGAGGCGGTGGTGAGGACGTTGGGGGAGGTGGAGAGGGCGAGAGAGGAGGCGAGGTGGGTTGTCGATAAGCTGAGTGAGGCGGTGAGGTGGGTTCAGGAACAGGGGGTCAAAAAGAGGAGTTGGGCCGACGTCGTCGTCAAGCGGTGAGTCGTTCGCTATCGGGGAAGAGAGGAGGGAGCTGATGGGGTGTGAGCGTAGGAAGGGGAGGAGAAGGCCGATGCATGAGGCTACGCCGCCGAGTTTGTGGGAGATGGAGTTGCCCCTCCCGATTGCGCACGGGGAGGGGTTTACGAGGCTCACGGTCAAAAAGGCGATGATCAGTCCTCCGCCCGCGTACAGCCCGGATTTGGCGGAGGGGGAGAGGATGATGGAGAGGAGGGAGATGATGTGGGCCTAGAGGGGATGGGGTGGGGCGTAGATTGGACGACTGGTAACGATGGGATTGCAGTAACGATCGAGGGGTGACGCGATGAGCTGGGATGGACTGCTAGATGGGAACGAAACGCTTGAACAGACTTGGTGCTCGGTGAGGAACGCGGGGAGCGAGATTTCAGGATTGTTTCTCACTATTGCGTCGTGCGCTCCAACGCTGAGCTCCCTCGCCGCCGTGTCGATATCGGAGCACGAGAGCGGAGAGTGGACCAGCTGCCCGGATGGAACGAATGTGCGTCTTTCGGAATCGCGTCTTCCGCTCGGTTTTGGCGGGCGTAAGGCTCTCCAGACCGTTGCAGCCCTCGTCTTTCGCTGTCTTTTCTTCGTACGATTCTCGCGCTCTAACGAAGAGAGTCGCAGGAGAGAAGGAGAGGAGAAGACTTCGAGTGCGGAGCAGGGGCGAAGAGACTGAGCAGCAGCGCACCAGGTAGACATCGTCACGTTTGGCAGCGGCTCAGAGGAGTAGCCTCCTTCATCACACACGGCTGAGAAGGAGCAGAGACGCTACTGCTCTCCCTCACAGCGCGGTTCAATCGTATTGCCGGTCCCTCCTCCGCCTCCAACCTCTCAGGACTGAATCTGGAACGAGAGCAAGTCTGCGAGAGCGGCCGTCAGCTAGAAATACGTACACGAGCCTAAAGAGCTCACTCTCGACCGTCTCCGCGACCAGGCCATTGATCAAACTGCGCACAACCGGACTCAGTCAGCTCCCTCCCCTGTGCTTCCCAGCTCCTCCGCAACTCACTCCATGTGGGTAGGATGAACCCGGTACGCCTGGAACTCCTCCACATCCTTGAACTCTCTGTACAACCCTGGTCGAGCAAGGTCATCAGCTCCGGCTCCCCCACCGGCCCAACCGCAGGACGCACCGACTGTCGAACCCTCCCGGCGCGCGCGTCGAACATACCAGGACCCATCACGGCGCGAGTCCCTAGAGGGATCGTGGCGAGCTGAGCCTCTGCTTTGGCGAGGAAGGCGGCGCGCGCTTCGACGGTGATGCTAGGCTTGAGCTTAAAGAGGACTGTGGCAGAGTCAGCGCCTGTGAGGGCTGTGGTGGTAGAGCGTGCTCACCGATGTGGGTGATAGGCATCTTGGAGGACGGGGAGGTGGGAGAGAGAGGGAGAGAGCCGGAGCCGGAGTTTGGCTGACTGGGCAGGACTGGGCCGGCCCACCAGATCTCGCTCACCGACCTTCTCCTCCTCCACCCATCACCCTACTCCGACTCGACTGGAGCCTGAGGACTCTTCTCCCTCAACAGACGACGCAAACACGTCACTCTCGTGCCCTCTGCTTCTAACTGAAACGCCTTGCCACACAGCAACCGCCGGGGCGTGTCTACGGTCTCTCCCTCGAACGAAGCTGCTCGCCCCCGGTTTCTCGAGCGAAGCTGCTATCGTGCGCGCTCCTCTGCGCTACACCTGCCGCGCGCAGCCAGCGAACCTCGTCCCCCGAGCTTCCCCCCCTTCCGAGCTCCCTCTCCCTGCTCAGCGAGCCCCCCACAGCTCCGCAAGCTCCACCTGCGCCAGCACACAGTCCCTCACTCTTTGCAGCTCTTCAACGCCGTCGACTCAGCACTAGATACTCCTCACAACTCTGCTCGCAACGCTCGTGCTCCTCGGCCGCACAAATGCCTTCTTCCGCCTTCCCTGCGACAATCCCCTCGCCGTCGAGCGCTCAAATCCCATCGTTGTTTGGCAGAGTCGCCGGCCACACGCAAACCGTCGACGCAGCGTCCAACTCCTCTCCCAACGCTCGATCTCCGCAGGAGCATTTGCAGTTCTAGCAGGGTCAAGCAGGATATGAGCAGAGAGTTTTTTGCTTTCGTTTTTGAAGCTTGTGCTGGTGGCATTTCACAGACTACTGGGTATAGAAGAAGACGAGCCCACGCGCACTTCGGACCTGAAGCTGACTTCATCCTCGCCGAGTCCTCAGCTCGACCTCGAACAGTCGAACAGAGCCTTCAGCTCCCTCGACCAGTCGGAACTACACTAGTGTCCGTTCCCTACTCCGACCTCCGCTCCCACCAATCCAGCGTACTTTTCTACTTCGCAAGCGCCTGGCGTGTTCGGAGCGTTCGCTGCAACTTGGCAGTCTTTACGCAGTTCTCCCCTTGTCTCACTGCTTCTCTGCTCGGCTCAACAGTGATAATCTTCTGGCAGTCCTCCAAGCCTCTCTGTGTCGTCGAGGTCGCGCAGGAAGAGCTCGACGCGTTGACCGGACTCCGGACTTTCTCAGTCGGTGCTCCAGCAAGGTCCGCTTGACTCCCACGGCTCCTCTATGGTTTCTACGTGAGCGCCTACGAGGAACGAAAGACGTCGAGGTAAGAGAAAGAAAGAGTCGCGTGCAAACGCATCTTGAATCTGGTCGACGACTTCACCTTGAAATCCCTTTCTCTCCTCACTCAGCTCTCCCAGAGCTCCCTCCTTCATATGGAGTCGTACCTCGACCACGGTCACAGAGCTTACAGCAGCAGTGGCCCAGAGACGCCCAAGCTTCGCTCCGCCTCCTCTCCCGACGTCCGCACCTCCAGCTCCCCAGCCTCTTACACCTTCCCCCGCGAGCCTTCCCAGATCTTTTACACTCCACCTATCCCCTCCTCCTCAGCTCTCTACCTCGACACCAGCCGTCCCCGCGCCTCGACACTCCAGCTCTCCTATCCCACGCCACCAGAGTCCAGCCCCGTCCGTGCTCTCGCAGCTAGGACGACACCGTTCTACTTTGGTGGAGGGTACCAGGAGAGTCCGACTCGACTTTCGGGGGACGGGAGAGCCGCGCCGTTGTGGACGGGGTCGGAGAGCGGGAGCGCGTCGGGGAGTGGATGGACGCCCTCGAGTTCGTACAAGGACGGAGCGGGATCGAGTGGGGGGAGCAAGATTTATGGGATCGAGGTTAGCTACGCTGGGAAGGAGGGGAGGGTCGCTAGCTGACGACGTGCGCAGCTGGGTCTCTCCCACCTCTCTAGGTCTTCGGTGGACGTGACGACCCGCCTTGGAGTCCTCACCGATTTCGTTCAGAAGCTTGCGGATAGGGTCCTTACTCTCGAGCAAGTCAATGGAGGACAAGCGCACGAGATTGCGTACCTGCGCCGCCTCGTCGAGGTGTCCTACCCCGGTCCCCTCTCCTCTCCTCACTCGCAAGCCTACTCCGGACTGTACCAGTCTCCTCTCCCGCCAACCTTCTTCCCTTCCACCACCGCAGCTCAGCGACCCAGCACTCCTCCGAACAACAACCAGCACCACGACCTCTCTCCCTCGCAGCATTTTGGCCACTCGCAATCCGCCACGACCTCCTCCGACACTTCTTACGCCTCCCAGTCCTCTGCCTACGAAAGCAGCTCCTTCGATTCACCCTCCCCTGGATCACCGAAGCAGCTCAGGCGCCGCTCGAGGGGACCGGAGAGCAGCGCTCAGCCTCGACTCCGCGGAGCGAGCTTCTCTGCTATCGCTCCGGTCGTTGCGCAGGCCAAGTGGATGGCGCAGCAGGTGGGTTTTTTTCAGTACATTGGCTTGGTGTGGGGAGGCGCTGAACGGCAACGCAGAGTCCCAAAACTCCTGGTGGATCTCCGGAGCAGCTCACCTATCGCGCGCTCCTCCAACAGGACGCCGACGTCGACCCAGACGTACGCTCTTCTTCGCCAGAATCTTTATTCTTCGCTCATCTTGACGCAGATTTTCATCTCCCGCATCCTCGCGCACAACGACCAGCAGTGCTCCATCTACCTCCAGCAGCGCATCAAGATCGCCGCGACCGAGGAGCGCCGCGTGCCCGTCTACACTGCCGTCGGCGCCCACCTCCTGGAGCTGAGCTTCAACAAGTTCGGTGCGTCACGCATCTCCCTCTCCTCGTACTTCCGCGAGCTCATTCCTGCGAGCAGGCAACTTCCTCGTCTCGCGCTGCATCGAGTACGGCGGGAACGATCTCGTCTTTAGCTACCTCCAGGTCATGAGGGGTAACTTCCTCGCGCTTTCGATGGATTCGTTTGGATGTCACGTCGTTCAAAAGATGCTCGATTGGGGAGACCAGAACACAAAGGTCCGTCTCTCCCGCTTCGCCCTCCTCCTCGTCGCTGAACCGCATTGCTCGCAGGGTGCAGTCATCGAAGAGTGCGTCCTCCCTAATTCTCGTCACGCATGTGCTCACTTCCTCGCAAAATAGGATCGTCGACCACCCCACGACGCTCACTCACAAATCTTCCGGCCACGTCTGGAACAAGATCCTCGCCTCGCCCAACCCTCCTTCCGTCTACCTCCGCCTCAGTCGTACCGGCTTTTCTAGCTGGGCAGAAATTGCGAAGAACGAGTCGGGGAGCTTGATCGTTCAGAGCGTGCTGGAGAACTGGGGAGGAGCCGGAGGGAGTGTGATTGCGAAGGAGCTGTTGGAGAAGGTCGAGGAGGTGGCGGTGACGCAGTGGGGTTCTTTGTGAGCGTTTTTCACTTGACTTGAGCGTTGCAGTGGCTGACGCTCGAGAGCAGCGTCGTTCTTCAGTCAGTCCTCGCTACCGAGCTGCCGTTTTCGCATCTGACGCTTTTCGTTCCCAGCCTCATCGAGCACTGCGCGCCGACGTTCCTTCGCGCTATCCTCGATTCCGCTACCACTCTCTCGCTCGACAACTTTGGCGCCAAAGCTGTCGAGAAGAGCCTCAAGAGCGAGCACCTCCCGAGCACCTTCATCGGACCCTTCATCGACGCGATCTGCAACGCTTGCGAGGAGTGCGTACGTCCTCGTTCATTTGATCGCAGAAACTGACGATGACAACAGTCGTCGCCCTCCTATCGTCGACATCGCTTCGCACGCCAGCGGAGCCCAGCTCCTTACGCTCCTCTTCACTGGAACTCTCACGACGACCGAGGAGAAGTCGAAGCTCGTCCAGACGGTCAAGAAATACGGAGTGCGTCTCTTCTTTCGTCTTCTGCCGAACGACGACTGACTCGTTGAGAGCGGGTCACGCTCAAGGCTTCGAAGGAAGGCGCCAAGATCTGGCACCTTTGCGAACGTACGAGGTCCTACAACGGGTACGTCTCCTCGCTGCCCTCTTTGCGCTGAGCTGATGTGGACTGTGAAGCCACTAGGGTTTAAGCTATACCGCATCGCACATCTACGAATAACCCGCCTCCGCATCGTCTCGGCTTATCGCCTCTGCTATTCCACTCGTCGTCCTTACCCCTCGCAGTACCCCTCACCCTCCACTTTACGCAATATAAGCTTGATTTTGATCGTTTGTCGGTGCGGAAGCAGAAGCTCACTCTCACCACCTCTTCGCCACTTCGCTCTCGCTGTCAAACCTTGTCTCCCAGATCCATTCCTCCGCATCCCCTACTCCAAAACCGGTGGCTCCCTCCCCGCCTCCCACTTGAACCTCGATCCAAAATGGTCGCTCCTCAACTTAGTCTGCCCAACGCCGTACAGCCCCTCCCTCGCGGAAATCCCCTTCCCGTCCTCCCTCACGGGGTAGTCCTTCCAATGCACTCCGCGCCTCTGAAGCTCCGGAACGAGGTATTCGACGATATCCTCGAATGTGCCGGGGGTGATGGCGTAGCAGAGGTCTGTGAGGGGGTTAGCGAGGGAGAGGTGCGAGAGGGGTAGCGAGGGTGGAGGTAGGCAGGGAAGGACGCACTGAAACCGTCGGCGTCGGCCCCGTCGATCCATTCTTGAAGCTTGTTGGCGACGGTGGTGGGAGAGCCGGTTACCTGGGAGAGAGGTTAGGAGATGGAGAGGAAGGGAGGAGGACGACGGACGATGGGACCCATTCCACCGAGCTTGATGTGGTCGGCGAGGGTGTTCTTGGTCCACTTCGTCTCGTCGGGGAAGAGCCTTGAGAAAGGAGGGTCAGGAATGAGATCAGGGAGAGTACGAAGCGACTGACGCTGCGTAGCCGTTCGCAATACCTTTGACGGGAGGCGATCCCACTTCGCGCAAGTCCTCATCTTCGCCGTACTTCGAAAGATCTTGTCCAGTCCATCTGCAAAACCAAAATCAGCCTTCGCACTTTTAGAAACGCACGACGACGAACCCGCCGAAGAGGACCATAGCTCCCTCGCGACTTGCGAGCGCATAGTACTCGGCCTCCTTCGCTTGCGCCTTCTCGTCGGTCTCGTCGACGATGACGAGGAGCTTGATGAGGACCTTGATGCTCCTCGGATCCCTCCCTTCAGCTGCTGCAGCCGCCCTAAGCCCGTCAACTTGCACGCGAATCTGCACAAGCGTCCATCAGCGTCAGCAACACGGCGCGGGGGCGAGAAAACAAACCTTGGCAGCGGAAGGGCCAGACATGAAGACTGCTTCGGCGTGACGGGCCCCAAATGCGATTCCGGCGTTTGAGCTGCCGGCTTGGAAGAGAAGGGGAGTTCCCTGAGGACTCGGCTCGACGAGCGAGGGACCTTCGACGTCAAAGTACTTTCCGACGTGGTTGATCTTGCGGATTCGGCTGCGAGGAGAGGAGTCAGTTGGGGATATCAGTTCGGGATGACGACGCACGAAGGATCGGCGTAAGTATCCGTCGCGAAATCCTTTACGACCGCGTCGTCGCGCCAGCTCGACTCCCAGAGCTTGTAGAGAACGTTCGTGTACTCTTCTGCCCGCACATATCGCTCGTCGTGCTCGACCTGCTCCTTGAGACCGAAGTTCCGTGCCGCAGAGTCGAGGTACGAGGTAACGATGTTGAAAGCGATACGGCCTTTGGTGAGGTGGTCGAGAGTGGAGAAGCGGCGAGCGAGACTGTACGGCGCTTCGTAGGTCACCGAGTGGGTGATGCCGAAAGCGAGGTTCTGTGTGACTGCAGCAGCAGCAGAGACCATCATGAGCGGGTCGTCGACTCCCCATTGCGCTCCAGTGCGCGCTGCGGCAGCGAGATCACCACGGTGGACCTGTAACGACGCCGTTAGCTCTCCCTCCGCTCTACGATCTCAAAAAACGCACATCGTAAGCTCCCAGAACGTCCGCTACGAAGATACCATTGAACTTGCCCTTTTCGAGGAGCTTCGCAAGGTCGGTCCAGTACCTGCAGCGAGAAACCGTCAGCAGCGGCTCTCACTCAGTCCATCAGCCGAGAAAAACGCACTCGATGTCGTGGTAGTTGGCCGAACGATCGTTCGGGTGCTTCCAGAGTCCCGGCGACTGGTGTCCAGCGCAGGACATGTCGAACGCGTTGAGGATCCATCGCTTCTTCGCGGGTGCTGGTGGGAGAGCGGGTCCGTCGTGAGGCGTTGCGGTAGCGGCGTACGATTGCATTGTTGAGGATTGGGTCAGAGAAGAGAGCCAAGAAAGGTGAGTCGGGAAAGGTTGTTCCGCGATGGTGGATCGCACCGTTGGAGCACGCCTTTGGATTCGGAGCAGCGGCAAAATCGTGGACGCCTAGCGGCAGGACTGCGGGGTGCTCAGCTGCACGGAGCTTAAAGCAGTGGGAATGGCTGTGGAGTCGCAGGGAGCGGGAGCAGAGAACGACACGTCTTGGAGGAGGGAAGAGCGGCGAGAGGGGAGGGTCTTGAGGGGAGTGGAGCGCTCGAGAGGAACGGAAGCCCGGTCGCAAGGCACTCGCAGCCTCCTGGCAGACTGCCCTCCTCCTCGAAGCCAGCGTAGGGCGCAAAGCACGAGGAAAGGCGGCGAGACGAAGGAGGCAAGCGCTAATAGCAAGGGCCTTACTCCGGGCTAAGGGGCAGCTACTCGGCGTCGGGCTGGTCAACGTCTCCCTCCTCTCTTCCTCTCTCCATACGCTCCCAGAACAGCCTCAGAATGGAACCACAAAGCTCGCCATACCTCCAACACATCCTCGACCGCATCTCCTCCAGCCTCGTCTTCCTCGAGTCCCAACACCTCCTCTCCTCCGCCGACCTACAGCTCATCCAGTCCAAGCTCCCATCCGCCGCGGACCAACAACAGCAGCTAGAGCCAGCTCCTCTGCATCATCAGTTTTCAGGCTTGTCGGTCGCGAGCTCGGGTGCGGGCTCGGCGTACAGCGGCGCACCGTCTATGGAGGGCAGGACTTGTCGGGCTTTGTGGGACTACGTGCAGGTTCAGGTGCGTACTGGGATGTAGCTCGTGGATGGGGAGTGTGAGGGAGGCACCAGAGGCTGGTGCGGGGACTCGACGCACGGCCAGGATTCATGGTGTACTCAGCTGGAGGAGGTGGCGGAGGTAGACTCTCTACGCGCTGAGCTAAGGAGCTACCGGGAGCCTGGTGCTTGAGACGTGCAGCAGCTGTACCTGCTGTAATCAAGCAGGCACGCCTTCGTATCGAATCATCGCAGCAGCCCTCCGCCATCTTCGCGCAGCTAACCTTATCCTCGTTCGCTCTCCCACCCCTCGCAGCCCGACGACCTCCCTTTCCGACAGGGCGACACGATAACCCTAGACGAGTGCATGAATACCGACTGGTGGCGTGGTTCGTGCAGTGCGTTGTCCCCATCCCGACTCCCTTCGCAAGACTAACTCGCTTCGCAGACGGTCGCTCTGGAATCTTCCCTTCGAACGTGCGCTCTTTTATCTCCTCTTTTATGACCTTTGCTAATCTATGAATGCAGCACTTCGAGCTCGTCGCTCTCCCTCAAGCCTACCCCCTCCCCGCCTCCGACACAGCGAGCTACGCCTCCCCATCCCTCCATGCCTACCCTAAATCTCCCGTACGTCCCTCTTTCCCTCGCTCAAACCCTCACTAACCCCCACCAGGCCCACTCCTTTCCTTCTCAACCCCACTCCTTCTCCTCCCACCCCCCTCACCACCTTCCCCCGTCCACCTACTCTCCCCAGCCCCACCCTCCCTCCACCTACTCTCAGCAACCGTACCAGCCCTACACCCCCTCTCCCAAAGAGTCCTTTCGACCCCCTCCCCCTCCAACAACCGCTTCGGCATACAACGGACCTCCGCCCATCCCAGCGAAAAAGAAGTTTGCGAAGATGGGAGGGAAGTTGGGAGGGAGGATGGCGCAGGGGGTTCGCGGGCGGAGTGGGGTTCGGGACGGCTTCGGCGGTGATTCATTCGATTATTTGAGTGCGGTGGAGAGGGAAGGAGCAGATGTATTTAGAGATTTTGCGTGCGAAGGCTGGTGCGGTGCGGACATCTGCTCGCTTTCTCGGACGCTCGCTGCTGTCGGGGTCGTGGCGGCTTTGGCTCGTTTCGATTCGATTCCTGGGCGTCGGCCTGCTTGGTCGTAAACGCGCGCGAGGTCCGAAGGCTTCCTCGCTTCCTCGCGACGCCATCTGCGAAGGTGGACTCGAAGAACGCGACTGAGTCGTCTCGCAGCTGAGAAGCGCAGTCTTCTGCCTCGGGTAATAGCGGCGTGTGCAAAAGGAGGAGGAATACATTGTACAGCTCGAGACGCTCTATGCCTCGGTCGCCTCCTCCGCCGCCGCCGCCGCCTCGAGGCGAATCGCCTTTGCCTTGAGCTTGGAGAATCCGCCTGCCTTGGTAACACTACGACCATGCACACATCAGGAACTTATTCATGAGCGCAAGAAAGAGAGGAGGAACGCACGCTCGCTTGATCTCTCCCGCCGTCTTTTGCCAGACGTTCGCCTTACGATCCCGCGCCATCTTGTCCACGTCGTCGCCGTACTTGCTCACGAGCGAGACGAGCCAGTCGGCCTCGATGACAGAGGTGTGGCGAATGACCTTCGTCTGCCTCTGCGCGAGCGTCTCGAGTTCTGCATATCAAAAGCGAACGTTAGCTGCGTGCGCACGCGAGCGGAATGGAGGAAAGAAACGTACCACGAACGATATCAGTCTTGGCGACGACCTTCCTCCTCTTGACGCCAATCGGGATCCCCTGTCCCGTACTCCTCGGTCCCAGCTCCTCCTCACTCAGTAGTTCCTCCTCCTCACTCCCCTCTCCATCCCACTCCTCCATCGCCTCTCCCCAAGGCTTAGCCACCTCCATCTCCTCATCACTACTATCTTCCTCCTCACTCTCGCTCTCTCCCTCCTCTCGCACCCGCTCCACCACATCCTGCTCCACCTCCTCCCCATCCTCCCCCCCAAACACAACTCGCACAATCTTCCCATTCTCATCCCTCTCAATCCTTCCCTCTCCCTTCGCTAGCTTCTTAGGCGCGACAGGCGCAGAAGTCGACGCGGTAGGAACTCCCTCCTCCTCTGACTCCTCCTCAGAATCAGAGTCCAGGTCCGAGAGCGTGCCAAGGGTGGCGGAGGCGATGGCGAAAGGGGCTCCTTCGACGGGCTCGATTCCTCCCGCTTGACGAGGGTTGAGGGTTGGGGCATGAGGCCTAGGTGGCTGTTTCTGTTTGGCGAGAAGGGTGAGTAAGGAGCTCGAAGGGAGCCCAAGGCGTAAGCTCACTTTTGGCGAACGGTCTTTCTGTGGTTGGAAGGAGGTTAGCGGAGGGGAGGGAGGGGGTGGGGAGGGGTACGTACTTGCGATCCCAGTTTGCGACGAGGACGGAGGGACCTTTGACGATGACCTTGTGCTTGTTCTTGATGGAAGAGCGAGAGTGCTTGACTTTGGCTGTTCCTGAGCGGTTCTTTCTGCGTTGACGGGGATTGGCCATGGCTGCTTGCTGGAGTTTGGGTGAGAGAGGAACGCCGACGCAGAGCTCAAAAAATCTCGAGCGCACGAAAGGCGTGGGAGAGTTCGTTGGCCCCAGCCACGGGCGTGCATGGACTTTGGCCGAGGGGATTCTTCCTTGCCTCCCTCTTGCGCTCCTTCTGCTCTGCTTTCAGGATGGATCAAGCCAGCTTTAACTTCGCGAGCTGTGGAGAACGTGAGTCCAGCCTGGCAAGATCCACGCGCGAGGTTGAGGCTGCCGGCGGGGTCGTTCCTCCACTTCCTCCTCCCTCTCGGCGAGCGACACACGCCTGTTGATGTGCTGATACGCTCTCCTCGCAGCGGCTCTCCGTTACATCGCCCGCCTCTCTACTACCGACACAGCCAACTTTTTCTCGCCAACCACCGGCATCTGGGGAAGGGTACTTCGCGCTCTGGCGAGCGCCATCACTCTCCTCCCTGTGCACGAATACAGCGCCAAACCCACACCCTCCATGCTTTACATCCTGTACTCTTTAAACCGTATGCGTGAGTCCTTTAAGCGAATTCTGACCGTCTTTCGACAGCTGATGACCTCCCTCTTCTCTTCTCAGAATCTGCGTTCACCCCATCATTCCTTCTCCAGAACAAGATCCCGGTTTGGCTTTCAGTCTTGCGGAGAAGGACTCACTTACCCCTTTTTCCTCTCAGGAAGCCGATCTCGTCACCTGCCTTAATTTCCTCGCGCTCTGCATTTCTGGCACCGCCTCGGCTCTCCTCTTCGACTTGGCTATTGACACGCTGGCCGGCCTTGCAATTGTGAACCCGTCTTGGCTCAAGTCGCACTCACTGCACCTCGAGCTGTTCGTAGCGACTCTGAGGCATCCCAGGATCTTCTTGAGGATGAAGGCTCTCTCCGCCATCATCTCGTAAGCTCTTCCCGCTCCAGGCATGCAGTTTTGTACTCACATGATTCTGCAGCTGCCAGACTGACAAGAAGTACGATTACACCACCGCCACGACTGGCTACTGGAATTACCGTGCACAAACAGCAGCATCAATTTTCGCCCACTTCTCCCAGCAACCCTCCGACCAGCTCTCGATGCGTAGCCCAGCTCCGACACAACAATTTGTAACTTGACGCTGGTCGGAGAGCAAGAGGTCAGGATTGCGTACGAGCGCGTGGTGCGAGATCAGGACTACTACGAAGTGCGTCTTCTCTCCCTCATCTTACCGAACCCGGCTCACCTCACTTGATTCCTCAGCTTGGAATGTCGCTCTACTCGGTCGCTCGGAACTACCGCGTCAACATCTCCAAGCCCTTTGCCGAGATCTACCTCGACATCAAAGCCGTACCGGTCCCTGCGTTCATGCAAGCCGGTCTCGCGTTCACGACCTACGACGCCGCGCTCCATATCTGCGCTTCTGCTCTTCGTGCACGCGGAGCGGATGCCGAGTCGTCCACGCTCGAGACGATTCATCTCCAGTTTGTTGAGGACAACGAGTCGCTCGCTGCGCGCGTGGCGGAGAGCGCAACCGACCTTGAGGAAGCTGTGTATCCTCATCTCGCTATTTGTGTTCGTATGCCCGTTTTCCTCTTGCCATACTCGGGTACTCTTGCTAATGCTGTCTTACAGTCGCTGTTCGTCCTGCACTTCCTGACGAAACCATCTATCGCCGTTGTAGGATGGTTCGTTCCTCCTTCCTCGTCTCTCGGTGATTTACTGATTCCCTGCAGAGCTTAACTGGCTGCAAGGGTATCCAGCGTCGGAGCATCTCCTACCTCCACCTTCTCTGCGGCAGCATCTCCTCCGCCGCGAACATCTGGCAACTTTCGATCGTCAACTCGGTCCAGCCCTCCTCGGTTCCCTACCCACCCCGCTACCCCATCGCACTTTTCACCTCTATCGTCCAAGACTCGGAAATCCTCCTCTCGTCAGGTCCAATCGACCTCTTTGAACTCCGTCCCGTCCTCCCTATCATCATCCTCGCCCGCCTCGTCCTGCAAATTGACCACCCCGACGCCTTGTACCCCGTATCCTACTTTCAAGACGGCGAAGGCGCTTACTGGATGCGTAAGCTGGGGCTCATCGATGCTGTCTCGCACATCGAGTTCGAGGAGGCCGGACGTCGACCGCGCGAGAAGACGAGGTTCCGACTCGCGCTTGACCAGGTGGCGGAGTTGTACGAGGAGGCGAAGGGGGAATGGGATCCGGTATTTGAGGCGGTGATGAGGAGCAGGGATGAGGGTGAGATGCTGGAGTGGGGAGAGCTGCGGGAGGGGTTGCCATCGTGGCTAACTGAGTCGAGAGTAACTCCGCTTCGTGATGAGTGAGTTTTGCGGAGGTGAGGTGAGCCTCTCGGCAGCGAGGCCTCAATTTTCGCTCCCACCCAAGACGGACTTTTGCCTCTTTCAGCTCTCGGGAGCTTTTGAGCTTATTTCCTTAGTACGTGGAGCTGTCTCTAGGCGGCATCTACCGTACAGCTCTCTCCTCAACGCGTTCCCTTGTCAAGAGCCCACAGTCGTGATCGTGCGCGATGATTGGCTGTTGGCGAGACGCGTGGTAGCCTGTTCTTCTCGACTTCGCTTTCCTTCCTCTACTTTCCCTCGCAATCTCGTCCGAACCAGCACAACTTTCATCTTTCAGCACAGCTTGACCAGCTACACCTTCGTACGCCAGGAAGAGGACCTCTCCAGACGACCAAGCTCCGCACCTCCAACTCCGATCCACACCTCCCTCCCTCCCATCGCCGCACGACCATGGCCCACGCCTCTCCCTCCTCCTCCAAGATCCCGTCTGCGGACGCCAGGGTAAGCACAGAGTCCGCGATTCCACTCCTCCGCCGTACTGACGCCTGAACGCGCGCAGGAAGCTGCCCACACCTCTTACGACGTCGCCATCATCGGCTCAGGAATCCTAGGCTCCACCCTCGCCGCCTCTCTCGCCCTTTCCGGCCGCTCCGTCCTCCTAGTCGAGCGCGACCTCTCCGAACCCGATCGTATTGTCGGAGAGCTCCTTCAGCCTGGAGGATGCATCGCCATGCGCAAGTTGGGGATCGATGACTGCCTCGAGGGATTGGACTCGGTGCAGGTGGAGGGTTACAAGGTGTTTTGGGGAAAGGATGAGGTGGCCATTCCGTACCCGACTGAGAAGACGGAGATGGGCTGGAGTGAGGGAGGAGTTGGGATCGGGGAGAGGGAGCAGGAGGCAAGGAGCTTCCACCACGGGAGGTTCGTGCAGAAGCTTCGAGGGAAGGCGCAGAGCACAAAGGGCGTTACCCTGGTCGAAGCCACGGTGAACGAGCTGATCGAGGACGAGCACACCAAGGCCATCATCGGTATCACCGCGACACCGAAGAAGTCCTCCTCCTCCCCCGCCACCCCCACCGACCCGCACGACGCCCCGATCCGCTACTACGCCTCCCTCACCCTGGTCACCGACGGCTGCTTCTCCAAGTTCCGCCGCGCCCTCCTCCCCTCCCACATCGCCCCTCTCGTCCGCTCCAACTTTGTCGGCCTCATTCTCGAGGACGCCGATCTCCCCGCACCACACCACGGCCACGTTATTCTCCGCCGTTCCTCCCCCTCCTCCGACGCTCCCGGTGTGGGCCCCGTCCTCGTTTACCAACTCGGCACCCACGAAACGCGCATGCTCGTCGACCTCCCCGGCTCACGTGTCCCCTCCTCCTCCAACGGCGACCTCGCTCGCTACCTCGAAACTCACGTCACTCCCATGCTACCACCCTCCATTCTCCCCTCCTTCCGAACGGCACTCAAGAAGTCCTCCTCGGGCGAAGCAGAGCACCGCCTTCGCAGTATGCCCAACTCGTTCCTCCCGGCCTACCCTCAGGGACGCGAGCTACAGGGTGCGATTCTCGCTGGCGATTCGCTCAATATGCGTCATCCGTTGACGGGAGGAGGAATGACGGTCGCGATGAACGACGCTGTCATCCTTACTGAGCTGTTGGGAGGAGGTCGCCAGGTCGGCGAGATCGTGGGCGACAAGCGGGGCGTAGCGGATTTGGAGAAGTGGGAGGAGGTGGGAGAGAGGTTGGAGGAGTGGCATTGGAGGAGGAAGGGGGTGTCGACGTGCATCAACGTACTCGCGCAGGCGCTGTACTCGCTGTTCGGCGCAGATGGTGCGTTTTCCCTCCCGTTCTCCCTTTGAGCGCTCGCTGATTCCCTTAAATGCAGACGAGAACCTCGAAGTCCTCAAGACGGGCTGCTTCAAGTACTTTGAGCTCGGGGGCGAAGCCATCGCTGGACCCGTCTCCCTCCTCTCCGCGTACGCTCCCCTCTCCCTCGCCCTCACTCACCGCTAACGCAAATCTCCACAGCCTCGCTCCCAACCCCCTCCTCCTCATCTACCACTTCTTCTGCGTCGCCCTCTACTCGATCTACATCCTCTTCACCGCACCTCGTCAAGTCGTCGTCGAGGGGGAGAAGTCGAGGATGGAGAAGCCGGGAGTGATGGAGTACCCCGGCTTGACGATCAAGAGCGCGCAAGTGTTCTGGACGGCGTGCGTTGTGCTCCTACCTGTGCTGTGGAGCGAGGGACAGATGTAGCGAGGGTGGGATGCATTTGGGATGGACTTTGGACTTTCGTCGTCGGTGGACGCTATTTATTTGGTAGACTTTTGCGGTAGTGATGTAGAAGCATGCAGGATACCTCTCAATTGCTCCTCTCCTCCTCTGCTCACTGCCGAGTCCTCGTCGCTGCTCCCTCACGACTCTCACGAATCTCAGCGACAGCGCAACCACTCCCTCGTCGGTTTTCAAGTACGTATCATTCGTCAAAAAAGATGCGAGCAGCAAGCTCAAGGCGATCCAGCTCCGGCCCAACGTACTCCCCAAACTCCCTCAGCTCCAGCTCCGACATGACGCTGGTGTCGATCTCCATCTCCATCTCCGAATTAGACTCCTCGACTGGGTCGTAGACGATCCGCCACGTCCCAACTGGCCTGCGATCGTCGGCGAGGCTTTGAGAAAGTTAGCGAGCGAAAGGGTAGACGAAGGGAGCGAACGCACCGAGAGATGGAGCGTCGCATCACCGCAAGAAATTGTGGAGCTGCCGCTGTAAAGTAGTAAGGCCCGACGGATCCGTAGCTCCGGACGAGGAGGGTACGAAGGGATGGGGTGATGCCGGCGAGGAAGATCCACGCCAAGGTAGCAGTCGGTCATGGCGGTGAAGGGAATCTGGAGGAAAGTGAGGGCGGTAAGAGGTGAAAACTGCTGGAGAGAGCTCCGGAGGGGAGGGGATGATCTGTGCTGCTGCCCGAGGGTGGGGGACCAGGGCCAATCTCCCCAGCTCATCTTGACGCGCCAAAAGTCGTCCCAGCTCCGAGCGATCTCGTACAGTGTCTTGTCGGACCAGTCCTCGTCGGTCCACTCCAGCTGTAGTAACTCCTCGTCGGACATGGAGGGATTGACGTCCCTTGTCTGTGCGAGGCTTTCCTCGCGAAGCTTCCACGGCCACGCTCCTTCGCAGGTCGGTGCGTTCAGAAACAGCACGATCTGAAAGATCCAATCTTGCACGCACAAATTCGCCGCCACACCGATGGCTTCGAGTTGAAGGTGTTGCAGTCGCGAGCGTAGAGGCTCTCCTGGAGCAAGCAGCAACGCTAGGATTGATTCATGATCAAGAGCGTCGGCGATGCTGAGGGAGGCAAGGGAGGAGAAACGATTGACGGTGGTGACGAGAGTAGACGGGAGTCGATACGTGGTAGATACGGTGGCCGTGTTCGGAAAGACCAGCTGTCGCGATCCAACGTCAGCTCCCCACCAGCTTCGACCGAGCCGCAGACGCACCTTCTGGATCGAGGCAGCTTCGATACCTCCACGTTAAGCTCACAGATCGTCCAAGGGTTGATCCAGGCCGACACGTCGCGTCAAAGCTCGAGACCGCTTCGGGCGCGAGGAGGAGAGGAGCTTCGTAGAGGATCGGCGTGGCGATGACGCGGAAGAGGCGGGAGGTGCGCGCAAGCTCCGCCAGAGCGTGCTGGTCCTGCAGGTCGTGTGTTCCGAAAGGTTGGAGCGCCGTGCAGCGGGTGATGGGGCGGAGATGCTCTGCGGGAGGAGGTCGCGGAGGCCAGGTCAGGTCGGCGTGAGAAGGCGCCTGGTGGAGCAGTACTCACCCGCGATGCGTACAAGGACTTCAGTCGGGAGCTTGGGGAGCATGGCGGAGCTGTCGGGGTGAGAGGTGCAGAGGTCGAAGGACAAGGACAAGGCAACTCTTCTCCCCCTCTCTTCTCGTCTCCTCCCGCACCGCAGTGGATTCAGAGCCGGACAAGCTACGGTCAGTCACAGTTCTTCCAATACAGGCCAGCACCTCCGCAACTCGTCGATCGCTCTCTCGGGCCTCCTCCTTCCCTCCTCCTCCGCCCGAGCTTCCAGCGCTCTCCCGACACGCCAGGTTCCGAAGGATCTTGCAGCCCCGGGTACAGCTGCTCAACAAAGAGGCACCGACTTCGACTCGAACATCGCGCTGACCTCGTCCCTCCACAGTTCGCGATGACCGACGCGAGCCAGCTGCTCTCCCTC
The DNA here is from genome assembly GCA_002917775.1 of Glaciozyma antarctica PI12. NCBI lineage: Eukaryota > Fungi > Basidiomycota > Microbotryomycetes > Kriegeriales > Camptobasidiaceae > Glaciozyma > Glaciozyma antarctica. The sequence continues at coordinate 344,503 of KZ627147.1, read as the reverse complement.
CTACGGGGCACGGCCTCCCCCAGCTCTGCATCCGCCCCTGCCGCCTCTTCCCACACCCCATTCTCTCCTCCTCCGACCGCGACAGCACCCAGCGATCTTGACCGCCTCTTCCGCACGGCCTTCAGCACGAGCCACCCATCGTCGAGCCCCGCCGCCGAGACGAACGTAGGCAACGGCGTACGACAGGCGGATCGTAACGGGAATGGGAACGGGGCTGGGCAGGGACTAGGAGGGATCATCGAGCACACCTCCGAGCCGCTCGCGACGAAGCAGTCGGCGTCCCTCCTCTCTCTCCTCCAGCAGATCTCTGCCGCCCCTCCACCTATCGCCTCTCCTCCTATTCCTACCCCCCCTCCTTCGATCCCAGTCCAGGCCCAAGCTCAAGCCACCTCGCCCCGCGTACCCACCAGCTCCGACGCATCGGCCCTCCTCGCCCAGCTGATGGGTACCTCCGTCCTCCCTCCCACCTCCTCACCCCTTCTCTCTTTCGACTCCACCACCCAAGTCGCTGCGAAGTCTCCGAAGCCGTACACGAACGAGGCTCCTGCTGCTATTAGGGCGCAGATGACGGGATCGACGCACGGGAGCTCGCCGTTGGGACCGAGGAGCGACGCGGAGAGCGGGAGTCCAAACAAGGGGAAGGGCAAGAAGGGTCTCGTCAAGGCTACTCCCGCCGTGCCTGCCCCGGTGACGTCGGCAGTCGCCTCTCCCGTCGAGCCTCCGGCGCCTGCGCAAAGCCCATTCACCTTCATCTCCCCCTTCGACCTCCTCGCCAAAGGCGCAGCTCTCTCCCCAACCTCCGCACCTTCCTCCCTCCCACCTCACATCGCCGCCCCTCAGCCTATCTCCACCGCCTCATCCGACGACGAGCGACCCTCCCTCCCCACCGTGGCTCCCCCGACCACGACCACGACGTCGGAACGCGCCCTCCTCGCGCACAACTACCTCCCTCCAACCTCAATCGACGCTCTCACCTACGCTCCCACCGGCCTGCGTCTTCCGCCGAGCTCCCAGACGCTCCGCATCGACGTCCGCGCCGAGAATGGCGAATCGCTCGACGTAGGCCCGCGCGTCGCGGTGGTGCCGATCACGCTCTTTGCGATCCCGCTGGAGTGGACTCCTGGAGCGAAAGCGGGCGTCTGGGCGCGAGGGATCTGTTACGCGACGAAAGCGGGCAAGATCAGGGTCATTGATCGCGTGAGCGGGGCGAGGTTGTTGTTGAAGGGACATGTGGGGGGCGTCGAGGATCTGGTGGTGGCGAACCGGAGCGACGGTAAGACGAGGACGCTGGCGAGTGTCGGGAAGGAGGGAAAGCTTATTATTTGGAGCGTGAGTGATGCCTTCGAGGCCGAGAATGGGCAGTGAGTCTTCCTCCTGTGTTTGGTGTGCGTAGGCGAGGCTGACGATTGACTGCTAGGTACGAACGAACGCTCGAGATTCAAGGCGAGACGGCAGGAACGGGTCCTCGCTTCCAGCGCGTCAAGCTTCACCCTCGCTTCCCCGAGGTCCAGGTCCTAGCCGTCGTAATCAACGACGGACGCCTCGTCGTGCTCAACTTGGCGAGTCCCAAATTGGCCGCTGCCGGAGGCTCGGGAGGAGAGCAACTGCTTGGAGAATCGGGCAAGGTCATGGAGGCGAGTTCGGTGAGTCGCCCAACACTGGCGAAGACGAAAGGCTTTGCTGACGACAATGCTGATTGCAGGCTATCGTCGACTTCGCCTTCTCTCCCGACGGATCCGCTCTCGCCCTCCTCACTTCCGATGGCACCTACAGCCTTCGTCGCACGGACGACCCCAACGAGATCATCCAAACCGTCAAGGTCGCCGAGATGCACGGAGAACTCTCCTCCATCGCCTTCGTCGCCGACGCCTCCGCGCGCCCTACCGCCCTCGCCATCTCCTCCCGCCGCGGCACCTTCTTCCGCATCGTCCCCCTACACCGCACCTCGAACGGTGACTCGACGCTGGAGTTCGTCGTTCCCGGGTCTCCGGATGACAGCACGCACTTCAGCCACATGGCATACCACTCCTCCACCTCGACTCTCTTCGTCTCCAACTCTCTCCGCGGATCCCTCTTCGCCTTCCAGATTGCCTTCGACCCTTTGGACGCGCTCCATTCGACCGAAGCGGACGACGATGCCGCTTTCTTTGCGATTCGTCCCGTCCAGGGCGCGACTCGACCCCCTCGCATCGACCACGTCCTCGAGATCCCTACCCCCGACCCGATCATCAGCTTCTCCCTCGACGGCTCGAAGAACGACGATACGCTCTCGGCGCTCGTGATCCACCCGGCGGGGATCCACCAGCTCACCTTCGGGCACCGCCGACAGGCTGTCGTCTGCGACGCCGAGAACGGCAGGAGGATGAGTCTCGAGTCGAGCATCCTCGTCGAGAGCGAGGCGGAGGTCACGGTGGACGAGGCGGACCCGGTCACGCCCGTCGCTTCGAGGGATCGGTCGCCGAGCATTTTGCGCAGGCCGTCGGTCGGAGCAATCGATCTGGTTCTGGTGGAGGAGGAGCGCGCTGAACGCGGAGAGGTCCCGACGGAGAAGGAGACGGGGGATCTGGGCGAGGTTCACGAGGAGCCGGTCGTCGAAACCAAGCCGGTCGTTGAGCTCTCCCCGCCCAAGATCGTCACGCCCGTCAAGCTCGCTGGACCGGTCGTCAACGCTGCGGTCAAGTTGATGAAGGAGAAGAAGGGCAAGGCGGCGGCGCAGGAGCGGGCGATCAAGGTCGAGTCTCCGACGGCGAGTGCGGACGCGGAGAGAATTGCGAACATGTGGGCGACTCGGGTGGAGCGGGTGGAGCGGGTGGAGAGGGGAAGAAGGGCACCAAGGCGGACGCGAACGCTGAAGTCCTGAAGGAGATTAAGAAGCTCCAGGAGAGTCTGCCGACGNNGGAGCGGGGAAGAAGGGCACCAAGGCGGACGCGAACGCTGAAGTCCTGAAGGAGATTAAGAAGCTCCAGGAGAGTCTGCCGACGAAGGTTGGGAAGCTCTTTACGAATGAGATGGACAAGCAGGGCGAGTTCCGATTCGTCTGCTCCTTGCATTCGTCGCTGACCCTTCGCGAGCAGCTCAACGCGCTGAGGACGACCGAGCCGTTGCTCAGGCTGCCAATCTCGCTAGGCAGGAGAACACGCTCAAGCTCGTCAGTACGACGCTCGCGAAGAGCACGAGCAAGCTCGTCGAGACGACCATCAAGGAACAGATCAAGTCCCAGGTCATCCCTTCGCTCGGCAAGCTTGTCAGCTCGGCCGTCAGCGAGCAGATCTCTCAGGGCGTGTCCGACGCGATCAGCAAGGTACGTTCAGTGCTCAGTTCGTCGACGTCCGCGGCTCATCTGTCTGCTGCTGCAGACCCTCCCGGACGAGCTCGAACGTCTCCTCTACCGACCCGACCTCACCGCCCACCTCGCACGCAACTTTAGCAGCGCCATCGGTCCCGCCCTCGAGCGCAGCCTTCACACGGTCGTCTCGGCGTCGGTCGAGAGCGTCATGAAGGGCGTCCGGCAAGAGATGGGCGCTGTGTGGAAGGAGATCGTTCAGGAGCAGAGCCACTCCCTCGAGACCACCGAGTACGAGGTCCACGCTCTCAGGAACGACGTTGTCGAGCTCCGCGCCGCCCTCGAACGCATGGAGAGCATCGTCCTCAGCCTCAAGACGCCAGCTGCCACCCCCGCCCTCCTCAACTCTCCTCAGCAGCAGCAGCGGCAACCGACGTCGCAGGTCGCCCCCACCTCGAAATACGCCCTTCCTCCCATCCCTCGCACCGAAACTCCTCCCGCGCGCTACGAGGAGCTCTTCACCAACGCTCTTCAACCCGACAACGAGCCCGAGTTCACCTCGCTACTCTACCTCATCAAGAGCTCGCCTCCGTCTCGCCCCGAAGCCGTCTTCCCTCCTCCGCCCGGTCGACCGCGCATCTCCTCTCCGGTGATCCTATCGCTCGCGTACCGACTCGCGCAGGTCCTCTCGACGAAGGAGGGTCCTCTGGATGAGGAGGGCAGGAAGCAGCTGCACTGGGTTCGCAAGTGCCTCACGTCGATGGACGGCAAGGTCCGTTCTCTCCCTTTTCGCCACTCGCTGCCGTTGCTGAACTCGCTTGCGTTCCTCAGGACCAGGAGACGGCAGGCTACACCCCGCGCATCCTCGAATCCGTCATCTCGTGCCTCTCGATCAGGGCGAAGCGGTTGGCTGCGCAGAACAGCCAGCGTGCCGCGGAGGAGTTTAGGACGGTCGAGCACTTTGCACGAGCGAGGTTTGCACTGTTCTCTGAGGGCGTTGGGAACCAGCAGGGGTTCAGGCGCTGAGGAAGAACGTTGTTTTGCAAGCATTTTGATACCGGAAGTTGGAAAGTTGTCACCGTGTGCGAGGGCTCAAGGGTCTGCGTATCGAAGAGAGAGGCAGTGAAAGAAAGACTGAATCTGTCTCCGGACTCCGAAGGTGCGCTCTCGCTCGTACCTCTCGTATCTGTACCTGTTGCGCCAGGTAACTTAATTTTGCTCTGCTTCCTCACATTCTTCGCAGCAAACGCACGTTCATTCCACGGAACACAGCGCACTTCCTCGCACCATGGCGCACGTCCTCACATCTTTCCAGGCTTGATCGCTCCCGGCGCCTCGACCCACTTGTACTTCCCATTCGAGCCCATGAGGAAGTTGACGTTGCCTCCGTTGGTATGAGGATCCGTTCCGATGAACGAGACTGTGAAGCTTCGTGAGTCCGGCCCGAGGAACGAAAGGTAGACGACGCACTGGGGAAGCCGGCGTCGAATGGAATAACCGATTCGAGGTAGTCGATTTGCTCGGTCGAGAGAGTGAGCGAGAGAGCCTGTTGCGAGGGATTAGTGGGAGCGAGGGGGAAAAGGGAAGGAGCGCACTTCGACGTTCGCGTGCTGGTGCTCCGTCTTGCGACCTCCAACGATGGGGAAGACGTAAGGAGTCTTCTGCATCACATACGCCAGCGCGACTAGATAAATCTTTGTCAGCTCGCCGCACCAGCAGCATAATCAAAAAAGACGCACCAGCAGTAACGCTCTCGGTCCCCAACTCCTTTCCGACCTTTTCTAACGCCTCGCTGATCTTGGCCTCCTCGGGCGTCTGCTCCGCTCCCCTCATCGGCCTCAAGCTTTCGCCAGTCGACTTCCTCGCCTCGAGATCCTGCAACTCGAACCCAATCAGCTCACGCGCAGTCAAATCGACTTCGCAAGGAACGCACCTTCTTCGACTGGAATTTGCCCCCGCCGATATGCGCGACACATAGGGATGACCTCGCGCTCCAAGTCGCGGGACGCAACGCTCCAGCGCTCCAAGTCGCGGGACGCAACGCTCCAGCGACCTTGGTAGACGACAAATTGAGCGAGACCGTGGTCTTTGGCGTAGCGATTCGCTTCGGCGACGACCCAAGCGGGCGTGTCCTTTTTTTTTTGCAAGGAGGTCAGGGAGGATTCGGGTTGAGGAGAGAGGACTTACGGAGATGCCGAGGTATAGGACCTTTCCGGAGCGAACGAGGTTGTTGAGGCCGATCATGGTCTCTTCAATCTGCACCAGGGTCAAAACATCTCTAAGGGATGGGAGCGATAACGCACGCTCGTCGTGTAGTCCCACCAGTGCAGGTAGAGGATGTCGACGTAGTCCGTCCCGAGCCTCTTGAGCGAGGCGTCGAGAGAGAGAACCATCGACTTGTAGTGGTTTCCCTGGTAGTTGACGCGAATCTTGGCCGTCTCGTTGTAGCCCGTAGTAAACTGGAGCGAGCATCAGCCCGAGGCTGGTGCGAAGCTTCGAAGACGAACCTTTGACGCAATCACCATTTCGTCGCGGTTCTCACGCTTCGCCATCCACTCGCCAATCCACGTCTCCGACTCTCCAAACTGGTAGTTGTTCGCTGGAGCCTGATTCAGCGAGAAAGCCCACTCGCGAGGCCGCAAAAGAATACGCACCCGTGTCGACAAAGTTGCCTCCGCTCTCGTAGAACGTATCAAGCAGCTTGAACGTCTCCTCCTTGGTCATCGCTCCCATTACCGAGCTCCACGCCGAGCCGAACGACATCCCTTGACGAGGTGTTAGCTCCTCGTTCGCCGGTAACTTGAGATAGCGACGTACCGCCGAGGCAGAGGGGGGAGACGCGCAGGCCACAGCTGGGAGACAAGACGCGGTATCTTCCCAGCTCTGTGGGAGGCTCGGGCGCTGGAGCGAAGATGTTGGCCATTCTGATTGCGAGGAGTGCGAAGAAGGGGTGGGGTTCGGTTCGGAGGGCTGAGGTGCGAAGTGGGGTTCGACTGGTGGGTTCGGTAAGGTGGAGGAGCAACAAGAGAGTCGCTGGAAGAGCTTCCTTGTATACCTCGAAGTGGAGGCGGAGGCAAGCCAGAAGGGAGGGAGGAGTTTCAGTTTCGACGTAGAGGTCGCTGTTGACCTGCTCCCCCTCGCTCCCCTCCATGCCTCCTCAGCTCCCAAATGAGGTCCTCACACGAATCGCAGGTGAGCACCGCAGGTCCTGACCACTCGGCGCCGCTGAGCTGACGTGGAGTCCTCAGAGCACCTCCGCTCCATCACCCAGCGAACGGCGCTCCAGCCTTTCGGAACACAAGACCTGCAGAGCCAGCACGCTCTAGCACAGCTCGCGCGCAGCTCCCGCCTCTTCCGCGCCATCGCCACGCCGATTCTCTACGACGCTCCTCTCTTGCTCGCGCCCGACGCGGTCTCGAGCTTTGCGGCGACTTGCCAGCGGTGGACGGCGTGCGGCCTTGGCACGGACGTGGGGGAGCTACCCCGAATCCGGATGGTGCGTTTGTGGGGTTGGAAGAACTCGGCTGGAGCTGACGCTGTCTTGTGAGCAGCTGGTCCTCAAGCTCAGGCTCCCGAGCGAGCAGCTCGTTCGCTACCACCTTCCCTCCACTCTCGCCATCACTCTCGTCCACTTTTCCAACCTCACCTCTCTCAGCATTACCGACCACCCCGGCCGCAAGTCGATTCTAGGGCCGTTGCTCGCTCCGGGCCAGCCTCTGCGATCGCAACTCCAACACCTCCGCCTCGGCAGTACCGACCCTCCAATCCACTCTCTCCAAGATTGGATTTTCCAAGTGCCACTATTCTTGGAGGTGGTTGGTATGATGAACGTGGGCGTAAAGATTGCTGCTGCTCGAACCTGGGACTACTTCGCCCTCGCCGACGTCGAACGGGAGGACTGGCCGTCCCCCGACTCGCGGCGAATCCGTAAGCATCCTCCCCTTCCTCCCCTCCAACCCTTTTCGCCTCTCGCAGCACTCGTCTTCGTCGACCTTTGCTTTACCGTCAGCAGCGACCGCTACCTGTGCGCCATCTTCCTCGTCGGCATCACCCCCTCCCTCCGAGTCCTCATCATCAAGGACCACAGACGGGCTGCCGGTTATCACGATTCTACGGGAGCGGCTTCGGAACTTCTCCCAGCGATGCGACGCTCCATCTCTTGGTACGTTCGCTCCTACTCTTATCGTCCTATCTTCGCGCGCTGATCCCTCTTCAGTCTCCCAGGCAACCCCCGACCAGCTGGGACGTGGCTCATCGTCGGGGACAACGCAGACGAGATCAATCAGGTTACGGATACGAGCTCGATGTCGGAGCTGGAGCTGAGGGAGCATGGCGATTACGTTGGGCCAGAGTTGGATCACCTGCAGCTTACTGATCGGATTTTTCTGGGGGAGGATTGGTAGGACGTGTACGATGCGAAGGAGCTTTGCGACGCTTTTGATCATTCCGAAAACGCAGCAGAGTTCAATTCGCAGCGAGCGAGAAAGCGGGAGCGAGGGGGCGAATTCGAGACGCTTCGTCGCAGGCGTTCGTGCCAAAGCGTGTCTTGACGGGAATCTCTCTCTTCTCTTTCTACGTAGTTACCCAATCTCTCTGCTTCGCTTCGCCCAGACTCTCACACCAGCTCTCCTTGAACCGCACCGCATCGCACGCTTCCTTCGCAGCTCCTCACAACCCAACATTACAAGTCCTCTCCTTCCTCCTCGGACTCGTAGGCATCCTCCTCATCCGCTGTGTGATATTTGCGTTGTGGTTGAAGGGAGAGAAGCAAAGAGGAGTCCCCCTCTTCGACGAGGTCAGCTCCCTTTCGACTCAATTTCTCCGCTCTCTTTCTTCCCTCTCAGTGGGCTGGCTGGTGTTCTCGTTTCTCCTGCTACAGCCACTGTTTATCCGCTCGCTTGCTTGTACAACTCCCGTCAAAACTACAAAAAACAAAGGAGCGGGAAGTGACGCGGGCGAGGGGAATCCAGGCCTCCGCTTGGCCGAGTTGGGTTCTTCCTTTTGGAGGGCTCATTCAGCCTCCCTCCCTCTCTCTGCCCAGCCACCAGGACTTGACTCTCAAGACTCAATCACCCGAGCACTCCCAACTCCGGCCCACCACAACAGCCAAAGTCGCCCCAAACGCTCCCGATCGAGGCAGCACCAACCGCGTCGATCCTCAGATCCCAATCCCTTCGCCGACTTCATTTTCTACTGTCGACGTCCCGACCACCCGTCCCACGCCCTCGGAAGAGCTCCCACTCACCTCGTCGACCACCCACACCCCTGCAAGGGCCGCAGAGCTAGCAGCGATGGATCTGGATCAGACCGACATATACTTCCGAATCCAGCAGCAGAATGAAGAGATGGAGCGGGAGATGATGGGCTACAACAACGGGAGTGGTTCGGGGAGTACGGGCGGCGCGTTCGACCCTATGGAGCACATCAGGGCGTCGTCCTCGGCGCTCGATCCGTCGGCCTTTTCAGGCAACTTCCATCTGCCCCGTTTTGCGAGTGGAGGTCCTGCGGGGTCGTATGGATACGGAATGGCGATCGCCGAGCCTGAGATGTACGTTCACTCGCTAGGAACCGAGAGGGACGAAAGCTGATGGCACCTTCGCAGGCCTCGCGAGACTATCAAGTCCAACTACTCGACGATGCTCTCGTCCAACGGCGCCTCCCCCTCCGCCACCTCGGCCAATTTCTCCTCCATCTACCGCCCAACAATCCCCAGCCCCGCTCCTCTCCCCCAGTCCAACGACACGTCCTTCCGCTACGACCCGTCCCTCTCCGCCAACACTCCGGTCTACACTCCGTACGGTTCCTCGATCGTCAGCGTCAACCCCTCCGCCGGATCCTACAAGAACCCCGCCCTCTCTCTCCCTCCTTCCAACCCTTCCGCCGTCCCGTTCGACCCTGCCGCCCTTTCTCTCCCCGTTCCTCCGCCCGCGGGGACTTCGACGAATTTCGCCGGCCTCTACTCGAGTTCCGGGTTCGACATGCTCTCCGTCTTGGCGAGGGTCGCCGCACGACCGCATCAGACGATTCAGATTGGACCCGTCGATACGAGTTGCGCGTTCTTGGTCGTCGATGCGAGGAAGTGGGATATGCCGATCGTTTTTGCGAGCGAGACGTTCACGAGGATGACGGGGTATACGTGCCAGGAAATCAGTGCGTTCGTTCCGCTCTCTACACACTGTGCGTTTGCTGACGCGCTCCTCGCAGTCGGTCGGAACTGTGCGTTCTTGACCGCCACCCCCAACGCTTTTCGCAAACTGACCCTTCTCTTTCGCAGGTCGCTTCCTCCAGTCTCCCGATGGCATCACGACCCAAGGTGCTCCCCGCAAGTACACCGACGGCAACGCTGCCGTACGTTTTCAGATCCTTCGCCGATCTGCGCCCTCGCTGACTCTCCTCCAACAAAGTGGCATATGCGCACCCACATCTCCGCCGGCAAGGAGTCCCAATCGAGTCTCATCAACTACATGAAAGGCGGCAAGCCTTTCATTAACCTCGTCACCATGTGCGCCGCCCCTCTCTCCTCATCTCTCGTCTCGCTGACTCGTCGCACAGCGTACCGATCACCTGGGACAGCGAAGACATCGCCTACTACGTCGGGTTCCAAGTCGACCTCGTCGACCAGCCCAACGCGATCCTCGACCGCATGAAGGACGGGACGTACGTCGTCAACTACTCGATCCTCAACGCCCCGCCAAAGAGTATTTCGATGGCGACGGTCGAGCCGGCGGAGGTGGAGGAAGTGTGGGAGTGTGGAGAAGCCGGTTGTTGGGGTGAGGCCCGGGAATCTTCAGTTGGAGGTCGATGGGGATGAGAGGGAGGTATTGGAGACGCTTGGGATGCTGGAGAGGGGTGGCATCAAGAGCTTGGAGACGGAGGCGGATAGGAAGCAGTTGAATAAGCTGTTGCTCGATAACGTGCGTTCCTTTCTTTTTTTCGGGCGGGCGAGTGCTGATGATTTTCGGGCCGCAGAGCGACGACTTTATCCACGTACTCAGTCTCAAGGGCTCGATGCTCTACTGCTCCCCCAGCACCGCCCAAGTCCTCGAATACGAGCCATCGTATGTCCCTCCTCTCTCCGTCCTCCCCGACGTCGCTGACCCAATTCCAGCGAGCTCGTCGGCAAAACTCTCTCGGCCCTCTGCCACCCCTCGGACGTCGTCCCCGTCATGCGCGAGCTCAAAGACTCCGGCAGCGTCTCGCACCCTATCGTCACTTACCGCTTCCGCATCCGCCGCAAGCATTCGGGCTACATCTGGATCGAGGCTTCGGGCAAGCTTCACAGTGCGTCTTCTCCAATCTCGCCTCGGATGGTCGCTGATGGTTGGCGCGCAGTCGAGCCTGGGAAGGGCAGGAAGTGCGTCATCCTCGTCGGACGACCGAGGGAGGTCTTCAAGATGTCATGGAACGAGCTGCGTCGCGCGGGAGGATTGGGCGACGTCGAATTCTGGACGAAGCTCAGTCCCGAGGGCATGGTTCTCTCGAGCACTGCGTCCGTGCAGACCGTCCTCGGATTCCTGCCAACTGAGATGGGTGAGTTGGTCGTTTGGCTGAGGGGGAGTGCGTGCTGATGCGGTGTGAGCAGTTGGGACTTCGATCTTCCAGCTCGTTAAGGCGGAGAACGTCGCCGAGGTTCGGCAGGCGCTGAGGACGTGTGCGGCTGGGTCGGCGGTCACGGTGCGATACCAGATCAAGAGCAGGCGCGGCTACGTTCGGGTCGTCACTCGTGAGTTCCTTTCTCTGCTGGAGATCGGAACGCAGCTGACGCGCTCGCTCAAAGGCTTCTACCCTCGTCACGTTGATCCTCTCGATAGCGACATGCCCGTCGATTACGAGGTGGAGAACAACGGTCCTCGGCACGTCAGCATCATGTTCGTCTTCCTCCCACCCCTCGCCGTCCTCGCTAACGCCGATTTCCAGCGCCCAAACGAACGAGATCTCTTCCGAGGAGCGCAAGCAACGCAATGGTACCTTCCTCCACGAAGCCCCCGCGTACCACTCGCCTGGCGACTCGCCGATGTCGGAGAGCTCCTCGACCTCGAGCGCTCCTCGGCCCGCGCAGAGCACGTTCAAGACCCTCTCGCACCCCAGCATCGTCAGCGACAACGTCTTTGACGAGCTCGATACGACGAGGTGCACGAGTTGGCAGTACGAGCTTCACCAACGTGCGTTCCTTACCGCTCCCGCCGTCGTCTTCGCAAGCTGATCGATTTCGCAGTCCAAAATATCAACAAGAAGCTTCGCGACGAGAAGGATCACCTCCTCTCACTCCAGCGCAAGCGTCGAAGCGATTTCGAGCAGCTCGACGTCGGCGGACGGCGGAAGGGCGACTCAGCGAGCTCGCGAGCATCGTCGAACCGCGGTCGTAGCTGTGCGAATTGCGGCAGGATCGATTCCCCCGAGTACGTTTTCTCCTAGTCTCCTTTCCTCCAGTGTCGTTGCTAACTCCATTCTGCGCAGGTGGCGAGCAGGCCCGACGGGGATGAAGAGCCTCTGCAACGCGTGCGGACTGCGGTGGGCGAAAACGCAGAGAAGCTCGGCGTCGGTCTCGTCGGCGGCGAGTGTGACGGCGAAGAGTCCTCCGTTCTCGCCTGCCGAGTCGATGTCAATGGAGTCGAGCGCTAGCCCGGTGCAGTGGCGTTATTAGGATGTAGCGTTGTTGGATGTATTTGTATTGCTCTTCGTTTTCTTTCGTCCTACACCCTTTATGAGTCCGTACATAGTGTATAGTACGTAGCGCTTAGCTTCCCACTCCCACTCTTGCAAACACGTCTTTGTTGCTCTAACTTGGTGGAGCGATCCAGTTGGCCGTCGGGACAGGAGAGTAAAGGCTGATGAATCTTCGCCTATCCTACACTGCGCCACAGACTTTAACGGCACACGTGCAGTCGACGTGGGAAGGCTGCGAGAGCCGAGAGAGGCTCAAGCAGACGAAGCTTGCATACATTCTTGCCAGGCAAGTCGCGTCTCGTTTCCCCTCCCTATCCCCTCCTCCTCCCCCACCACCACCTCTTCGACGCCGCACGCATGGCCTCCACCTCCCGCTCCCTGGCCTACCACAGCCCAGAGCCCGACACCTCCTCAGAGGACATCCTCCCCCTCGCGTTCGATTCGGAGGAAGAGCTGTTGTCGGTGTTTGCGAGGTTGAGGGGGGAGCTGCAGGGGAGGACGAGAGAGAAATGGGAGGCGAGAGGTGGAGAGGGGAGCGGGGTGGAGTTGGGGAAGGTCGAGGAGGTCGTGTTGAAGGTATGTTGGGTTGTTGTTTGGGAGGTGGGAGGTGGTGCGTATGGGCGTTGGGCAGGTGTGATGCTGAGCGTGATTGTGCTGCTGAGAGAGGAGAGGTGGAGGGATTCCCTGGGCGTGGCAGAGACGCGACAGATGAGGACGTTGTCCACAACTGCAGCTGATGAGGAGTCGAGCTGACCCTCTCTTCGCACTTCGTACTCAGGACTTCTTCGACAAGATTGCGCCCATCATTTTCTTGAACTGCACGATTGCTGGGCTACCATACAGCGAGTACCAAGCTCAGGAGAAGACTGGAGGTGCGGCTTCTCCTCCCTCGTCTCCGAATCGCTCTGACGCGTGCTGCAGCTACACAACCCTTCAACGAAGAGCTGCACGACAAGGTTCTACGATATCAAGACGGCCTCTTCGTAGATCGTGCCAAGAACGTCAACCAGCGGAAAGAGGTCCCCAATGACGTCGCGCAGGTGCGTCCTTCGTCTCCTCCCTCTCCCTGCCTGACCTGGAGTTGACGCACGTCACGCGTAGAACCTTCTTGCCATCATCGCGAGAGATCGAGAGCGTTTGGCCGCACTCGAAGCGGCTCGAATCGTGTTTCCAGAGGAGCGGGAGAAGATCGTGCAGAGCGAGGCTCCTGCAAAGCGACGGAAGAGCACGAATGGATCTCGACGTGAGTCTTTTGATCGCTCGAGCTGTCGCGCCTGCTGACCTCCTCGTTAATCTGAAGCTGTCGAAGGTCCCGACGCGAAGCAGGCTCAGGAGGATTTCGCGGCGGGCAAGGAGAGTATCGACCGATTTCTGGTGGTGAGTCCTCCTTTATCTCCTTCTTCGTTTTCATGACACTGATCTCGACTACGCGTAGAACATCCCACTCCTCAGTACGGAGGCGGAGAGCGCCACGCAGGTCGCGGTCGACGCTGCGAACTTGATGTAGCCCGACTGGTGCGTTGTTGCAATGATTTGCTTCTCGGAACAAAGGTGCATTCGCACGCTGCTGCTCTTCTGTTCCTTTTGCAGCAGGTTATCGCGGTAAACAAGGATCGCGGAAGGCGAAAGAAGCAGCGAGGTCTCGCTACTCAGCGTTCCGCGCGATATCGCCGTCTTTTCTCCCTCGATCCCTGCTCACGTCCTCGAACGCTGACTCGCTCTACCTGACTCATTCCACCTCCCCTTGAATCACCTACCCTCCTCAAAACCCGCCGTCCCGCTGTCCCTCCTCTCTCTCACCCCTTCTCAATCCCTTTCCACTCACCCACCATGACCACCTCCCCTGCTCCCACCGACGCCTGGTCCGCCGCAGCCTACAACACTAACGCCTCCTTCGTCTACTCCTCCAAAGCCACCTCCCCCGTCCTCGCCCTTCTCTCCCCCGCCCCGAACGAACGCATCCTCGACCTAGGCTGCGGGACGGGAGAGCTCACTCTCCAGCTCGCAGCAGCCGTCCTCCCCAACGGTTCTATCGTGGGGGTCGATTCTAGCGCCAAGTTGTTGGACAAGGCGAGGGAGAATAGGGGGAATGTCGAGTGGGTGCTGAGGGATGGACATGAGCTGGCGGGGATGGAGGAGAGGTTTGGGGCGGTGTTTAGTAATGCGGCGCTGCATTGGATGAAGGAGGATCCGGAGAAGGTCGTTAGGGGGGTGTATCGCGTCCTTGAGGATGGTGGGAGGTTTGTGGGCGAGGTCAGTCGTTTCCGTCGCAGCTACTCGAGAGGCGAGCTAATGCTTTGCGCAGATGGGAGGATATCTGAACGTTCGTTTCGACGACTACGAAACTAGAGCCGAGGTACTGACGAATATGAACGCAGATGGTCGGCGTGAGGTCCGCTCTACACTCTGTTCTGAAGGCCCGAGGTCACGACGCCACCGCCCTTGACCCATGGTACTTCCCCACCGCCGCCTCCTACCGCGCAATCCTCGAATCTGCCGGATTCCGCGTCGATTCCTGCGGTCGGCCTCGTCCTCTCTCTCGCTGCCGACGTCTCCTGACACCCTTCGCAGAACTCGTCCCTCGAATCACTCCCCTCCCGACAGGCCTCGCTGGCTGGTTGGCGGCGTTTGGATTCGCGTTTTTGGATCACCTTTCGGCGGTGGAGAAGGAGGAGGTCATCAAGGAGGTGTGCGAGATGCTCGAGGTGGATTTGAAGCATGAGGGAGGGTGGGAGGTCATGTATGTTCGCCTCAGGTTCAAGGCGGTCAAAGTCTGAGGGCGTGGTTTAGAGTTGGAGCTGGTCAGTCCTTGCCCTACCTTATTATTGGGGGTGCGCTGAGTCCTCTTCTCTGCAGGAGGCGAGAAATCCGCACGAACGAACTTCGCCTTCGCACTTCGCACGCGCCCCCACGACATCCCTCGCCGTCCTCTCTGCTCCGCCACGACTTCTACTTCTATGAAAGACGCTCTCCACTTTCCGGTCCTGTTCAAAGCCACCAGACGCCCCGCCCCGTCCACGCCAAGGGGAAGCTGCTCTCCGCCCCCCTGTTCTCCCCCACATCCACCCCGCACCTCTCTCCTTTCTCCTGCTCCAATGTCCCCCGTAGCTCTCATCACCGGCGGTGCCTCTGGCATCGGACTGGGCCTAACGACCTCCCTCCTTTCGCGCGCTTACAACGTCCTTATCGCCGATATCAACCCCGTCGCGGGGGCCGAGGTCGTCGAGAAGCTGAGGAGCGATTATCCGGAGAGGGAGGTCCTGTTCCACGAGACGGATGTGAGGAGTTTCGAGAGCGTCGAGGGGGCGTTCAGGGCTGCGAAGGAGAAGTGGGGGAGGGTCGATGTGGTTGGGGCGATTGCTGGGATCTCGCAGGTGGGTTTCTCTTCTCGCGATTTGTGTGGATGAGTTACTGACGAGGTGTGGAAGGTGTTTACGAGCTCGGATGGGAAGGATCCGTTTTTGGGAGGGGCGAGGATGGGAGAGGATGGGAGGGTCGCGCCGCCGGATCTCAGGCTCGTCGAGATCAACCTCCTCGGCGTGATGAACACTGTTCATCTCGCAATCGGTACGGTCCGTCCTTCTTATTCGAGAATGAGACGCCGACAAACAGCAGCCTACTTCCGCGCTAATGAGCCGGACGCGAATGGGTCCAGGGGACGAATCGTAGCGGCTGCTTCGACGGCGGGAATCTACCCTTTCCCACACGAGTCGCTGTACGGCTCGGCAAAGCACGGTAAGGCAGCTCTGTTTCGTTGCCGAACGAGAACTGAGAGCATCGGGAGCAGGCGTCGTCGGACTTGTGCGCGCGCTCGCCACTTCGCTCAAGCCGGAGGGTATCATGATTAATGCCCTGGCGCCTTCGCTCGTCGGTAAGTGCTACTGAGATTGAGAAGAGGTAGAATCAGGCTGATCTGGAGAGCAGAGACGAACATTGGGAACAAAGAGGCGTTTGATGCCCTTCGCGCAGTAGGACTGATCACGCCCATGGCCACCATCGTCCGCGCGTTCACGCTCCTCACTTCTCCAGACTGCACGCTAAGCGGCGCGTCCCCCTTCCGTCGCTCCTTCCTGAACCGAGCTGACGAGAGAGGACAAGCAGGCCAAGTCCTCGAATGCTGCTTAGACGAAGTCGCGTTCCGCAAGCCGCCAAGTCTGATGAGTGATGCGGAGCAGAGGAGCATGAACATGATCTGGCCTGGCGAGTCGATCGTGGAGGCGTTGAAGGTCAAGCTGCCGGAGGAGAAGGGGTGGTCGGTCGTCGAGGGTTAGCTAGCAGAAGACCGTGAACGCAGAAAGCGCCCGCAAAGCAGAATCGTCCCAATCACAGATACCCCCCCGCGTGCCCTGCAGCAGCCCCAGCAAACGAACGACCTTGCAGCCCATGATCTCTCCCGCTAATGGCTCAAGAACTTCCTCCCCTTGCCCCACCGCCTCTCGAGCGTCTTCCTCCCACTCCTAGTCCTCTTGCGACAAAGGAACCCATGCTTCCTCTTCCTCCGAACCTGCGACGGCTGGTACTCTGCTCCGTAGGTGACGAATCGGGTTTGACCTGGGGCGGCGGAGGGGGACGAGAGGAGGGAGAGGATCGGGGAGAGGGTGGGGCGGAAGAGGGAGGACGTGAGGGAAGGGGTGGAGAGGAGGGAGAAGGGGCGGAGGGCGAGGCGGGGGGTGAAGGTGGTGGGTGAAGGGGTGGGACGGGAGAGGAGACGGAGAGGTCGGAAGAGGGATGGAGGAAGGCGAGGCACTGCGATGGACGGGTTAGGGGAGATGCGCCGTGCAGCTCAAGTATATGGCTTACTAGTTGCAGTCGACTTGGGTGGTCCTTGAGCTGCTTCGGAGCGAGGTGGTTGAGGAACAAGAGACGACGAGGGCGGCTGCTTGTTCCTCTTACTCCTTCCTCATACTCCGACCTCCTAGCTCAACTTCGACCCAATTCACGTCACTGAAAGGCTCAGCTAGTCCACCTGAAGCTGCAGATGTCGTCCTTCCTCAGCCAGCAAGCTCGCCGGCGCCTCATATCGATCCGCTCCCACAGCACCTCCCCTCCCCCTCACCCATCTCTCACCCTCCTCCCCTCCTTCCTATCCCCTATCGAACAATCCACCCTCCTCTCCGCCTCTCTCAAGCTCCTCTCCTCCCCCGCCCAAACCAACTCCTCCTCGCGCCGCCAACTCCGCACCTTCCTCAAGTCCCACCCTCATCTATCCCCCTCCTCCCTCCTCCCCGAGGAAGCCTACTCCTTCCTCCCACGCCATTTCGACGGCGTGATAGACCACTACCGCGAGACGCTCGTCCGGCCCTCTCACTTCCCCTCCGACTCGCCAGAACTCGCCTCGATCCTCAGCCGCTTCTACGCTCTCATCCCTCCTCCCCCCTCCGCCGCGGTCCTACCACCAAGCGCCGATCCTCCGCCCCACGTCCTTCTTCACCTCCTTCACCTCGCTTCGAATGGAGCTATTTACCCGCATGTCGATAATCGCGAAGCGAGTGGCGGCATCATTGTGGGCCTCTCGTTGGGGAGTACGAGGGTAATGAGGTTTGCCCCAGTGGAAGGAGGGGAGGGAGAGCCATTCGAGGTGCTGCTGGAGCCTGGGAGTGCTTATATTCAAAGGTGCGTTTTTGGCGGAACTTTGGGAGGGAAGGGGGAGCTGATGCTTGAGCAGGGACGAGCTGAGGACTGGGTGGACGCACGAGGTTATGGGGAAGGCGCTGTGGGAGGGCAAAGAGGTGGGGGGGGAGGCAGAGGGTTAGCTTGATGTTGAGGGTGAGTCCGGAGCTAAGGAGGGGAGGGGGCGAAGCTGACGGTGTTGACGACGCAGGACAAACTGCCTGACCAGCCAAAGACTGAACAGAAGCTGTTCTGAGCACGGTAGGACCGAGCAGCTAGACAAGAACGAGCGACCGGGACGTTGCGGCCGCTGGACGGCTTGCGGGCTGCGACGCTGAGGAGGCGACTTTGCTCGAAGGTGGCGTCAGGAGCGTCGAAGCACGTTGAGGGAGCAGATGAGCTTACACGCGTAGAGCTTGAATAGACGATACGTAACGCAGTCGTGGAAGAGCAACGTGAACCAGACCTGCTCCTCGCTCCTCGGTCCCCACGCCTCGCTCCTCCCTGCTCTCGTTCCTCGCGATCTTCCCTGAAATGCCAACAAACAAGTCTCGATTCACTTTTGATAAGATACACACACGTCTCCCCTCCTAATCCTCATCCGAATCCTCATCATCATCCGACAAGTCGTCCTCGTCCGAATTCGCGAACCCCTCCTGAGGCGGTGCTACGAACACGAGCTGATCAGCTCCCTTGCTATCCCTGTACCGAGAAGAACTCACCAAGGAAAGCTGGAGGCCCATCGTCCTCCAAATCGTCCTGCTCCTCCTCATCCTCCTCCTCTTCCGAAGCACCGGGATCTCGTCGCACGCGCTTATGAGGTGGTTGATCCTGCTCGTCCTGCAATCCATATCAGCACCCACACCCTCCTACACGCGATCAACGTACCTCCGATTCCTCGTCGTCGTCCGAACCAGCTGCAATAACCCTACCATCAGCCTCCCTCCCCTCACAATAACACAACAACGCACCCTCTTCCTCGTCCTCTGACTCCCCTCCAGCAACCGTACCGCTCTTACCACCTTTCCCTTTCCCCCTCCCTCGCTGCTGCAGCTCCGGCTCTGTTGACCATCAGCTCCTCCCCCCATTCCAGTGCCTCACGAGTGCAAGACGCACCCTCTTCCTCCTCCTCATCCTCCTCAGATTCCTCATCCGTATCTTCGTCGCCTAGGTCCTCCTCATCTGCGTCGGTTGGTGCGAGGGAGGGCTTGAGGGCGTGTGGGGCGGTAGGGGGTTGGGCGACGAGCGCCATTCGAGCTGGGGGTGTGGGTGGAATGGAGAGGTGATGGGAGGGTACCTGGAGGGGCGGGGAGAGGTGGGAGGAGGGAGAGAGGTGAAGAGCAGCTTGAGCTTCGACCTCTTCCTCCGACCATGGCCACTGCGCTCGTTCAACGGTGTATCTGCTTCGATCGTCGGGAAGCTTGTGAGAATGTCCTGCTGAGCGCGATCTATGCAGATCAGGTACTCGCTGCTCTCCAAACGTCCTCCACTGCTCTCAGGCGATGCGTCTTCGCAGGGACAGCTGAGCGCGCTTCTCCAGCTGTTTTGCGCGCGATCTTCTGAACCGGGACGGCAGTATTCAGACGCGTGGCGGCTTGCTTGATCCATCTGGAGACGGAGCTCGACTCAGGGAGTCCTGCAGCTCGCCTGACGACGTCTCGTCCAGGCTGAGTCTCTCGCGTGATTCATCCGCAACGCCGCTCTCCCTCCCCTCCAAACGCACGTACGCAGCAGCTCGCACTCCACTCCCACTCCATTCCACTCGCTTCTAAAACACCAGCTGACGAAACGTCAAACTGATCCTCCCCTCCTTGGTCTTCGGCTCCCTGCGCGTCCCACCATCAGCCTCTTCCTCCCCAACCAAACGAGTAAAAGAACGCACTTGGGAATCTCATGCTTCCAAAACTCCTGCGTCCTCCCCTGCATAACGACCAACGACCCACTGGGCAATTTCCACGATTTCTCGCGCACGAGGTCTTGCGACGTCGGGGTCGCAGGGGTGGATTTCGAGAGAGGGGAGTGGGTCATGATGAAGGTTCGGGGGGCGCCGAGGGTGAGGGAGGCGATTACGCTGTGGAGGGTGAGTAGGGGGAGGGAGGGAGAGGGGGGAGGGCGGACCGGTTTTCTCGATTGTCTCGATGCTTGCCGATGTAGATCTTGCCTGGGGTTGAGAAGTGGTTAGTTTTGGTGATTGGAGGAGGGAGAGGGCGTACCGTCCTCGTAGTTGTTGAGCATGCAGTGATTGAACGAGACGCCGAGACGAGCTTCGACGACGTCCTGGATCTTGCGAAGCAGCGGCGGGTAGTCGTACTCCATCTTTACGAACTGTCCCGAGTACTTGACGACCAACGCCGGATCCGTCGCGAACGCTACGATCTCATGAGCTCGGCAGCAAGCGGAGCGAGAGCGCCGAACTCACCAGCAATCTTGCGGGACTGCGTGATCTCCTTCCCGTACATCTTCAGCTTCGGCTGGTACCCTATCCACCCCATCAGCTCGTCTCCTTCTTCGTCAGGAGGACTCACACCCCTCGATCCCCACAAGGCCGTCATACCACTCCTTCGCGATCTTCTCAGACACGAAATCGGGAACGAAGAAGCAGTCGGCGTCCAAGAGAGGGAGGCGGTACGCGTCGAGCGTGGATACCTGGATGGATTCAGAGGGCGCGACGTGCAGGCGAGCGCGTTTGGCGGGTCGAGGAGGGACAGGGGGTGCCACTTCGGCTGAGGGCGTTGGCTCCTCTTCTGGGGGAGAGGTGTCGCGGCCACGGGTACGACTAGTTGCTGGAGTTGGTTTGGTCTGGGAATTCATTCGTTCGAAGGCGGAGAGGAGGAGAGAGAGCAACGATGAGGGATTCTTATCCACCTAGACCCAACCCATCAGAGAATTAAATCGGTTCCGACTTTGTCCTCTTCGCCTGCACCAGAGTCCTCTGTCCCCCCCCTCCGCCCTACAAGATGTCTGCGTGAGTCCCCCTGCCACTCCCAGGCGCACTCGAACTGACGCCCTCCACCACAGGCCCCGCTACACCTTCCCCGTCAAGCCCCAGTTCCAGTTCGGAGGTATTACCCCCGTGCGTATCCCCTCCCTATCCCCTCCCGACCCGCCGGAGAGCAGACGAGCTGACGCCGAACACAGTCGGTCCTCATTCGCTGGGTTCCCATCCTCGGGTTCTGGGGCGTCGGACTCGCTGGCGCTGGAGCTCTCTTCCTTAGCCCGATCCCGCTGTTCCAGAAGGATGGTGAGTGGCTGTTGCTGTGCCGTAGAGGAGGTGGAAGCTGATAGGTGGTATGGTGCAGTCCTCCTTAAGATCCCTGGGGTGAGTTGGCGGTTTTGGGTGCCGCGAAGGGGCGAGGGGAGAAGGAGGGGAAGGATGGGGAAGGAGGGGAGCTGATTTGGCTTTGGTGTGTGTGCAGGTGGCGTCGTACTACGTTGATGACACTCCCGATTCGGGTGAGTGAAGGGAGTGCGCGGAGGGAGGAGAGCGGGAGCTGATGATGCTTGGTGTGCGCGCAGACAAGCCTTTCTGAAGGAGCGGATTGTATCGGTGTGGGGATTCACGGGTAGAGTGGTTTAGCGGAGCAACGGAGTTCTGCGGTATCTGGATGGCGTGGAGAGAACTGGCGAAGAGAGAGATGCTGGGATGGGGACTCGCTGCGCTGGCTGTGAGCTCCTCGTTGTTCTGCTCCTCGATGGGCTTGACAACGGCTCTGCTCTCCTTGGGCCTCCACTCGACAAGGCCTTGCCCAGCTCTTGCGCGTAGGGACTGTCAGGTACTCCACCGACTTCAGCTCTCAATGGAGAAGGAGAGTAGCGTTGCTGCGAGGACGGGTTTGACACGCCTCGCTGCCGACTTCCTCCTCTCGCCAACAACTCTCCTCACTGACCTCAGAAAAAACCAAGGTTTACAGCAAACCATACCCCATCTTGCGCACCTCACAACAACGGCCAACTCCCCTCAACCCTCACCCCCCTCTCGTCCTTCCCCCACTTACAAACTCCTCCGCACCCAGGCCACTCCTCCAATCCCGCACACGGCTTGACCTGCTTCACTGGCTCGGGAAGTTCCCATGAACGCCAGTTCGCGTCGCCTGGCCAGTCAAAATTTAGTAGGCGTAGGGTCTGGATGCCTGCTAGCGAGGGGGAGCTGAGGCGGGCGACGAGGTCAGCGAGGCTGGTGTATTGGCGGACGTCTGCATGACGTGATATTAAGTCCTGTTCGAATGCGAGGAGTGGGAGCCGACTTGCCGATCTCCGCAACGTCGAGGAGCTGCACCAACGTCGTGTTCATCACCGGCGCGGGGTTCGGAGTTTCCGTCGCTTGATCGAGCGCCGCAGAGCCCAAGAAGTGTTGAAGAACGTTGGCGGTGTAATCGGGTTCGACGATCGGGATCTGGAGGGCGTCGGAGAGTTGAGGGAAGGGGAAAGCGGCGTAGCTGCGCCGAGCTTGAGGGGAGGAGGCGTCGCTGAAGATGGCGTAGCGAGGGGGTTCGAGAGCGCGTTGAGTGTAGTGACTAAAGTTGCGAAGTCAGATTGGGAGAGAGAGGGGGAGAAAAGGGGACACACGAAAGGGATAGGAGGATTTGAACAATTTGGGTGAGGTCGTCCGGAGCTCCGCCGAGGTGGTTGATGCTGAGAACTTTGTGCGGAGAGCTGTAATATCTATCTACGTCGCCCCAGTAGCCCTTGCGAGAGCGGGAATGAGCTCAAGATCTGCTAGCGAGGGTGCCGAAACTCTCACCTGCTCCTTTGCGATGGCGAACTTCTGAGCCACATCATCGCCGCAGGTGACATGCAGGTACTGCACGAGTACGTTGGCTCCTCGTCTAAGTTCAGAAGCAAAGAAGGACGCACCACAGCTTCGTGCCTCTCGAATTGGCGATTGTTCTCAAAGTGATAGCTGCGGAATATGTTCGGGTCGAGGACATGGACGCGAAGGCCACCTATCGAGGTAAAATCCTCTCGCAGAGGTCGCTCGTCGGGGTCGTCCCATAGTCGTAGCTGGGTCGATCCCAGAACCTAGAGTTGCGAAGGCGTCTCAGCAGGGAGTACGAGGGCGAGAAGACGACAAACTGACCTTGTTAAAGTTCATTTGATCGCGGGAGACTTCCTCCATATCGAGCGCAAGGACGTCTTTCCACGCTTGTACCGTCTTGTTGCATGAGCGGAGCCACATCCAGCCTTAGCGAGGACACCGAGTTCAGTTCCTCGGAACGGAATTCGATGTGGTGAGCGCTGCTCACCTGTGTTGACGTGCTCGAAAGCCATGTTTTCCTGAGCAAGGACGTCGGAGGTACGCATGTGAGACTCCATGAAGGGATACGGATTTCTGAATCAAGGCGTCAGTCGACGAGGTGTCGCGAGCGAAGGCAAAGAACGCGCCGTTTGAAGTGGACGTCCGAATCGACAAAGAATGCCTGTCAAAGTCAACGCGTCAGTTGGCGAAACTTTGAGGGAGAAGCGGAGACTTGCGTCGCGATGCTCGAGGATTTCGATGAGACCCGCCAGCTTCGGCCACGTCGAGACGCTGGGAGAAGAAAGTCGTATCAGCGCTCAAGAAAGTCACACGCTGGCTACTCGTCGACGTACAGGATCTGTGAGCGAGGAAATAGTCAAATTAGTTCGTCTCCGCGGACCTCAAAGCGGAAGACTCGCCTGCTCTGGCCTCGTAAAGCGATACCCACCATACGCATAAATCCCCCGTCGCTCGCAGCTGTTCATACACACCTCATCCAAGCAAAGGACAAGCAGCACCGTCTCCCTCAGCCCCGTCCGCTCAACATTTAACCTCTCGACGAATAACTGCAGCGCAGCCGTCCCCTGATCCACCCACTGCTCATCCGCCATCGTCAACCAGACATGCGGCGCTTCCGCCCCGTTCCTAGGCCAGCGGGCGTCCAGAAACCCCGTGAGAGTCTCGCCGTGAGTCCCCCCGACGACGCGGTTCTTCGGAGCCCGGAATGTCGCCCAGTGCTGGGGAGAGCCCGACGGGAAGTGGAAGAGAGTGAGAGGAGAGTGGATTTGGATGAGGAGGAGGGATAGGGCGAAGAGGGGGATGAGGACGAGGAGGCCGAGCCGGGAGGAACGCAAAGCTAGAACTTTAGCGCAGGAGAGTGCACTGGCGTCGGCGGGGTGGCGAGGTTGTTGTTGAGGGAGGAGAGACGCGCCAAAGGGACTTCCGGCACTGTGCAGCTTTGCCATCGTGAGCGTTCGAGAAGAAGAAGCAAGCAGCAAACTCGACAAGAGCAAAGGCTTCGCGCTGCCACGCTCGCACTTCGGGACGCCTTGGCATGCCTTGGGAAGAGAGGCTGCGGGGAGAGTGAGCTATATGGATCCGAGAACGGTACAAGCAGGTGTATCCTCCAAGTGGAAGCTGGAGCAAGAGCAGAGAGTTGGAACGAGAGGAAGCGGGAGGCGAAGTGAGCGAGGTCAACTTCGAGATTTTCGACTTCAGAATCGTCCCTCCGCTTCGCAAGCAGCAGCCTGTGAGACGACCGCTCCAGCTGCCTGCTCCTCCGTGATGCGAAATACATCTTCTCGCCACAGGACCAAAGAGCAGCAGTAGAGACGAGCCAGCTCCCTTGCGAAGGAGCAGCAGCACCGGAAGCCGGAAACGGGCTAACCTCCTCTCCCAAAGTAGTCCGAACGCCGATCTATCGTCATTCTTCCGCATTTATCCTCCTACAAGCTGCTCTTGAGCGCTGCACCAACAGTCTCCATCGATCCACCGTTCTCCTCGTTAACGAGAACATAGCGGTACCTTCGCAAAACGGATCAGCAAACCATCCCTCCTCGCGGACTTCGCACGACTCACCTCGCTCCACTGGTGTGCATATCCTGAACGACCTGGTTGACATCGTCGAGCTTGCGCTTAATGATCCAAGGGTGAATTTTCTGCGTCGCTGCAAGCGCGAGCATCTCCTTGATGAGCTTGGGAGATCCGATGGCTGATCCACCGATGTGAACGTTGTTCATCAAGAGAGTGAAGGCGGGGAATGAAGGGAGGGGCTCCTCGGGCGCGCCGACGACTGGGAGGACGAGCGAGGTCAGCGAGGTCTCGCTGGAGCGATGAAGAGGGAGAACGTACGAATGAGGTTTCCTCCAGGACGGAGGAGGGAGAGGTATCCTCCGATAGGCATCTTCGCGTCGTTGGTGGTGGCGATAATGAGGTCGAGCGAGCGAGCGTAGGGCGCAAAGTCCTTGTCTCCTCCGCCGTGCGTAGCGATGAACCTCGTCGCTCCCATCTTCTCAGCGTCGGCACGCTTGTTCTCCGAGTGCGAGATGGCGGTGACGTTCGCTCCGAGAGCCTTGGCAAAGAGGAGACCAAAGTGACCCTACGAGCGAGAATGGCGGTCAGCGAGAACGGATGAGGGAGGGGAGAAGGACGAACGAGTCCTCCAATACCGATGATTCCAACATCCTTGGCCGTCGTTCCGGCTCCGTATTGCACGAGAGGCGAGTACACAGTCACTCCTCCGCACCTGAGCGAGAAAGAAGCGTCAGAAAGGGGATACGGGGCTTGCGGCGGCGAGCAGCCCACATCATCGGCGCAGCCATCGCAGGGTCGAGTCCAGCGGGAACGGGAATCACAAAGTGTCCAGGAGCACGGTGGTAGTTGGCGTCTGCATCACGCAACATCAGCCTCGTCCTCCCCCCCCCTCCAAAACCTACTCACAGCCTCCGTAACTCTTGTCTCCCTTTCCATTCCCCTTCTTATAAACACCAGCGTACGTTCCAACCTGCACCACGCGCAAATCAGCCTCAACCCTTTGCCCGCGAACCACTCCCGCTCACCTGCCCCTTGTCGCAATAAGGCTCCCTCTGCGCCTTGCACTGACCGCACTCCAAGCAGCTATCACTCTGCGCTCCAACGCCCACCAAGTCTCCAACCTTGATACCCTCGACCTGCGATCCAACGCGCACGGCGTAGCCCACAATCTCGTGTCCTACGACCTGTTGCGTGGGTCAGTTCCGCCGAAGCTCGATGCGGGGGACGCTCGTACTTGGGGGTAGTTGACTGCGAACCATCCGCTCGAGAGGATGTGGAGGTCTGAGGCGCAGACGCCGCAATAAATAATGCGGATGTCGACGTCCTGCGCGCGAACGGGTCAGCGAGGGGCGCAGATAGGAGCGGAGGAGGGACGGACGGTCTCGTCCCACTTTTTGGGCTCGTAGGTGAACTTCTTGAGCTCTCCCTTGACGGAGTTCCTGCGGAATGGGGCGTTAGTGGGATCTCGACGGGTAGGAGAGGAGAGGAGAGGTGGAGGGAGTGGAGGAGGGGACGAGAGGAGAGGAGGGAGGAGGAGGAGGGAGGAGGAGGGAGGACGCACTTGTCAAAACCTCCCCATCCTGAGAACTCGTAGTTGCTGGCGGGTGCTGACATGCTGCTGTACTGAGTGCGAGTACGAAGGTGGTGAGTGGTAAGAGAGAGAGAGAATCGAACGATCTGCAAAAGTCGAAGTCGCTCCACCTCCAACGCCTCCACCTCCACTCCTCGTCGTCACCGGCGACGGCCCTCGCAATCGCCGAAACTTCGAGCACTTTTTCTCGACTCCAGATCCGTCGAGAATTGCAGTACGCTGTACGCGAACTGAGGAGTTGAGCCGAGGGAGTATAAGAGCGGCGAGGTCAAAGCGGATCTTGCGTCGATAGTCCGCGGCGCTCGATCTGAGCGTCAACGAGCTGCTGTCGCACCCAGCGTATCTCTCTCCATCCCACGAAAGCGAACGCGGAAGCTGAAAAATAGGAATGCGATTCAAAAGATCAAAAACTGGGGAGAGGGGGAGAGAGAGAGGGGAAGAGGAAACAGGAGGAGTATCTAGGAGTAAACAACGGCCGCTCCGACGAGGGGGGAAGTACGGAGATGCGTAGAACGGGTATGTGGAAGGGGGAGAGGAGGATCTAGCAGCACCCTCCGGCGGCTTGCTGGTTCACGGCGGCGCCCGAGGAAACTTTAAGAGTCGCCTTGCCCGGTCCAGAGTTGACGGGTGTGGTGGCCATACTGTGCGGATTGGGGCGTTAGCAGTTGCATTAGGGATATGCGAGGGAGGGGGGAGGGAGAGGAGTAGAGAGGGGGAGGCGAGGCGAGGGGATGAGGGCAGGAAGGGAGGAAGGAAGGAGGAACGAAAGGAGGAAAGCGACGACTCACCGATCCTTGATCTGCTTCGCCATCGTCAAGAACGCCTGCTCGACATTCGTCGCATTCTTCGCACTCGTCTCCAACATGGAGATGCCCAACTGGTCCGCAAACTCCTTTGCGACTCCATACTCGACGACCTTCTTGCCGACCAAATCGCTCTTGTTGCCGACGAGAAGCTTGTTGACGCCCTCGCACGCGTACCGGTCAATCTCTTGCAGCCACTGCTTGACGTTCGAGAACGTGTCGGCGTCCGTCACGTCGTAAACGACGATGATGCCGTGCGCGCCGCGGTAGTAGGACGAGGTGATGGTGCGGAACCGCTCTTGTCCTGCCGTGTCCCACTTCGAAGAGAGAAGATGTTAGCGAAGGTTCGGGCGAGTGAGAATGCTGGGAGGAGGCTGCGACGTTGGTAGGGCGACGGCGGCGAGGGGGCTTCCCCCGCCCGCTCCAGGCTCGCCGACCAACAGCGGCGGGCCTCGGCACGTGGGGACAGTTGCGAAGCGCTTCGCACAGGGTCAACCGCGCTTCGAGGACCGGAGGCGAGTCAATTCTTTGAAGCAAGCTCTCGACAGTCGCCCCCCCGTGCGATGGCTTGCTCCTGTGCCCGCACCTTGCAGCATACCTCATCACCAAGGCACCGCTATAACTTAGAATACAGTAGCATCCACGGGAGGGAGAAGCGTTGCAGGTTCCGCGCGCTGCGAGTTGCAGTAGAGCTGGGAGTTGAGAGCGGTCTCGACAAGAGGGATGCTCTCCGCGCTCGCGGAGAATAGCACCGCTCGTGAAACCAGCTTCGAATCTCCAGCGCGACTCAGGACTTGCTAGGCAGGGAAGGCCTTCACGCAGGCAGATGATCCCCAAGCTCGTTGAGCCTAGCGTCCATCACCTGTCAGCGAACTCCCTTCCCAGCCTCGCCAACGCCCTCCATATCCACCGTCCCCCATCCATCGCACTCCCACTCTATCTTCCCTTCCTTCCCCACCCTGTCCTTCCAGACCACACTCGCACCACAGCACCAAACGACCCGACTCACGATCTGCAACTTGACCGTCTTCCCCTCGAGCTCGATCGTCCTAATCTTGAAGTCGACTCCGATCGTAGAGATGTAACTCTCGGTATAGGTGTCGTCGGCGAACCGGAGGAGGAGGCAGGACTTGCCGACGCCCGAGTCGCCGATTAGGAGGAGCTGCGCGGGGGCGTTCGTCAGTTATCGCTCTTTCGATAGGTGGGTCCCTGCGCCGCGTCTCGCTTCGTTGGACGGCGTTGGATGGCGGTGGTGGCGGAAGAGGGGAGGGAAGGACGTAGGGGGGATTGGATGAAAGGGGGTTCGTACGAACCTTGAAGAGGTAGTCGTATTCGGGGTTCTGCATTGCTGGCTGTCTGTTCGTTTGGGTGAGGGAGTGGGTGGAGGAGGAGGGGGAGCTGGAGGGCTTTGGCCGAGGAGAGGGACAGCACAGCACGGGACGCGTGGCGAGTTGGAGAGGGAGGAGGTGGCGGGGGGAGAGAAGGGGAGCGGGGAGAGGGTCAGCTTGGGTTCTGACCGAGACTGGACCTGGTGTCTTCTCTACTTACGAGTTGGAGTGAGGGCGTAAGGAGGGGCTGAGACTCAGTTGCAGTCGACAGCTCGCTCACCGTCAGCGCAAAATATTCAAAATATTTAAAGGGACTGGGGCGAATTTCCTAGCCCGATTAATTTAATGACAGCCCCTTCCCTCGCGCGACTGCAAGAGAGCTCCTCCGCTCAGACGACAGCTCAGATGAGCTCACAGCTCAGCAAACGACCTCGTCCAGCTCCCTTTACGGCGCTGCCATCCCTCCTCAGCTCTTCAGCCTCGCTCCTCCACCTCCTCGACTCCCCTTCCCCCTTCCCACCCACCACTTCCGACCCCTCCACCACCCTCCTCGCCGCCCGAGCAACACAACAGAGCCTCCGTGACCGCCTTGAAGCTGCTCTTATCACTGGAACTGCGCGACGGAAAGCTCTTGAACAACGGGGGGAGGAAGGGGAGAGCGCGGAGGAGAGGGAGATGAGGCTGAGAGTCAAGGTGAAGGAGCTTAGAGGCGTGCTGGAGGGGATGATGGGGCAGAGGGAGATTAGGAGAAAGGTTGTGAGCGCGTAGGTCCTCTCTCTGTTGAGCCAAATCGCAAGCTAACGCGTCAAACAGGCTCGACGAGAGCTTAGTCCTCACCGCCCACCTCGATTCCCAATCCGACGAATCGTGCGCTCTCCGTATGGCCTTTCTGACGCCCACTAATCATTCCGCGAGCAGAGCAACCCACGCAGCCCTCCAAAAACGAGACCACCTCTCCCTCTCCCTCCTCGCCCTCCACACGCGCACCTCCGCTCTCCAATCCGAGCGTACAACCCTCCGCTCCGAGCGCCTCAGTCCGTCCCTCCCCCCTTCCGCTCATGACCGAGCTGAACCCCGACGAGCAGAGCTAAATCGCACGAACGCCTCCCTCGTCGCCTCCCTCCGCACGCGCCCTACCGCAGCTTCCATCATCTCCACCATGCCCCCCGCGATTCAGAAACAATACGCCAAGTCCGTCCCTCCCTCTTCCCGCCTCGCCTCGCTAACGTCTGCGCGCAGGATCTCACAAGAGACTTTGTCGACGGTTTCGAGGCATGCGATTATTCGGAACGTGTTTCAGCTCGTGGTGGTTGAGTCGGGGTTCGATTGGTACGGGCCTGAAGGGGAAGGGATGAGCGGGGGGAGGGTGATGAGGATTATGATGAGGAGGGGATGAGCAGGGGGCGAGTGATGAGGCTTATGCTGGAAGCTGGGGAGGGGAGAGAGGATTGGGAGGATGAGTAGCGCGGACCTGCTTCGATATTGTTTGTACTGAATCCTTGCACATCCGAGATCCTACAGCTACTCCGCCCTGCTCCACCTGGCTGCTTCCCTCTGCTCCAGCTCACTGCTCCCTCCGCTTCGCAACGACCCCAAAAGCCTCCTTCATCGGCAACGTCAACGAATTGACGTACATCGGCGTATCCTCCTCATACACGCTCAGCATCTCCACGTTTTCTAAATACCCCTGCGCGAACTCCAAATCGTACGAACGAACAATCTTCGCCATCACTGCTTCTCGTCAGCTCTTCTCCTCCCATCTCCTCGAACGACTCACCGCTAATCGCTTCAAAGTTCGCCAAATTCTGACCCAAACAAAGCCTCGGTCCTCCTACACCCACATCAGCCCCCTCCTCTCCCAAATGAACGAAAACGCACCATTAAACACATGAAACTTCCACACTCCCTCCCTCCTCAACCCCCCCTCTTCATCAATCCACCTCCCAGGCCGATACTCGCAACAATCCTCGCCCCAGATACTCGCATCACGAGCCATTTGCCAATCCCTATTCCTTCGTCAGTCTGTGATGTGGGGATGTGGGGAGAAGGGGACGGACGACCAGCGGATGCGCTCGCCTGCGTTGATGCGGGGGCCGTTGGGGATTTGGTCGGGGGAGAGTGCTTCCCTGTTGTGGGTATTAGATTGCGTTCAAGGGAGAAGGGCGGAAGGTGAGAGGAGGGAGGAGGAGGGGGGAGGACGGACCAGGTGTTTTTGGGGACCGAGGGGTGGAGACGAAGGCCTTCGTTCCATGCTGCGTGTAGCTGTACGAACGACTGCGTCGAGGTGATCAGCCACGTCGTTTTCGCGCGACGAGGGACGGACCTTGTAATTCCTATAGGTGACTTCTCCGAGCGAATCGACTTCGGCACGAAGAGGGGCGAGGAGTTTCGGGGATTGGAGGAGGCGGAAGAAAGTCCAGGAGAGTCCTTGGGCGGTCGTGCTGCGATATTTGGGTTAGTGAGGGTGGAGAGGGACGGATTCGGTGGGGGACGGACTCTCGGCCTGCGACGATGATGTTGAGGATTGAGTCGCGCAGTCGTTTGCGGGAGATTGGGAGGCCGGTCTCCTCGCTTTGATGATTGATGATCAGTGGAGGGAAAGCTGGGGCGAAAGAGGTTGAAAGTGAGGTGGCAGAAGACGTACCGAGTATCGAGGTACAGCCCGAGAAGATCCTTCTTCGCTTTCTCCCCTCGGGTCTCCATAACCTCGTTCTTCCTCTGATCAATCATGCCGTACGCGAAATCATCGAGAATCGCCACCGCCTGAAAGCCTCATCAGTGTCGCAGCGAAACCGGAAGAGAAGGTCGACGTACCTCGCGCATGCGTTTTCCGGACGCTGAAAAGCGCTCGGTGATGCGCCAGAACGGGTTGATGAATCGAGTGACGGAGTGTTTCTGAGAAAAGTCGAAAGCGGTGGCGAAGGGGACTTTGGCGTCGGAATCGGCGGTGAGGCAGCCGATATCTTTGCTGAACGCTGGATGCGGCCTCGATCAGCTCGCTCCCCGCCTGAAATTGCAGTGCCGCGCACCCATTTTTACGAAGCTGCTCAGAGTGAACGCAAAGAAGAGCGCAGAGAGGTCAAACTCGTCGCCCGTCTTGCATCGCAGTCGCAGAATGTCCTCGAGCACGAGCAGGTCAGAGGAGATGGCTTCGGTGATGACGCCGTCGAACGAGTTGCCGGTAAAGATGTGCGAGGTCGATTTGCGTTGGACGCTCCTGTGGTCTGGAGTTAGGAACCGTGCGAAGAGAAGGAGGGGACGAACCAGGCTGCGCCGTCTGCTGCGAAGATTCCGGTACCGAGGACGTCGTGGAATATGTCACACAGGTAAGGGCCCTGATCGTGGGTGCGTATCAGCTTGTGCTTTAACCAAACGGGAGCGAGGACGGACTCGCCTTGACATAGTTCCGGAAATTGGTCTTCTGCACGTACTCGATCTGGCCGGGACTGCTAATGTCGATAGTCCTGACACCCCAAGGCAGAGTGATAGTCACGCTGCAAGTAAGGAGAGTACCTCAGCCACCGTTCCTCCTCGGCAATCAAAACGTCGAACTCACCCCAGCCCAAACTCCGCACGACTGAGCGTGAACCACTCGAGGACGTTCTTCGAGCGCCTCAAAGCATCAGGGAGATTCCCAACGAGAGGATAGCCTTTAGGTCCTTTAAGGTCTGGCCTGGCGTGTGTGCCAACTGCGCGGTTGGGGCTGAGAGGCCGGTCAGCTCCCTCCTGCGTCCTCGCAAGCTCAGGTACGTACTACTTGGCCAGGAGATACACAAAGTAGAGTGCAGCACTGACGAGCAGAGCTTCGGCGAGCATGGTTCCTGGTCCGAGAGAGAGGGAGGAGGCCGCTCGAAGCAGTCAGGCGCCGGGTAGGTCGGGGAGGTGGTCAGAACGAGTCCTTGTCAGCACGAGTAAAGCGACAAGGAGTAGAACCGCGTCAAGTCCTTGGTGGTTCGCCGGTCGTGGTTGAGCGTGAAGGAGGAGGGAAGGAGGTGACCGCAGGAGACCGAGATGATTAACAGGCTGCCGGCGTGGGCAGTGCAGCTCTCCCCCTCCAAGCTTGTGCGATAGTGAGCAAAATCTACGCTCGAACGAGCTGCTGGATCTGGTGACTGGCGCCGTCGAAGAAGGAGCTGTTCCCCCTCGACGCCTTCGAGCGGCCTGCCTCCGCGGAGTTGGACGGCACCGTCTCAACCCTCCGTCGCTCTTTCTCCGCTTCCTCTGCTTCTTAGTCAGCATTTTTCTCTCCATTCCTCTCCAATTTTTGTCCTAAGTAACGGCTGCGCTCTAGGGAAAGTCGCGTCGCGTCCCGGGAGCGAATCCACGCGCCGACAGTCACGTCTCAGACTCTCCGCTCTCCTTTGCGAGCTCTACGCCGACGCTCGATGCACCTCAAACAGGATCTGCCAGGCGTTATTCAAGGCGGCAGTGCTGGTGTCTCCCGTTGTTTCTGCCTATCCTCGCCCCAGTTCGATTGCTCTGAAAAGGTTTCATCCAGGACCCGCTCCTGTCGTGGGTCCTGTATTCCTTTCTACCTCTCTACCGCTCAACAGCTTTACCGCCAGGGCTCCGTCGCACTCTCACCGCATCTCGAGCTCAAAAACGCCGGCGCCTTCCAAAACAGCAGCACGTCGACCCACCCTGAACCCCAGCCCTTCGCCGACCTCGTCCCTCTTCCTTCCTTTGTATGAGCATACCTACGTCCCATCCCACCTCCCGCACGCCTGCCCTTCATGCCACCCTCACAGCCCAACCTCATCCCCCTCTTTCGCCGCTCACCTCCTCCACCATCCCTCACGATCGACATGCCTCCCTCCACCTCTCACCATCCCTACAACGACACACCCTCCCCCTCCCCTCCTCCCACCTCCACCTACCCCCCCTACCTTCTCTCAGACCGCAAGGCCTCGTCGGAGAGCTCCGCAGCTCCCCCAGAGGTCTCCGACCTCTCTCCGCGCTTACTGGACCTCTCTCCCTCCTCTCGTCTGCGCGAAGCTAGCCCCACCAGAAGCTCTCAGAAAGCAGGAGACGTCTTCTCCGTACACGCTTCGAGGGCGGAGCTGTTTCCGGACGACAAGTACGGAGAGGAGGACGGGCGCTGGGAGGGTGGGGAGGGGAGAGTCCCGCTGCTCAGGGAGGAGGAAGGGGAGAAAGGGGAGAAGCTTAGTCGGTGGACGACGTGGTGGGCTTGGGAGAGGCGGAAGGTGCTTTGGGTTGTGGGAGGGGCGGTGCTGCTGATCGTCTTGCTGCTAGGAGTGGGGAGCGCGGTGCGGTATGTGCGGGAGACGCAGGTTCAGGAGAGTAAGGAGGGCAACGGGGTAGATACTGGGAGCTCGGAAACAGGGGAGGAGGCAGCGACGACGGGAGGCGATGGGTCGGTCGTCCAGCGAGCGAACGGCGAGTCGTTCGTGTACCGCAACGACTTGTGAGTGCTTTGCTGCCTGGGCGCATCTGGAAGCTGACGAGCGTATTGATGCAGTGGAGGAACTTGGGATTCTACGTCGCCCGGGAGCTCAGCTCGTGCTCAAGCTGACACGCCACGCCTTTCTGAGCCATGGGACTACTCGACGATGACCATCTCGGGCGTGAATCTCGGAGGGTGCGTCTGTAGGGTCTTTCTACGTTGCAGGAACTGACCGAATTCTCGCAGGTGGTTGACTCTAGAACCTTTGTGAGGCGTAACGACGTTCGCGCCGTTCCGGTGGAAGCTAACGACGGCCTCTTTCACCCGCAGTATCTCTCCAAGCCTCTTTGAGCCGTTCCTACATGCTTCTACTCCTGCGGAAGACGAGTGGACGTTGAGCGTGAACCTTGGCGACCGTCTCGGCGAGGTCCTCGAGCAGCACTACGAAACCTTCATCGTGAGCTCGCACGCTTCTCTCCGCGTGCGTACTTCTGACGTTCTCCCTCGCAGACCGAGGAAGACTTTGCTGCGATCGCTGGTGCTGGCCTCAACTGGGTTCGGATCCCCATCCCGTTCTGGGCTATCGAGGTCTACGACGACGAGCCTTTCCTCGCGCATGTCTGCTGGCAGTGTACGTCGACGTTCTCTGGCAGGAGGATCACAGGCTGACGCGACGTAACCTTGCAGACTTCTTGAAAGCGATGCTCTGGGCGAGGAAGTACGGTCTGAGGATCAAGCTCGATCTGCACGCCGTTCCGGGGAGTCAAAAGTAAGTTGACTGCTCCTCAGCCTGTTCCTAGAGCTTACTCCCTTCTCCGCAGTGGCTACAACCACAGCGGACGACTTGGCGAGGTCGGATTCCTCAACGGCGTGATGGGCGTTGCGAACGCTCAACGAACGCTCAACTACATCAAGACGCTCACCGACTTTATCAGTACTCCGCGAAACTCTGAGGCAAGCGAGGTTTCGTTTCGCTGTGATCTTAGCTGACGATGTCGAGCAGGTTGTCGCCATGTTCGGTCCTCTCAACGAGCCGAAACAGTCGGTCATCGGGCACGAGAATCTTCGTGGCTAGTGAGCTCCTCCTTGCGCCTCCTCGCACAGCTTGCTCACTCGAACTTGCACAGCTACGCTGCCATCTACGATGTCGTCCGGGGTGCTTCCGGGCTAGGCGCTGGCAACGGACCGGTGCGGACACTTCCTGGCTCGGAATGAGCGATTTCTGACGACTGCGCAGATGATCTCGCTACACGACGGCTTCCAAAGACAAGACCTATGGTTCGACTTCCTCGAGGGCTCAGATCGCGTCGCGCTCGACACGCACAGCTATCTCTGCTTCACGGAACCCAACGACGATCCGCTACCGATGCAGGCTCTGAAGGTGCGTTCGCCGTCGCTTCTCCGTTACGGCTTCTCACGCTCCTTGCTCGCAGCCGTGCCAGAAGTGGGCGATCAAGCACAATCGCACGATGGAGAGCTTTGGCATGTCCCTCACCGGCGAATGGTCCCTTGCCGTGAACGATTGCGGAAGGTCCGTCGCGCGATATTTCGTTTCGTGCCGACCACTGACCTTCCTCCCTAGGTTCCTCAATACTCTGAAGGATAGCTCCCGCTACGAGGGGACGTATCCGAGTGTGGAAGAGCCGTGGTACCCCGCTGTTGCCTCATGCGCACCGTGGGCTGTAAGTGGAGCGTAATGGCATCGGGTTGAGCTCGACGTCTGACGCTTTTTGTGTTGCAGGATTATCGGAGCTGGGACACAGAGACGAAGAAGGGGCTCCAGGAGGTCGCTCTCGCTCATATGGACGCCTTTCAGGTGCGTTACGTTCGCCGTGTCGTTCTGAAGCGAGGCTGACATGCTGCTCTTTCGCAGAACTGGTTCTTCTGGACGTGCGTTCTCATCTCGCCACTCCTCGTCACTCGAACGTAACGCTAACTACTGCACGCAGCTGGAAGACCGGAATCACCCTCACGACGAACCTCACCGCCAACCCTCTCTGGTCCTACTCGCTCGGGCTCAAAGAAGGCTACATCCCCTCGAACCCTCGCACCTCGCAAGGCTTCTGCCTCGCCCACGGCGACACTCTTGGACGTCCCCTCCCCCAGATGCCCTGGTCAGGCGCTCTCACCTCGAACCAAGTCGGCGGACCCGGCGCAGGCGTCCCAGCACCGACCGAGTCGAATCGCTTCCCACCCGAACGACTAGGCGTGGTCGACGAGCTGGACGTCAGCGTTCTCCCCATCTACGAACCTAAGGGGGTTCCTATCGCCCTCGTCGACCCTGCCTGCCCCTCGCTGAAGGGTGAGACGTCGGGCTGGTACGTCCCCATTCCGGGCTGCGAGTATCCCAACGCTTGGAACGCGGTGGGCGCGCCGGTTCCTACAGCTCGTTGCGATCCTCGTGCATAGAATCCCCGCATAGACACTACATACTCTCTGTAACGCTGCAAGCAAATCGCAATTGTCGTTCGCAAAACGCTCGAAGAGCGATATCGCCGAAACATTCGCAAGGTGATCCTTTCTCGCTTCGCAACTCTCTCGCTCTCGCTCTCGAGAGCGTTCTACAAAAACGAAAGTCCGTTGTATTGCGCACGACGATGAATCAAGCGAGGAAGAGAGTTCTACAGTGTCCAAATGAATGTCCGTGGCGCGAAGGGGAGTGAGGGAGAAAGAGCCTAACGACAGGGTACGGATGGGGAGTCTACAAGAAGGGAGGGAAGCTCGAACGCGATCAGCGCGCGCGAGGCGAAGGAGGAGTCGGCATCGCCCTCGCATGCCTTTTCGCCTTCGCTGCCGCACCCCCGACCGCTGCAGGTCCAACGCAAGGCGCCGCAGGAATCGCCGCTGCCGCTCCCTGCCAGGGATCAGGGTACGGGCATCCATCAACGGGAGCGTAGTAGCCTCCCGCGTTGACGCGATCCTGCCAGGCATCTCCACCGGCGTCGACGACCGAGGACTCGAAGCCGGCGGGGAACGAAGTCGGGTTGGGGACGGGGAGGGTGGGGACGACGCCGGTGTGAGTGTAGGTCGGGAGGTTGGCGATGGGAGTTCCGTCGATGGCGGTGGGCGGCCAGGCGTAGTCGATGAGCTGCTGAGGAGCCGTAATCGTTCCGGCGCCGGCGCCTCCGGTCATCCAGGGTGCGAGAGGTTGGGTTGGGGTCTGCGGGAAAGCGATGCCTTGATCGGCGAGGATCGCTGGGCAGGCACCGGTCGTGAGACGAGGGTTGCGAGGAATGTAGCCGTTTTCGAGACCGAGCCTGCGATGAGATTGTCGGTCAGCCAGATCGACGCGAACATGGAGGAGCGACGCACTGGTAGTTCCAAAGCGGGTTGGCGACCTTGCCCAGTGCTGGAGAGAAGCCAGTCTTCCACCTGCGCATACGTTAGTGGCGAACAACGACGTGCTGAGAGAGCGTGACCCACGTCCAGAAGAACCAGTTCTNCA
>KZ627147.1:292163-303372 GCA_002917775.1 Glaciozyma antarctica PI12 | reverse complement strand
CCGAAGACGCCTTGGGTGGCGTTCCACGCGTTCGCCCAGAAAGTGCACGGCTGCGAAGCGAAACTCGGTCAGCGAGCTATTTCGACGACGGAAGGACGAATCTACGAACCTTGGTCGCCTGGAACGCAACAGGATCTGCGCTGGGCTCTCCGAAGCAGAGGTAAGGATGCGAATCCAGCGACGCGGTCGGCTCAAGAAAGGAATGCAGCTCCCTTCTTCTCCCCCGCTCCCCCTCCAGACCCCTTCACCGCCCCAGCTCGCACAAGCCGGTCCGCGGACCCAGCTCCTGGCTTCGCACCTTTGACCCGCTTCGAGGTCGTAACCCACGTTCGTCCGTGCTGAGGCGAGGAGCGGCGGGAGGAGCGGCGGAGAGGAGGGTGTGAACGTGGAAGAGCCGTCAAGCTCGTTCGAGCAAGATAAGGGAGGAGAGGGAGAGTTGCAAACGCGTCTCAGTCCGAAGGCGACGCGAGGGGCGCGAGCGACTTGCTCTCGTTCTCGGAAAACGAAGCTCGAGCGAGAGCAAGGGAGAGTTGAAACGCTTGCGTTCCAGCGAGATAGTGTCTGTATGGTGATTTGGGGAACTAAACAGAGGGCATGCGGATGAGGGAGGAAGGGAGGGGAGGGGAGTGCAGGAATGAAGGAATAAACAGACGAGATAAAGTACCGAGTAGATCTGCGCACGTAGCTCTGCTAGCGAAGCTGTCTAGCGACGCGAGGGAGCGGCAGTCGGCGCAGGCGTCGGCGCAGGTGAAGGCTGCCTCCTCATCTTCTGCGCAACTCCCGTACAAGGCGCCGCCGGAATCGTCGCCGTCACTCCCTGCCAGGGATCAGGGTAGGTGCAGCCTGCGACGGGGGTGTAGTAGCCCGCCGTATCGGCGCTCTGCTGCCATCCGTCTCCGGCGTCGGTGAAGGACGAGTATCCCAAGGGGTACGAAGTGGGGATCGAGACGGGGAGAGTGACGATGCCGCCGGTTTGGGTGTAGGTCGGGAGGTTGGAGACGGGAGTGGCGTCGTTGCCGACGACGGTCGGAGGCCAGGTGTACGCGTTCGTTTGCGCGGGGTCGAGCATCGTTCCGGCGCCGACGCCACCGGTCATCCAGGGCTGGAGAGTGGCGGCGGAGGAGAGGGTGAGGGACGCGCCCTGTGCGGCGACAATCGAGGGGCACATGCCGACGATGGTGCGAGGGTTCGTGGGCATCCAGCCGTTCTGGAGTCCGAGTCTGCGAAGACGAGGTTAGCTCCTCGAATCGACGGAATGGGCGGGAGAGCAGCGCACTGGTAGTTCCACATGGGGTTGGCGACCTTTCCGAGCTCGGTCGAGAATCCAGTCTTCCAGCTGCAAGTCACGAAGCGTCAGTAGGCATCGCAGCGAGACGAGAGCAGGACAAAAGCGAGCTTACGTCCAGAAGAAGAAGTGCTGCGAGACGAGAGAAAGCGTGAGCACCGAACGTCGACAACGCCAGCGAAGCGATCGACGTACGCGAAGAGCATCCATGTGCGCCGAAGCGACGAGCATTAAGCCCGCCTTCATCTCAGCGGTGTAGTTCTCCCAGTCCTGCACGACATCACAGGTCAGCTTATGAGCTCGCTCGACGAGTGCTAGAGTCAAAACGCACGTTCCAAACATCGCAGTTCCCGACCGCCTCGTACTGAGGCGACTGAGGCTGGCCAGGGATGTAGTACGTTCCGTCGAAGCGTTGACCGTTGCCGATGTTGTTGATCCACTTGCCGCAATCGTTGACTGCGCGCTGCGTCAGCACGAGCTCGAGGGGAGAGGGGAGCGAAAGGAGACGAACTGGCGAGACTCCATTCGGCTCCCATCGAAAGACCGACAGTGCCGGCAGTGGTGTTAAAGTCGTTGGCCCAGAACGTGCAGGGCTGTTCCAACCTCGTCAGTCCAACGTTTCACACACAGGAGCGAGAGAAACGACGCACCTTCATAGCCTGGTACGCGAGTCCGTCGTTGTTAGGCTGAGCGAAGCAGAGGTAAGGGTGGGTATCGATCGCGACGCGATCAGCTCCGGGCAGGAACCCGTCCCATCCACCCTGAGCGATCGACCTCGCCTGCCTAGTGAACCCGTCGTGGTAACTGATGAACGGTCCGTTGCCCTCGCCGATTCCTCCAATGTTGCGCATCACGTTGTACGTCTCGAGGTAGCTGCGACCCGAAAGCCGTCAGTCTAATTCGACGAGGAGGTGGAGAGCGAAAACGCACAAGTGGCGGAGGATGTCGATACCGATCGTAGCGGCGTAAGGCTCGTTCATGAAGCTGAACATGGGAACGACCTTCCGG
This sequence comes from Glaciozyma antarctica PI12, assembly GCA_002917775.1. Taxonomy (NCBI): domain Eukaryota; kingdom Fungi; phylum Basidiomycota; class Microbotryomycetes; order Kriegeriales; family Camptobasidiaceae; genus Glaciozyma; species Glaciozyma antarctica. The sequence continues at coordinate 301,079 of KZ627147.1, read as the reverse complement.
TACTGAGGCTGGCTGATGAACTCGGTCAAGGTGCGAATCACGTTGAGCGTCCTCTGCGCGTTGGCGAGTCCCATGACACCGTTGAGGAAGTTGATCGTTCCAAGCTTGGACGAGTGGTTGTAGCCGTTCTGCGATCCGGGGACAGCGTGAAGGTCGAGGTTGAGGCGAAGACCGTACTTGCGCGCCCAGGTGATCGCCTTGAGGAAGTAGGACCAGCCGACGTTGCCGAGGAAGGGCTCGTCGTCGTAGACCTCGACGATCCAGAAGGGGACGGGGAGGCGAACCCAGTTGAGTCCAGCGGCGGCGATCTCGGCGAAATCCTTCTCGGTCTGGCGGAGAGCAAAGACTCGTCAGTCGCAGCGGAGTGAAGGCAGAACGAGCGACGCACGATGAACGTCCTGTAGTGCTCCTCGATAGTGGCGGCCATGTCGGTCCCAAGGGCTTCGCAGAGAGTCCACTCGTCGACGGCGACGAACGTCCCGTTCGGGTCGCTACCGGAAGCACTGAACGGCTCGAAAAGGGCAGGAGAGATGAAAGGCTCGATGACGAGCCATCTTGGGAAGAAAGCGGCGTCAGCCAGGCGCCAACTACGCAAGCGACGTGAGAACTGACCCTCCAACGTTGACTCCTTGAATGAGGTCCCGCTCGTAATTCCCTGGAATCCACCAACGGCGGTCAGCTAACTCGCCCATCTCCAAACGAACGAAAAACGACTCACAATCCTCTGTCAAAGGCGGCGAATCAGCCTGCGACTGTGCCGTGTTGTTGAACGGAATCGCGTTCCAGAATCCACCTGCGCCAATCGTCAGCACCCGCATCCACGTCCTTCCGAGAAAGCAGCTCACCGAACGTGTTGTTGTAGAGGAAGCTCCCTCCATCCTCCGTGTAGACCGTGCTGCCATCTCCTCCAAACGCTGCGGTTCTCCAATCCGTCGAGCCCGTCGTCCCGGTCGGTACGCCCGACTGTGCCGGAACGGTCGTCGTCGTCCTCGTCGGCGTAGCAGTAGCATTGGCGGCGGCGTTGTTACTCGCGCTGTTGCTGCTGTTACTGTTGGACATGGCGGTAGGGACGGCGACGGCGATGACGATGACGATGATGAGAAGGATGATGGCGGCGATGAGGAGCTTGCGCGCCTTGCTCGAGAGGTTCGCCCACCAGCCTGCCTTGCCTTGTCCTCCTCCTCCTCCGCGCGCCAGCCTCCGTCCCTTGTCGCTCATCCCCACTCCCGCCGCTCCGACCCCGCGCTCGTTCTCGAGCTCGTTCTTCTCCGCATCGTCGTACGCTCCGCTACTCCCGTACTGGAGGTTACTCCCCCTCCGTCCGCCCAACGCCGCTCGACCCTCGTAGAGGTTCCGTTGGCTGTCTCCGTCGTCGATGGAAAGGTTCATCGACGAGGGATGCCGGCTGGCGGCATGATCCGAGTAGGCAGCGTACGACTCTTCGCCCATGCTGTGACTGCGACGATCAGGGTCGTCCTGGAACCCTGCCGGAGGGGTCAAGGGATCTCCTCCAGCTCTGAGCATCGGGTCCGCCTCCCCCGCTACGAATCCTCCGTCGCCCATGCGCGGGCTCGTCGACTGAGCTCCTTCGCGCGTCTCCCAGTCACCCATGATGCCTGAGTGAGAGGCGACGGGGGAGTAGGCGTCGGCGGAGGAGAGGGGGTGGTCGGTTGCGTCGGCTTCCTCGGGGTAATAGGAGGAGACGGAGGCTTGGGAGACGCGGTTGGCTGCGCGGGAGGAGGGGACCGAGAGCGGGTCGGGAGTCGGAGGGTAGGACATGGCCTGTTCGAGGGAGGAGTTAGCTGGTGGAAAAGGAGGGGAGCGCTGTCCTTACGTGGGAAGATAGGAGGTGGTCCCGTGGGTCGTGAGTCGTGCAAGGAAAGCTGTGCTAGAGCTGTCGAGTAGTCTGCAGCGAATAAAAAGGCACTGGGTCAGCGCCTGGCCATCGCACAACAACGGCACTGGAAGAACTGGTTGGGACGATGACCGAGCTTCCTCCTTCATCGCCCTTCTGTCCTTGCCATTCCCCCCTTGCCCCTTCCCAGCATGCGCTAACCCCATCGAAAACAGCACCTGCGATCCGCTGCTCACCTTGGAAAAGAGAGTGAGAACCGGAGTCTCCGTCAACGAGCTGCTGTGCTGAGCTCTTCGTCGTCCAACTTGCGGGGGCGAAAGGTCGTGAGTAGCGGAGAGAGCGGCTCAAATAGAAGTCTTGTTCCTGTGAAAGAAAGAAGAGAGAGAGAGAGAGAGAGAACCGTTAGCGTGAGTTTGGGGATGAGTGGATGCTGAGCGACAGAGCCTTGGCGATGCCGTTTGGCTTGGAGTTACACGCTCGACGCCGCCTCCTACACCAGCAAACGTGCTCCTCCTTTCCTCCAGAAGCCATTACGTGGCCAAACCAACGGCCAGCAGCCCGATAGGAGAGCCTGACGCTTCCACCTTTTCGGGATCGTTCCTCCGGGACCTAGCGCGACCGATTCCTCCTTGGTGCTGTGGGAGGGTACGCACCTGTTAGAAGAGAATCCTAACAGCCTTGGCAAGAGCGATTGGGCGCGAGTGTGGAACGCGCGTTGGTGGTAAGAGGGAGAAAGTTGTTGGCTGAGACAGGGCAAGGGAGAGGAGTTTCTCTTGGCGGAGGCGGACGATCCTCTGCTCGATTTCGAACTCCAACTTTCTCGCAAAGGACGCGTCTGTTGTCGCGTAGGAATCTCTGGAATGGCAGTAACTCTCAGCTCAAGCCTGCGTATGTAGGCGGCAGAGCCAGAACCGCGAGAACGAGGCCAACTTTCGGCTGAGCACTCGCTGCAGCCAGCGAATCCCGAAGCTCGCACGCGCAACCCAGTACAGTTCGACATCGTAGCACACGTTGGTACATTACACGCTTCCTCAGCGCCTGACCCCCGAAGAATGGCCAAAGGACGCGTACAGCTCAGCGACGAATCCCACCTCGCTCTCGTCAAGTCCCCCCCGCCGATTCCATCGTCAAGTCCCCACGCAACTATCGCTGGGCGTTGGCAAGGATGGGATCTTGAAAGGTTTTGTGACATCTGCGGGAGAAGTATGAGCGGGACGCTCGAAGGGAGAGAGGAGTGGTGGGACTCACGAAGTGCAGACGTAGAACAGGGTCATCTTGGTTTCCACTCGCTTCGCTTGTCCTTGAAAGAACACGGCTCTGTAGGAAGGGGTACGAGTCAGCACACGTTCGTTCTCCTAGCGAGCCCGGGGAGCGGAGTGGGACTCACTCCTTGTGTTGACTTCGCGTTCAAGCAGAAGCAGTGTCAGCGAACCCTCCCCCGACACCCCACACACCCCAGTCAGTAGCTCACCATCTTGGGCATTCAATGTTCGACCTCGGCTGCGCGTCCATCAGCGCCTGCCCCTTCCTCACAGAGCCCCGCCACTCACCAGCGTCGGATCCGTCTCCAGATCCTGCGTAACTCCCGCCGTCTCCCTACCCCGTACTCCATCAGCTTCCACAACTCCTATCCAGCCTCCCCAGAAACGCACCTCGTCACGACCAGCAAATCGTGCTTGAACACACACGGGTTCAACGTCTCCTCCTGATAGTCACAGTTCCTGCACCCGTACAGCAAGACGTGGTTCACTTTGTCCTCCTGCAGTTCCGGTTGGATCAGTGGGGGCTGGAGTGGAGGAGCGGCGAGGGGGCAACCTTGGGGTAGAGGAGGTTGTTGCTGGGAGAAGGGCTTTAGCGGGCGGTCGCGGGCGTGGCCGTGAAAAGCTCACCACTCGCCGCAGAAACGGATGGAAGCCATCTGGAAGGAGAGGGGCGGGCGAGTCTTCGAGGGAACGACTGGGGAAAGCAGGCGACGACGACGGCAGACGACGTGGTGGATGGACGCGGACGAAACACACCAAACCTGATCGCGAGTGCGCATCCCCTCTACTGCGTCGTTGTATCCGTAAAGCAGCTAAGCAGAACGGGAACGCTGAGAGCTAGCTCCAGAGCGGGGAAGGCACTCGAAAGGCGCCCCTTTCCGTCTCCTCCCCTGCAACTCGCCTCAAGCTCACGCTCATCGTGTCGCAGGAACAGGACATGGTGACCACATCAGGCTTCGCTGCAGGTCACAGCCTGGAGAAATGCCGAACCTGCCCCAAGCCCGTAAGCTCTGTCCACTGAAATGCCCTTTTGACCTAGCCTGACGACGTCGCCGCAGTTCCCAAAGGAGAAGCTCTCCTACTGCTCAAAGTGCAGGAGCAACCTCACCATGTACTGCTCGCGTGCCTGTCAAAAACTCGACTATCCTCGGCACAAGCTCCAATCAGCTTTGCCTCTCCTTCAAACCGCATCCTCACTGACAGGTCTCGCTTCCAGCTGCGACCAGCACCAACAAATCGCAAAGGAGACGGTCTTCATCTACCCCTGCGACGTCATGCTCCGTGACGGCTTCGCCAAGTACCATAAACTCGAATGGATGACCCTGGCGACGCGACTCGTCTGCCTCAACGCCTACCGCGTCGGCGACCCTCTCCACTTCTCCCGCTGCCTCGTCCTCAACTAGTACCTCTTCGATCCTACCCAACCCAACCTCCTCGACCAATTCACCCTCGTCGTCGGCTCGCTCGAAACGTTCGACGACATGGCGAGGATCCTAGTCGAGAACGCCGATCCCGAACCAGAGGGCTACGGACCAACATGTTTACGCAACATGCTCTCAACACTCGATTCGGAATGGCGAACCACCCTCCCGAGATCTTTCGCATGCCCTCGGCAAGGTAATCGAGAACCTCATTCGCGCGATCCCATTCGAGATTGACGTCCCCCCTTCGACGGACTACGACTGGATCGAAGCGCATAAGATTCGTGTAGCGCGCAAGGGGGAGGACGAGGTGGGGAAGGCGCTGAATGGGATGATCAAAGTGTGCGGGAAGGAGGATACCAAGGCGCGGCTGAGGGCGACGGGAGCGGCACGAACGATGGTTGAGATTATTTGGGAGGGGATGGAGCTCACGAGGCGGTTCTATGATTGGGCTGGACCTGATTAAGTCGGATTTCGCTTCTTTTTTCGTCGTCGGGTCTGATGGCTGTCGATAGGGATGTGGTGCTGCAGATTGAGGACGTCGATTAGGACCGTGCCTCTCTACTGTATCGCTGCATTCTATATTTATCCTTGCGAAGCTCGTGGTGCATCTCGCAGCGGAGAGACGAGGTCTTCGCAAGCAGCGAGGCCGAGAAAGAAGTCGAAGGGACTCCCAGCAAGGCGGGGGGGATCTTGGAGGAGCCTCGAGAAGCTGTACCAGTTCAAGCGGGAGCCCTGCTGAGCTTGGGAAGAGTCGCTAGTACGCTCAGCGAAGGCGGAACGAGAGACTGCCGAGGAGAGAGACTGTCGCGAGAGACAGTTGGCGGGATTCGTCCTCTGCAGTTCGCCTTCGCACTCGACGAGCAGTTCAATAAGCTCACCACAAATAAGGGCAAGCAAGGCCTGCTCGAACGAGATTGCAAAGTCTAAACAACAGCTCAAAATCTACATGCGAAACTCCCTGGCCCAAGCGTTGATGACCTCGAATCCCCCCTTATGCTCCGCCCATTCCTCCGGACTCCTCGCCACGATAGTCCCATGCGCATTTCTCGCCTCAGGGAAGAACGCGAGGTGTTTCCTATTCCATCCGTATCGTCAGTCGCGCGCACGACGAAAAGATCAAGAGAGAGAGGGAACGAACCGAAGTTGCGGAATGCTATTAAGGTTCCTGATCATGATGATCTGCGCTTCGGTGAGGATAGGATCGGTAGGATACCTCGCCTCCTCGCCCGCTTCGACCTGGTCCTTGACCCAGTTCGACGTCCCTCGCAGCGTCGTTCGTTCATCCACATCGCTCGACAACGACGACGAAGAGCCATCCGACGTGAGTCCAGGCGGGTCGGGGAAAGCCATCTCGGCCACTTCCTCCATCGCAGCGTTCAGACGGATCCCGATGCGCTCGAGGTTTCCTAAACGCCCGCCTTGACCGACGCGCATTTGGCGAATTCGGCGCGAGGAGCGATGGGCTTGGAACATAAAGCTGGAGAACTGGAAGCGATCGAGAGGTTAGCAGATGCTGAGGAGGTGAGTGGGGGGACGTACGATGTAGACGAGCGAGATGGGGAGGAGGATAGGCAGGGTGATGGGGAGAGTCGCGACGATAAGGATGTTGACGGGTCGAGAGAAGGGGTACGTGTTCGGGCGGAGGAGAGCGGGTAGGATGAACTTGGTGCGGCGTTTGGACTTGAGTTTCTCGCTGGGCGAAGCCGAGGACGAGAGGGGCTGGAAGGATTCGATGAGAGGTGCTCCGCCGGGAACGAGGATTCTGCGAGGCAAGGAGTAGAGTCAGTTGGTTCTGAGTAATGCGAGAAGGCAGCTGCAGCTCACACTTCCAAACCACCTTCGCGGATATCGACCTGGTAATCCGGATGTTCTCCTCGCTCGTCTGCGACCTTTCTCGCCTTTGCGTGCGCGAAAGCGAACGGATCGTGTTCCTCAATCGCTCCAGTGGAATAAGGTACTGTCCTGTCGCCGACGCTGCACGATCTGTTCAGCAGCGAAATTATAGAAGAGCGAAAGTTGCGAACCTGTTGGCAAAGATCTCGACGCGCTCGAAAGCAGCGAGGGCTTTGAAGAAGGAGTAGCGAGGATCGGCCATGACTGAGAGAAGAGGTTCGGCTGTCTCGGGAGCGGAGCGTAGACGGGAGCTCTTGGGCGGAGGAGGTTCGTTGTTGCCGTTGAGAAGAGAGGAAGGGAGGAAGCGATCCTGCCCGTAGAGTTGGTTTCCGGATCGACTTAGCAGACCTGCGCGTGTTCGTTGGGCTTGATTCTGCTTGCTGTAGCTATTGACTCACGAGCTCCGAGGTAGCGGAAAGTCGAAGACCAGAATCCCTTGTACTCCGGACTGCAAAGCAGGGTCAGCGCTCGCTCGACAGACGTCCTCCAGGAAGAAACGCACATGCCGATAGCAGGGGAAGCAAATGTCGTAAAGTTGACAGGGCGGACCTCGGCGAAGAAGGAGGGAGTGCGGCTCTCGAGCAGCCCCAGCACGTAGCGAGCGACTAGTCCTCCCAGTGAGTACCTGCATCGCGAGTTAGTTCTTCGCACTGGAACTCTCCACGCGCATCTTACCCAACGATAGAGAAGCGCACGACCTTGCCTCCCTCGGTCTCAATCCTCCGACCTGCAGGGCCATCGGTCAGCTCCACTCGATCCTGTTCCGATCCCAGCAGCTCACACTCCTCATCCACCTCCTGCACAACTCGTTCCGCACAGTGGTCTATCCCATCGTACGTCCGCATCGACTCGTTCGTCCCAGCCGCCAGCACGACGAGCTTGACGTCGTCGTCCGATGCCGAAGAGAGCGTTCGAGATCGTGGAGAGGTGGGGGCGCCGGCGTGCTCTTGAATGGAGCGGCAGATGTTGGCAACGTGAGATCGGTTACCCCAGAGCCTGGGGACGCGAGAAGATGGTCAGGAGAGCTGAGAGGAAGGAGAGAAGCTGTCAACTTGCCCGTGCAGGACGACGAGCAGGTGCACCTGGGATCCAGCTTGAGCCGTCCTGTGGAAGGAGTCAGTTGGGAACTCTGGTGCGATCGTGGTCCACTTACATGTTCGCCGAGGAGGGAGGAAGAGCAAGAGAAGCACGCGCCCTCGTCGCGCCCGATCTCGGCTCGTTTGTTTATTTATAGCTTCAGTCGATCCCCGTCGAGCTGTCTTTCAGCGGTAGGGAGGTCTTGGTGAGCTCCGCAAAAGCTCGTGAAGTGGAGGAGCGAGGAACGACGGAGAGGATCTCGCTCCAGCACCAGCTGGAAGAGCGACCTGGAATGCGTCCTTCGTTGTTGAGGGGCTTGCGAGCGGACCTGGGAAGAGCAGCCCGAGTCTGGAGCAGTGAGTGATAGACGAGTACTGCAAGCGATTCAGTCTGTAAGGAAGAGGGAAAGGGTTGAGAACGGTACATGTCCGCGGACAAGCTGAGAACGGCGTGAACGACTCGTTCCCTTCCGAGAGAGGTAGGAGGATCGTGTAGAGCCTTTCCTTGAAGCTGGCACTGCTTCCTCCACCCGGAGCGCTGGAGAGTTGGAAGAAGCTTCTCGAAGAGCTCCGCGGCGAAGGGGCCCGCGTGTTGAAATTGCGATCTCCAGCGAGATTAATTCTTCCCCCTCCCTTCTCTCCTCAGAGGCGTACTCCTTGTGCGATGGAGTGGACTCGACAGCTTCCCTACGACGTGCTCGTCCAGATCATCAGCGCCGCTGCACGCAACGCTCCTCAGCAGCAGTGGGGAGGAGGCAGCGACGGCGCTCAGTGGGAGAGCAACGAAGTAGTCGTTCCTCTAGCATACATCGCCAGGGAGTGGTACGCACCAGATCAACACGTTCTCTACGAATCGGTCACCCTCCTGGGGAGGCACGCCGCCGAAGCCTTCACCGCCACAGCAAGTCGGCGCCCGGATCTTGCGAATCGAGTCAGGAACCTCGTGCTGGGCCTTAAGGAGGAGGAAGAATGGACGAGGGAGGACGTAGGACAGGAGGAGACGTCTCGATCTTTGGTGCGAGCGCTGGACGTGTGCGGACGAGTGAGGAACCTCCACATGTGCGTCGCAGGCGAGTCTTCTCTCTTCCGTGTGATAAGCTGAAGACGCCTCCATACAGCCGGCCTCTCCACGCTGGAGTCAGGAGCGAGCTCTTTCAGTGCCTCTCGACCAAATCCCTCGTATCCCTCGTCTGCACTCCCCNCCTCGCACGCTTCGACACCGGATGGACCCTTCNCTANCNACCTTCNTTTTGTTCTTTCTAATCTCTATTGNCTNCATATNGATTCATTNGTTCTCNATNCTNNCTTCCCTTCTTCCTTCTCGCGCCCACCCACNCNATTCTTTCTCAAANNNATCNTCATCCTCATCNACCTCNAACCATCCAACNAANTTCCTCNNCCCNNNC